>VZSZ01001088.1:59561-73710 GCA_013398815.1 Ibidorhyncha struthersii
TTCTAGGAGGTGGAAATCTGTTCTAGGATCTACTTTACTGGTCACAGAAGGATTTCTTTATAAGGTTATGCTAGGCAATCCCTAGACTGTTCATTTTTGGCTATTTCTGCATTAAGTATAGGACACAGAAGTGTTAATCTACACTTGGTTTCCTTCTGAAAACTAGCTGCTTCAGTTTGCATCCAAAAAATCTCAGTATTGTTTGCTGACAAAGGATTTTTGTGTTTGTATTTATATATATATATGTATGTATATATGTATAAAATATATCTATTACAAATATAATAGATGTGTGAGATCTGAATTCACTGATCATGTAAAATGCTAAGCAGGAAAAAGTTTTACAGTAGGCAATTCACTGAATTACTATCTCTAACTGAGTAGCAGTGCTAAGTGTCATGATATTGGGATAGTCATGGTTTCATGTTTCATTATGAATATGAGAATCAGTTCAGACTTGTGACTCATCTGATCAAATAGGGCAGGTTTACTGTCTCAGTTTAAAATCCCATCAATCCATATATAGAGAGATAGATATTTTAAACCATTTTTGAGCAAGTTCTATCTCATTTTTTGTTTTCTCAGAAGTAAAACAGTCTAAAAGACCATAAACCTAAAGACAAAGGAGTTTTAGAGATTGAAAAGATGGGTTTTTCTGCAACTACATACATAAGTTTGAATTATTTTTGCCACAGTTAGTAAGACTAATATGAATGGATAGACATGGAAATATTCCTCAACTGTCCACAGTATGTCTGTTATGAANCAAAGTAAAAAGGAAGCAGAGAAAATAATCAAAAACCTCATTAAAATAGTCCTCAAATTGGCAATTCTCTACAGGAACAACCAATTTAATCAGGATGAAATAGCATTGATGGAGAAATTCAAGAAGAAAGTTCATCAGCTGGCTAAGACCGTGGTCAGTTTCCATCAGGTGGATTATACCTTTGACAGGAATTTTTTGTCCAAACTGTTAAATGATTGTAGAGAGCTACTTCATGAAATCATTCAGCGTCACCTAACTGCGAAGTCACATGGACGTGTCAACAATGTGTTTGATCACTTCTCTGATTGTGAATTTTTGGCTGCCTTGTACAATCCCTTTGGACCTTATAAACTCCATTTGCAGAAACTTTGTGATGGTGTCAACAAAATGCTAGATGAGGGGAACATATAAGTACTTGTATTAGAAGTTGGATGCCTATGCATTATTTGTAGATGGAACACTGTTGATTTATGAAGGAATAAGGGAGCATGCAAAAAGTTTTTTTACATTATGACAAATATTTGCAAAGTACCTTTATTAAATTGATTACTTATTATGAGCTACCTGTTGCTATTCACAGTCCATCTGGAAGAAAGACTGCACATGACTTTTTTTACTGTGCTTTTCCTAAAGAAGCAGCTGGATAAAGACAATAAAACAGAATAGTCCAAGTAGAGTGAAAGTCTTGCAAGATAGATACGCAAAACAAAACAATATGCTGTCAGACAATCCACATCTTTCATAGATTTACAGAATTATTTCTAAACTGTCAGAGTCCAGTAATGTTGGTAACAGACTATTGTGGTGATGGTACACTCTATAATTTCTTTGACTTATTTTTGAAGTATATATATTTCATTCATTTATAGTCTTTTATGCTCTCTGCACAGATCACAGCTTCCTAGTGTTGCTCTTATGAAGCATTCAGTTTTAAATAATAACAGTGATTCTGTCACGCAGTCTTAACAGGCTTGTTCACCTCCAGCTCAGTGGTGGAAACTTCCTGTCTGCAAGGCTACCAAGTATAGATCCTTATAGACCCGCACAGATGCTTGCTTCCTTTGATTATATGGGGATTATTTGAGGAATAAGCTACAGTAAAATAGCCTAACTGGGGAAGAGTATTCCCTAGAAACTACCTGCGGTACATAATTTTAAATCTGCCTGTGATAAGGTAAAACACAGTGACTTATCTGTGCAATTCCTTACGATATTTAGAATTCTGCTAATAGGTCACAATTCTTTTCGAGGTGTGAGTCAGTATATTTTATACACTAGGCTGATGTGTATGATGATGTGAATTCAGAAAGCCTGATCACCTGAAAATAAATTCCAAGCCAATTTGCTTTGTGTACAATGAAACTAGAAACAGAAATTAGTTTTATCATTGTGTTATATACTATTTAACTAATAGACAAATGGAATCTTGAATAATTTTTTTTTTTCTTATTTTTTCCACTCCTACCTTTCATGCTTCTTTTTCTCCCTCATCTTCTCCCTGTCTTGCCTTCTGGGGATATAAAAATGTGACTTTCTAGACACTGTAATGTACTTAAAAGCATGAAGTTAATACATTTCAAACACCTTTTTGTTAGGAAGCATATAAATAATTTGCTGTTTATTTAATTGCCAGTGTTTTTTGCTGTTTGCTGTGTCCTTTTGTTTTAATGAGTAAACCAAAGAATATTTGCACTCCGAACTTCTCATGCCTTTTTTTTTCCTTGTTGCATTTTAAATTATAAACAGGAGACTTGGCCTGTGCCAGCAATGAAAGCATCGCAGCATCTGACATACGGTTTTAGCATTACTTGTGATTTTTTTAAGAGAGAAAATTCACTTTTATTCATGTTTGTTTTGTCACTAGGCTCTAAATATTCCCAGAAATGTGCCAGAGAAATGTGTGTTCAAAATATGAACTCATTTTATATAAGCCACTAGTGTCCAGCAGAGAGAGAATATTAACGTACTACTAGGCTGGAGCAACTGGGATGTAAGGACAGTACACCATAATTTGCCAAGAAACAGATTATGAGGTTGACATCTGAAGGAATATCATTTAAGGTCCCTTCCCATGATTTACATAAACAGTACATACGTAGTACTTTTGTCCATCAGAAGTCATGTATAGGAATGCAACATCATGAGGAAAATCCCACAAATTGTGAAGAGTATAGTCTGATGGATTTGCTCCACCTATTTCTTTTCTTTTCCCACCTAGAAAGAGAAAGCTGTTTGGTTTCCTTCCCAATTCTTCTCTCTGAGGTGTGAATAAAAAGGAACTTGACTTCTAGAAATTGAAACAGTTTTCTTTACAAATCCTATTTCTAAATCATGTTCTGATTTTCCAAAACAGCATAGTTTAGAATGAATGGTAACAGTTACTGAAAGGAGGACAGGACAGTACCTTGTTTACAACCAGGCGTAATATATGCATGTGCTCTGTAAACCATGAAAGATTTTCTTCAGCCATGACCCAGGATATTTTGCTCAAATGTGAATTTTCTCTGAGACAAAAATTGCTTAAATTCTTTGTACATGGTTAACGAACATGTACTTACATGTATATGAGCCATACTGTTGTCAAACTATGTATATTTTCAGTGACATGGTAACTTCTTACTCAGTTCATTATCTGGCCATTTACTTTTTTTAGAAAAAGTGAAAATTGCTCATGCCGATTTTATTATAAGCATAAAAACTTTAAAAACTTGACAACTAGGAGAAGTTATATTTAGCTCACAATCTAGTTACATTCTTCTGAGATGCTATAACAATAGTTCTTGTCTGGCATTCATTTTCAATTACAAAGAAGTGACTTCTGCAATGATTAAATGAAACAATTGTACTGGATTCCCAAAGATCTGCCTTTATAAATAACATGACATAGCACTCAAGCTGTATACTTTTGCAGTTAATTTACTTTTCCTGCAGCATACATAAATAGTGGCTTTACTTATCAAAATTCAGAAATAAATTGATAGCATTTTTCCATGTAATACACTTGTGGTATTAAAGCGTTGACCCTCTAGCAGAAAATTGACATAGTCAAGAGTTTACAAAAGCTTACAGTAGTCCTGTTTAATTATGGGTAGGATAATGACATTGTTCTGTGCTGTAAAATTGATGCAACACTGTGTTTTAATAGGGTAAAAATAATACATTAAAATCCAATTATCATGGATTCATTTTACAATAGGCTTTTAACACTCAGTACCTCAGGTGTTTCATACTTGTAACGTCCTTTCGATGTTTGGTTAATACGTAGTGCCTAATGCCATCAAAATGTATGTTGGTGAAGTTGTGGAAGTTAAAACTAATGCCTTTGAGAAGCGTTGAAAAAGCAATCAGACCTTGGATAACTTTTGCAAGACATATCAAACAACACTGATCTCAGCCACACAAAGAAAACAAGATACAGGGTGCTTATCATGGCCATTTTGTGTGTCTCACCTTAAAATGGATTAACTAGAACTTTTGGCCACCGCTTAATTTAATTAATTTGTATGCATTTAATTAATTTGTATGCATTTAATTAATTTGTATGCATTTGTGTGCATGCATAGACAAACAAAAAGACACAACTGAATAAGTTACAAGCCTTGTCCTTAAGCTCTCTTGAGTTTTATCTCCATTTAGAAGGTACAGAGATTATCAGGAGTCTGGAAGCTTTCAGCAACTGGTGTGGCTTTTTTTTTTTTTTTTCTTCTTCAGGAAAATACCAAATCATGCCTCTTCTAAGAAAAGATTCAACCCCACCCATAAAGCAAATTCCTGTACAATAAAGAGTGAGGAGATGGCCAATTGCTTTCTCACATCTCTCTCTAAAAAGATTGCATTGTCCCAAGGAAACAGCAAACTGATTTTGATGGCAGTTGGCTTCCGTTGCTTTCCAACCCCTTGTTGTAGCGGTAACAGCTATAACGTGACTATTTAAAGGTAAACTGGAATTCTGTGTGTAACTCTTCAAGGGACCAGGACATGCTTGTTTTCATGGTCTAGCTGAGAGGAATCCACACTACTCTTAAGTGCATCGTTGGCCAAGATGACAGTGTTGTGAGGAGGACAGATAAATTGCACATTGTGTGGGCTTAGATGATCTCTCTGATGAGTATTCCTCATCTGGTGACCTGCCACCATAGCCTTCTTTTGGCCTTACATGCTCTCCCTGCCCTTCCAAGCAGCAGAACTACTCTTCAGACAGGTGTGTTCCTTCCTGACAGTTTTTGTCACAGGGTTATATTATATTGTGTATGCATCTATGGAGAACAGTAGGTAAAATATGTTTCCCAGTTCACTTAATGAAAAGAAACAGAGCTGAATACCAGTTTCCTGGGCATTTTGTGCAATGTAATTTGAAATCTGAAAGACTAATCTACATCTTGATTTAGTTGTTAATACTGTTTTGGATATAATCTATACCCTCATCAGAATAGTAAGCATTCAGCTGTGATTTCAGTACATGTACTTCTGAGCCTTTAAAAAAAAACCACAGTCCTTTTGAATGCATTACAGAGGATGTACTTTAGCATGAACATGAAATGAAAATTCCCATTTGCATAACCATTTGCAGAGAAACCTTCTTGTTACAACTGTTTTTCATTGAGATTTGGGCAGGTCAGCCAGCATTCACAGTTAAGTGGCAAACATCTGTGCTCTGGATAAAACAACTGTCAAAGGAGGTTATATTTGTCCAGAAAAGTTCTGTAATACCTTATTTTTATGCTTTGCACATGAATGAAACTTCTTTCAGGAGAGGAAAATTTCCTATATCTATCTCAAAAAAAAAATTGCTACCCAAAACCACGCTGTAGCAACTACTCAGAAAGTTTAGACCAAGTAATGTAGTTCTTACTTGGTAAAAACAAACAAACAAAAAAAAACCAAACAAAACCCAACACCCTTGCATTTGTTCTTAAAGACAAAGAAGTTCTAAAAAAGTAATCCATACTAAATTATTAATTTATCATGCTGAAGTTTGCATACTGCAGCTGAAATTATATTGCAACTTTGGCATTCGTATCTATAGCTTTAAATATTTTAATTTACCATGTGATTTCTTTTCCCTCTGTGAAAATAAAGTAGTACTATCTCTTTACAGGCTGTGTCTAAGAGCTCACTCTGTTACAGTAGTGCTTGCTCTGTATCACAAATCAATATTTCTTAATGTTTAAACCACTAATTGCTGACGTGACCTCTCTTTTCCTACTACTCAGTTTTAATATTTACAGTTCTGTTTTCCAGTTTTAAAGCTGATACTTAAAGACCAGGACATTCCTGAATCAATACACACTTTTTCTTTCAAGCTTGGGAAACACGGGAACTGATGTATATCTTCTAAGAATCCGTAAATTTCTCCTTGCTACCACAATACCAGTTTCTGGAGAAACGTCGCTTACGGCATTTCTTGCTATTAGGCAGCAAATTGAAAAGAGGCAGCTTGTAGCTTTGGGATGTCCTAGAATTACACAGTATCAAGCAAAGAAGCAGACTATAATGATTAAGAATAATGGAATTAAGGAGGCACGTTACTTGCCCAGCTTTCCCAAGCAACCGAAACCTGTTTGCTAGTTGTTGTTCTCCCCTGTGGGAAAGTCTTGGTGTGGTAGGTGGAGGACAAAGGTGGAGCTTCCTACAGTTACTGTGATTTAGATATAAATTACTTTTACCATCACATGTAAGACCTTCCACTGTCTACTCTAAAAATCCTACCACTACCAATCCTACCTATGATTTTAAAATCATACTTTCCACTGGCTTCACAACAAATTAATTCCTCTTTCAGTTTGTGTTAAATATTTGGTTTTTAAATGTGCTTTTGTTATTCACATCAGTATCAGCTGTAACAAAACAGAAATCAGCCTTGTACATCACGTCTTTCTTAGATACCTTGCTTTTTTCTTCAGTCAATAAGCATTTTGTGTGCTATAAAGACACTTCTTGGTGGATCTAATTCTGAAGGTTTTGATAAATGCAGGTTGTTCCACGAGAAAATTGTTGGCTTTTCACCCACTTGTTCTCCAGCTCCTGCTGGCACCTTCTCAGAGTATCAGCCCTGCTCGTCTTTAAACATGGCAACCTAAAAGCTCTTCATTTGCAACACATCTGTGTGACAATTTGAATTACGTTTTCCAGAATTCATTTATCATTGATTGTTCTGGCCAAGCCACAGCTAATAGTGGATGAAAAATATTGTTAAATTTAAGTTGTGTGAGGTTTTTTTAAATACAGAGAGTGAGATGGTGTAGATGGGATAAATCAGCCCAAGTAGGGCCTGTATACCACCAACTCTTCTTTGCTTGCATGGGAACAGCAACGCACCAGTTCTACTCTATCGTGGAATAGCGTTGAAAAATTATTTGGATTTCTTGAGCAGAATTTAGTCTCCTTTCATTTGAGGAATCTATTTCAGTAGCTGGGCTTGGCTTGGGTCCTGAGAATTAAGTCCCCTTCCTGTTGATAGACTACTGTTAATTAAGGGTTCCAGTGACACGACAGGACAGCCTTTCCTCATTCCAGAAGCACTTAGCTGATGGTTTCAGTTTACTTCACTGACTGGCCTTGAGATACTGTAGTATTTTGCTTTGCTTATTTAGGGTTTGATTTCACTTTGTCAAGACCTACAAGGGTGTATCATCTGCTAGGCCTGCTAAGAGATTGCAGAAATAAAACAGACTGAGGGAAGGCTTTGAGACGGGGGAGGAATAAGTGCATTGATCCCAGGACATGACATGAGATCAGCTGCTGCCTTCAGGAAAGCTGGTTCTATATCTCAAGGATCTTGATAATTCAGCAACAGAAAAATGATCTCATCCTTGGAACTAAAGTGAGTGTCTTTGCCCAACTGAAAAGCTATCTCAGTTACAGGCTGCCTAACTTGATTTCAATGGTACGGACACTCCCAAAGGTACATCTGCTGTGCCATCATATGAGAAACTACTAGGGAAAAGTGGAACAGAAAGCTCAGCACTTTTCTGGGAGAAAGGTCTGTGATCAGACAAAGATCTCATGAAGTTTGCTTTGCCATCTTCACTGTGATAAGGTCGACTGCCTACCATAAGCACAGGTATTTGACTTCAGTGAAGACAGTATGTTTAAGCTTACAGTTCCAGTACCCTGTGACACTGCAATCTACAGTTTACCACAACGCTAAAACTGAGAAGCTACTACAAAATATGGAAACAGGGAAGGGAGGCCCTTTATAAAACTGTAGTGATGAAGACTAGTCTTTGCTATTGTTGGGAGCTGGGAGAACCTTGACTAGGGAATTCATACTTCCCACCTCATTCCTGATTAGCAAAGCAAGTACTGAAGAGGAGTACAAGCTCCTACAGGAAAAGGTGTTTATGCTGTTACTTAGTTGACTGGCTGTTCTCCAGCTATCCATCTTGCTTCTCACTTAGTGGGCTACTCTGTACTTCAGGTATTCTTGACTAAAATTGCTCTTTACTGCAGGGCAGGGAAGAATTCTCACCACAGAATATAGTCAATCTGAACCTGTGGTGTTTGGCTTTCATTTGCATTTTTGGGGTGGCTGGGACAGAAGCTGGTGGAGCGGGTATTTCCGAGAGACAAGTGGAAGTCTGCTGTTTATCTGGGGAAATGAATACACGTGTGCTGCTGTGCACAGTGAAAGCTTCTGCAACATTAGGATTAAAAATTCTGGAATGTGCTTCATGGCAGCTTGAGAGAAGAGGTGATTTTAAGAGGCACAGTTTAAAAGTAGCTTATCTTTTGTGCTCATGTTCTGTTTATTAAAGGAGCTGCCTAGATTTATTCTATGAGCAGAACCTCTTGGAATTTTTGGCTGCCCTAAAGCTCAATATGGCTGTTAACTCAGGAAGCAACTGAATCAGTTTTCTCAGGAGGCACTTCAAGTCTTCCATCTATTCATAAAAGATTCAGCTCATCTGTAGAATCTATTTACCCGTAACTTGGTAGTAGTGCCAATACACATTTGATTTCCACAGAATGTGACATATGGTTATTTGCTAGTCTTTTACCTCTTATTTTAGTCCATGTGACTTTTGTTCTCTCTTTTTTTTTTTTCCCCCTCCCCTTCAAGGAGACCAATTTAATGTATTTTTCATGAAGAATCATCATTTAGGATGAAACAGAGTGGTTGTGTTAGGGGAGCAACACCATAACCTTCTGCTGACACCTCCCTAACATCTCTCCACAGGATGCATTTTCAAAGCTGTAGATGCGTACAAGCAACTAGTTTCTGCTTAATGAGTTTGTTCTACTAATGTGTTACTACATACCAGCTCAGCAGTCCACCAAGCCCTGACTGACCCAGGGCTTCAGTCTCCCATAAACCCTAAGTCTCTGATGGAATCAAATGGAGAGCTTCCATAGTGCTCCTCCGCTTGTGCCCCCAGCATGAATTTTCCACTTAATTGAGTGGTATGTGCAACAAATGCCAAAAATTAACGTTTCTTGCCAAAACAGACCTCCTGTGATGTGGGTTGTTGACAAGAGCTATAAAAATGTTTGCATTTACATTTGGAGTTGGTTGTAAGAACATATCACTAACTACACAGTAGGCTGCTCCTCAGCACCACATGAGGAAAGCTGCTTCTCAAGTTCTGAGGGTGACAAACAATGGATTCAATGGCAAGAAAAGCCCCACTTACTAACTGCTGTAGGCTTACTGAAAAATAAAAGAGCACAGGAGAATGCAAGTTAGAATGGAAATAATACTATTTGCTGTTCCTGCAGATGAAAAGAATCAACAGAAACACTATACACTAGCTATGAAGAATTCCTTGGTGGGGGTTTGTATACCTAATTAAAACAAGTAGTTTTCTCTAAACACTTTTACTAAGACAGTAATTAGTAGGGTCAGATTGGCTATGCAGTTGGTTTGTATGAGATGAACATCTGTGATCAGCTCAGGGCTGAGACCTCTCAATGACCTCTCTGCACTGGCAGCCAGAGGACAGCTGCAGAGAGACAGAGAGAAAATGGGGACGATGACCTGGCTGCAAGCAAGGCCCCTTTGGTCACAACAGAAAACATCTTCTCTTCAAAACCCCGGGGACTTCTACAGCACCAAGGCTGCGCAGAGGTACCACCTGTTGTAGGCCATGCTTTTGTAGTGTTCAGTCAAGGATTCCACAGCTTTTAACATGGACTCAACATCTAGTTGTTGGTCACGGCAAGAAACATCTGGTTGCCCCCTTCAGTCATGTTTGTAGAGAAATCTTTATTCCCAGTGAATAGCCCTCTATACATCTCCATGAGCAAAACCATTTAGAAAGCGAATAAAGTACCTGAAAGTGAGCCTTATGATCCAAACAGATCTTTTAGCAATATTAAAAAATACAGAGTAAAAGCAAGCCAGTCAATTCTTTTATCCCCCCTGAATAAAAGGTTCAAAGGTGCTCATCATCTACAGCAGCAGATAGTAGGAAACACTTTCAATGGAATTAAGACTCCTACAGCATCCAGAACACATGCAACCCCAAGTTTATAAAAGAGACAAAGCCAAAAAAAACCCCAATTATCTAACCTGTTAGTCGAAAGAATTACTTAAGAATTTACAGGAAATTTGTTCTAGTGCTCAACATGAAAATTCACTGTTTATAATCCACCGTGTATAAAAGAACTGACTTGCTTTAGGCACTGAAGCATAACAGAAAAAAACATAATCATACTCAGTATTACAAGGTACTGCTTGGTGTTTTTGGCAAATTTTCCCTGGTGTAAAAAGCCTGCTGCTAGGAAAAGAGTTAATGGCAAATATAAGTTACTTCACACTGTTCACTAAGATACAAAATAAAGTAGATTCGGTCTTCCTTTCTGACTCACTTATTTCTTTAACAGTTTCAACCACTTTAAACGCTGTCTGGCTGAGTTTGGAATCTGGATATCCTGCTATTAATCTCCCACTACAGCTCACTCATACAATACTCAGTTTGACACCTGCTATTGATTCCTGGATTGACACCTACACATTCAAGTTTCCACCTAACGCCACCCTGCTTTGGTTTACAGTGGGTCTGTTTTGCCCTCATACCTTGTTTCAGACTGATGCAAATATTTCTTGACAGCTGTATTGTTTTTGGAAAAAATCATTTCTGACTGTTGAGGGAATCCACCAAACCCCTTTCCATTCTGAGTGGTTCTTTGTATTTTGGATCTTATTAATACAGACAGGTTTCACTTTAAAAACACAAAATATAAAAGTGACGTACTTTCACTCCAGTACACTTTCTGTTGTGTTTTCCAGGAAAAAAAAAAATCTGTTGAGGAAACCCCAATTTTATTGATTGTTTTTAATTGTGAACTCTGTGCTGGTTCTAATCCCAGTCTAGGCAGCAAAATGAAGTAGCTATAAAAGATCCTGACTTGTTAACAAGGCCTGTTTGTTAGCTAACTAAAGAACAAATTACACTATAGAAGTACCTCAGGGTCTGATTTTACCTGGGGCACTTAACCACTAGCTTCCAGGCAAATTCGAGATTAGAGCCCTTTCCTTGAATAGCCCATTATCTAAAAAAAGCAGGAGATGGAAGACTATGGAACCTGAAAGGCTAGAGTTGAAATGGCCTGTTCAAGATCATGTCAGAGGCCAGAACCAGCACCAAAAATGAACTAAGTTCTCCTATGACTTGTTTCTAGCCATGCACACAAAACTATGCTACTTTAGATAGAAACGATTATATAAAGGATTACGCAAATAAATTTGGCGGTGTAAGGATGACCACATTACTTCCTGTGAGTATTTCCAGTGTGAACTAGATGTTTCCAGACATGTATGCACAATTGACTAAGCTGAGTATTTGTGCTGTTAGTTTGTATGTGTTGCCCTAGCCTAACAAATTACATCTTAAATTTACCTGACAGTATAGATACAAGCCCCTGACCCCCCCAATAAATGCATGGGAGCAAGTAAGGGTACAGAACACTCAGCAGATAGATAGCACACTGCCTAAATACTGCATCAGAGCAAGGCTCTGTTCTGAGCACTCAACCTTTAAAGGTACACCGTGTGTCACGGTCGTGTTGCAGGGTCAGCCAGCACCACTCTTGTCCTGGAGAATTCCCTCTCTTCTCCCCGGTGGGAGCCCAGTCCCACAGTGTAGCAACAATAAACAAAATATTGAGTGTTGAGGCTGAACCGAAGCTCACAGATGGTTATGAGCTCAATCTGTTAACCTCGTCTGGAAAAGCAGTCACAAACTGACTCACAGGTCTGCCCTCCTCTGACAGAATTTCCTCCTACTGTCGAGCATAGGACAGACAAATCACGATTAGTGATGTTCTCACTGCAATACACAGCCAACTGCACCGGGTCTCTTGCTGTTGGGAAGTTTGCTCTTGTGTTGAGCTGCATTCAAATGAAATACGCAAATTTTGGAAGCGTAATTAGCTGTGAGACTATTTTGTGCGGAATAATACAGTGCCAGAATAGCACACAGCCAGTGCAAGGGGTTATTTCTGTGCACATTCAACAACATTTCCCATACTTAAAACCCATGACTTTTTGCAGACTATTTTCCTGTCCTGTGTTCCCTTACCTGCCTCCAGGACAATTTTTTTGTAGTTTCCAGTGCATACACGACGTGCCTATACGGCCAGAAGAATGCCACCACGCCAGTGAATCTATTGGCCAAGTAAAACCAGCGTATATGAAAAGCAGTGTCCCTTTGACTCTATGCGTAACTCTTTTTTAGGTTTGTCATATAATAATTTCATGACTTCTGGTGTGGTATCTCTAAATGTAGCTATTTAAGTCAGTTTTACTGTAGCACAATGCTCCCTCTAGTGCCCAAACTGTAAATTGCAATTACGGTATTTAATTCAATGCTATTTCTCCGTTCAAACTGAACTGCATGTAATAAAATCACAGGCAATACATCTCTATTCTTAATACTTCTAAAGGAGTAAAAGTTACAGACTACTTGAGGCCCGAAATGCTAATTTATTTTAGTTTGGAACTCTCCAAATAGCTATCATTCGCGTAATTATCACCTCTCTTTAGTGTAGACAGTAAAGCACTAACAGCCAAGGAGATAATATGCAGCAAAACCAATTTTTCTTTCCACTAGCTCCAGAAATAATCCAAACTTTACAAGCTGTGCAAGCAAGGTTAATAACGAATTAAAGTTCTTCTGTGCAGAGGGAGTACGTAGATGGTTTCTCCAACAAAATAAGCTAGTCAGCTGCTCTGAATTCTGGGCACTCCTCACACCATCCTCTGTTCCCTGAGTCACCTCCTAGATTTAAGACAGACAATGCGAAGGAACAGGTAATTTACAGCTCCCAGAGGCTCAAGTTTATGGTGGTCTCAGCCAGCCAAGAGACTGACCAAGTTAAGAAGAAATAGCTCCACAAGTTCCCTGTCCATAGTTCAGATAGTCTGCCATTACCTGAGTTGGGTGGGTAATAATGGAAAATCCTAACGAGATCTACACTGAGACCCAGAGTGGCGGCCCTATGAAACTCCAGCACAATTACATTCTGAATGACACCGTCTCACACTACACCATGCCTGCAATCACATAATGAACAGGCATGGTCATGCCTACTTAACCCGCTAGCTGGTTCCACAAAATACAATCATTTCTGCTACTCCTTCCTCCTCCCGCTGTTCCCCTGCTTCACCATGGGGTCACTCCCATGAGCTGCAGTTCTTCCTGCGTCCTCTCTATGGGGTACAGAGTACTCCAACATGGGTCCCCTGTGGGGTCACAGCTCCTGCCAGGAAACCTGGTCCACCGTAGGCCTCCGTGGGCTGCAGGGGGATGTCCGTTCCACCNGCCTGGAGCGCCTCCTCCGCCTCCCTACTGACCTGGGTGTCTGAAGGGCTGTTTCTCTCAGTTTTCTCAGTCTTCTCTCCCACAACTGCCGTGCAGCGGTTTTTACACTTTCTTAACTACATTCTCACAGAGACGCCACCGTCTCCCCTGCGGGCCTCAGCTGTGCCCTGCAGTGGGTTGGGTGGAACCGGCTGGAACCGGCTGTGTCCGGCACAGGGCAGCCGCGGCCTCTCCTCACAGAAGCTGCTCCTGCAGCACCCCCCGGGCGCAGACACCCGGGACAGCCTTCCACACACGGAGAGGCAAAATCTGAGGCGGGGNGGAGGGGGGGAAGGCGATCTATTTCACATTAATTGTTCCATCTGAAGAACTCCCACAACCAGGGGAGCAACGGCTGCAAGCAGCGATTTGGATTGGGAAATAGTAAATACAGCAAAACAAACAACACAGCATAGAGCCTAAGATTAATATAAAAGAAATAAATAAAGGTTAAACGGAGGCGTGATGTCTACATTCAGGCGGCCTGTTCTTGAAATCCACCCTGCCCAGCGGCGGACGCCCAGAAACCGCTGAAGATGCGGCCGCCGCAGGGCAGGACACACCAGCTCGCCGGTTAAAT
>VZSZ01001088.1:76984-138278 GCA_013398815.1 Ibidorhyncha struthersii
TTTTTTTTTTAAACTAGGTTTGGGCAGAGCATATGCTCTGGCTTTTGCCGAAAGAGGAGCTTCAGTAGTTGGTAAGTTTTATGTTAACTAACTTAATCTAGACAATAACCTTTGCCTTTTCACATAGCTTGGATTCAACAGTCCATGCCCTTTTAGACAGTAACCTTTGTTATTTAATGGTTTTCTGTCTTATCTTTTGCCATATAAATTTTGCTTCTAAGCTTTATTTTCTTATGAAACAAGTTGCCCAAGTTTGTCCAAGGGCTTATCTTTGCTGGAAAGCCAATTTGAATCAGGTCATTTTCCCAGACTTGACGTTCATCCATGCATCGCAATCTTTACTGTCAGTTGTGGCCAGAGAGAGTGTTGTCTTAGGTGAACCCTGGTCAGAAACTTTTAAAATTTTGAAAATGTGAATATGTTATATTCTAGTAACTTCTTCTATGAAAGAAGTTACTGGAATGTAACACAGTGTCAGTAGCTCCCAGAAAACACAGAATGTGCTGAAAGTGCACTGCATTGTTTCTTTCTGCAACACGTCGCACAGAATAGCCATCTGGTCTCAATGACAGTGCCACATAGCTCTCAGTAAGGAATTTCTGATAGTTTCTTAGTCATTTGGTTGAACCTTCTTTAGTCATGCAAAATGCTATACCACAACCTAATTCTGAAGGTTGTTAAGTTCTTGGGCACTCTCCGGCTGTTGACATAGCCATTTGACTGCCTATGAATGAATTTGTATAGGTACTGCTGATGAATTCAAGGTTAAATGTTTAAACAGATTATGGAAAAGAACTTGCTCACTGATTTTTATTTTTTTTTTTAGTAGCTTTCTAATAAAAATCCCAATCTCAGTTTACAAAATTTCATAAAAATTGGGGTTTTTTTACTTTATTGATTAAATATGAGAAGTTTGTGTAGAGAGCTTCAGGAAAAAAATACCTAGATTTTTTTTTTGTAGTTGCCACCTTTAATACTTACCTTATTTACTGGGAACGTGACTGCTTCATCTCAAGTTCTTCTTTAACAAAAATTAGGTCTAAAGCAGCCCAGATGTTTAGTTGTATTGACTGTGTCTAGCTAGTGGGGTTCTGACTTTCCAGAATGATCTGAAAGCAAGTGTATTATATTGCCTGACCACAGCTAATACTCCTTTATCTCGTGGCCTTATTGCACAATACCTAAATCTGTAAGTTAAGAATTGACTGGCTATAAGGGAAACTTCTTGTTTACCTTTGGAAACTGCACCAAATTTCACTTCTTATAGTAGTGCTTTGCAATTACCTCTACGTGCTTGTATTTATTTTTCTTACTTCAAAGAGTTGAAAAGTCACTTGTGTAAAGATTTGAATTTTTTTAACTAAAGCAGGTATGACAGTCATGTCTTGTCTCTTTAAAACAAGTTCCCTTTTTTAAGTCATGGAAATGAAGGTGTGTTGTAAAAACAGTGATCAAATACTCTAACTGGAGAAATACCAGTGGGTCCCAACACGGCAGCTTTTTTTGTCCAGTCTCTCTCTCTTTTTGTACATCTCTCTCTGTGTGCAACCTTATGTTGACTGAGTTGCTGTTGGTGTGGTTAGACTGACCTGTGCCACCCAGTGGAAGTCTCCCTTTTCTTATCACCCGACGGCTTCCTGCTACCACCTTTTTTGTTGTGCTTCGTCTCTTTCATGCTTCTCATCAGAAAAAGTTCAAAGCAGGAGGAAGGGAGTGCTTTGTTCTTGCCTTGCAACCTGTATTATGTCCAAACCCTATTGTTTATTCCTTTTCAGTCTACCTGAGTTCTCTTCTGTTTTGCTGTTTTAGTTTAGATTAAAGTCATGCTTTTGAAGCATCTCTCCTGATTTGTATGTGTTTGTATGTATTTGTATATTTGTTTGCATTGTGAGATGGTATTGAAGTGCATGAGTGGAGTTCCTTTGAAAACCAAACTGGAAGATGCAATTTAGCAGTGCATCTAAATTGTTCCAAATGTGCATTTGGTTTGTGGCACCAGACTACAGCAAGAAATGTTCTGGTTTATTTTTTTAAAAATTGGGTACTAACTCTGCCTGCACTCAACCAAAGGTGCTTTGCTGCCTCTGGAAATTTCCCCAAATATTTAATTAAGCTTTTAAAAGTAAATTACTGTTGAAGTGAAGGACAAACATATATAAGCATGTGTGGTAGAGAGTTGTAATGTCTTAAAAAGACTAACTGAATGTTTTTGTACAAACGTTTACCACAAAATTGTCAGCTCTTCTTTCCCAGGACAGATTAGAAATCCTAGTGCTGTTCCTGACTCGCTTTTCTTTAACGTCATGTTAAAGACCTTTGATGTTGAGCCTGAGCAGTCTGCCCATGTTGCCTATTCTAATGCTTCACTACACTTGGAAATTTTCCCTGATGCCTCACCTGAGTTGTGCTAGCTGCATGTTCGAACTGTTAGATATTGTTCCATTTAGCTTGGAGATTTTTTCTCTTTTCTTTTTTTGCATCAGTCTGTTAATGTACTTAAGCATATCATCGTGTTTTGTCTTAATTCTTCCTCCTTCAGGCTAGGCAGTTCTTGGTTCTGGTTTGGGTTGTTGTGGTTTTTTTTCCTATTACTTAACATTCCTCTCTTCTTCTGGGTCTTGGCATTTTCATTTACTCATATGGATTTTCTGCAGTCTTTCTACATTTCTTTTGAAGTGCTGCACACAAAGTTGAATACAGGATTCCAGATGAGACTTTCTTGGTCTGAGTGACAGAGAATGATTTTGTCATGTGTCCTGCAAGCTATGTTCCTCTTTACACAGAGAGGTTAAAAAAAAAAAAGAACAAAAACCACCCCACCCAATATGGGTTTCTTTCCTTTTGTGATGATACCACAAACTTACAATTGTTGTTTATTATCAAGACCAGCAAGAATTTCTTGCCTGTTTTATGGATTTCACTATGGCTGACTTCCTGGGGACTTAAGGTAGAATGCTCAAAGCTGGAGTTCACCATAGCAAAAGACTGTTTAGCAAAATACCAATGTTGCCTGTAAATCCACAGTCAGTTCTGGTTTTCTTACAGTTTCATTTTACACCCATTTAAACATGCTTCTTACCATTTTTTGAAATTCTTTATCCAAGTATGGATATGGATTTTTTGGGCTTGGTTTTGTTCCCCTGATGAATTCCATGAAACTGTGGGACATGCAAGTACAGCAATGTAGCAAACTGTGGTGATGTTACAGTGCAGCCACCATTAATGATGCATGCCCCAGTACAGAGAGCAGCCTGGAAACAAAGCAGCTCTGTGTCAGGTCGCCCTCTTACCCACAGGAGCAGAATCTGAAGCTCCACAGCAGCTCTTCTGCCTTTGTTCAGACCGCTTGGTCTGTTCTATAGTAAAGCTTACTAGTAGCATTTTAGCTACTCTATTAAACAGGAACACAGTCTTCTCTGTCTTGCTTATGCTTGTAGCAGTTCGACAAGAGACCAGAATTAATCACCTATGATTCGTATGTAGTCTTGATCTTAATCTCTAAACTACAATAGCACAATGAGAGAGGTAGACTGGGCGGGGCAAGCAAGTTGAATGCATGGTGGAGAGGGAAAAAACCCAAAACAAAACGTTCTGTTTCCCATGTTATTTTTTTTAAAAAAGACACTGTATGTTATCTGACTTTAAAAAAAAAAAAGTGACCTACTGTTCTTCTCTAATCATCTGAGATTCTCAGTAGGATCCAGGTCCAGCAGGTTTTATTAATACTCCTTACAACTTCCAACGTGATAATGAAATAAAGAGAGACCATATAATTAAATGAAATATTTCTTTGTGATGCCCAGTGAATGACCTTGGAGGTGATTTCAAGGGATATGGCAAGAGCTCCTCAGCTGCTGACAAAGTTGTCAACGAAATCAGAGCAAAAGGAGGGAAAGCAGTACCTAATTATGGTATGTTATTCTTCTACACTAGTGTAATGCTTTATCTATAGCAATAGTAGACTTGTATGAAAAGGTGGCACTGCTTAATAAAGGACTACTGCCAGCTTGCCAATACCATATAAATTAAATAGTTGTAATGTAACATGGAGCAGGGAGACAGACGCTCAGGGCAAGTGCATAAATTGCTTTTTTAATTAATACTTGTTTAGTAATGCCCTTTTCTTTCATATGCTTTCTTAACATTGAAATACTAAGAAACTGATAATCTGCAGTTGTCAGAGGCAAAATGGGACCGGGTGATTTGCTTAGCTGCTTATTTTTCTTGCAATGGCAAACATTGTGCCATGTCAACTTACGGTATGGGATTTGCTTTAGGCAACATGCAAATAATGGCTGAACTTGAATTTATTTTATGTTGGGGTTGTACACAAATTATTTTTCTTAGCTCTGTGGAATTAGTTGTTAATATCCTGGAAGTGCAATGTATCCAGTTCATTTTACTTTACTCTTTTCTCACAGATTCAGTGGAAGATGGTGAAAAGCTTGTGAAAACAGCACTTGAGGCTTTTGGGAGGATAGGTAATGTTGCTTAATTGTTGTTGTAACTTGTTTGCAAGTGCAGAGCCATTATAAACAGTGCAACTGACAACAGTAGAACTCGCCAACCCATGATGCCCTTACTTTGTGGAACCCAAACTAGGGGCTTTCCACTTTAAACCTGAATGGGCAACTTTTCTGTCTTTTTTGGTAATTTTTAGCAGAAGTTTAAAGCTCAATATATGATTTCTGTTTTCCTGCCCTTCAGAATTTTGGTGCTTCAGTAATGGTTAACAATTTCTGTCTCAAAGCACAGAGTTTATCGAGTGTTATAACTAGCTGCACAGCATAAAATTAGGATAAATAATGCTGCTGAAGAGTCAGAGATGCTCTGTTATGGTTTGGAAGCTCTTTTACCTATGTGAAGATCAAAGTGCTTTAATGCAAATTAAAAAAACCGAGGTATTTTAGATAAAAAGTAACATTCCTCTTTTCCATATGATTGCCACTGTTTAATTGTGAAGTTTGTGATTTTAACTCAGGGTTAAATGGCTAAAAGTACACGTGATCAAAGCCAACAGGAACCAAATTAAATATTTGACAAAAAGTTGTTGTGATCCAGGTTGCTTTAGTGGCTCTGTGACTCTGTGGTTCTTCCAGTTATCATTTGGGCTTACTACAGCAAAGATGGTGGCAGAAACGTCGTAATTGGGAGCACTGTGGAATTCTAAGCAAGCTGCAAAACTGTGCAGTTTTACACCGGCAGGTGGTGTGCTCCCAGGTAGCCAGGACTTCTCAGGCAGGACTTCTATACCTCCTTGTCAGGCTTTGTTCCACTGGCAGGCCAAGGCTTGCCTGTACTAAAGTATTTTGTCTTGTCTTAATTATTGCCCAATGGTAGAGTTCCACTGTTTGAGACAGGAGGTATAGAATAGTAATATTTTGTATGTGTGCAGTGTTCTTGTCTATATATTTCTTTTTAGAAGTGGGAGAAAAATAGAAAAAGAAAATAGTATTTTATCGGTACATTGGCTTAGGGTTTTTTCTTTTTTTTTTTCCCCAGATATCGTTATAAACAATGCTGGGTAAGTAAACCTGGAGGAGTTTTCCGATTTGATTGTGGGGTGTCGCTTTTGTGTAAACACCTGTTCATCTTTTCTTTTTTCTTGTTTTGTTTTGTTCTCCTAATGATGCATTTTAGGATCCTAAGAGACCGTTCATTTGTTCGGATAAGTGATGAAGATTGGGGTAAGTTGATAAACTTTAAAATGTACTTTCTGTGTGACAGATGAAAGGTACACCCCTCCCATTGGCACAAGGAAGAAGGGAAGGCAGGGAAGGCTGTCTATGCCAGATCAGAGAATTATCTTTTGCCCTGAAAGCTTATTGGTAAGCTGCTTGTGTTCAGATTGCAAACCAGATCTGTGCTGCGATGCATTGTAGGTGTATGTAGTTCCAAAGGGGAAAAAAGGCTCTAGCTGCCACTCCTAGTTGCTGAGTGGGATACAAAAAAGAGCCGTGTGAAACACACAGAATAGTTTTTGTGAGCAGAACATACTCCTAGTGCCAGCACTGACTGGCTGAATACTAAACAGTCTTACAAGACCCAGAGCTAGCAACAGAGGAAAGCAAGCTGAGGTGCCAAGGGACAGAACAGGTGGAACCTTCAGTGAGATGGTAGGCAGTGATATGCCAGTTGAGCAGACTTTTGCAAAGGTGGTCTAGCTTCTGTAGTTCTCGTTTGATTGTGCTTAAGTGCCAGAAATTTGAATGCTCGTGAATTCTATACAGGAGGGCCCAATGCAAGAGGCAGGAGATGATCAGTGCATGTTCAGGCAAGCACTTAAAACGATCCATTAAAAACAAGAGCCCACTGTTTTTAGTAACAGTTGGAGAGTGTGAAGAGAGTGCAGTTTTTGTCATGAAGAGGAAGCAAGCGGTGTATTTCAAGTTGGGAGATTAAATCCTTGAATTATTAAACCAACATTAATTTGTCCCTAGATATAATTCATAGAATTCATTTGAGGGGTTCGTTCCTGGTCACCCGAGCTGCATGGAATCATATGAAAAATCAGAAATTCGGCAGGTAAAAATTTGTCTTTTTTTTTTTCTTCCCCTTTTTCAGTGTGGTATAACAGACTGATACATGCCCTGACAGTGAAGGAGTTTTTCATCCTCTTCTTTTGCTTCCATTGGGATGAAACAAAATCAGGTCAAATGTGTAAACCCTTATCCTTCCAGTTCTTCCCCCACTGCCTCCCCAGCCAGATGTTTAAAGTTTTTTTTTCTGTATGGATGCAAATATCCCAGACAGAAGCTGTAGGGTTATAGAAATACCATTTATTTTCAAGAGGACTGGTTAGAAATGTTTTGTTAATTGTATGTTATTGCAAGTCTGGGGGATTGTTCTCCTGCTTCTTCTTATTCAAGTGACAGGTACATGCAGTTCTGCTTGTGAGTCTTGAACTTTTGCTTGGGTGGCTTTGGCTTGTTTTTTTTTTTTCCCCTCTGGACAAGTGTACTTGACTTAGAAGTTGTAGGAGTGTTCTTAGTCTATTTTGGTATGTGTTACTGTTAGCTGAAAGAGTGCAGGGAATGCAGACATTTAAGTTTTTTCACTTTTACTGTTCTTCCTTATCAAAACACTGACATGATTATATTAACCTTAATAACTATACCCACACATTGAAAGCTGTATGAGCTTCTTTGTCGCTCTGTGACCAAACTGACATTCATTCACATCCAGGGAACTGAACTGTAAGGATAAGGGAAGAGACCAGCAAGCAGAATACATGGCTAGAGCCTATAAGTTTCATCCGTTTAGAAAAACGCTTCCCTTGGCTCTTTTTCTGCATTTACTCAGATAACAATAGTGGCGAGTGCTTCTGCAATTTATGTATAGATTTGTGCCATCTGCAAAATGCCTCCTTTGTATAGATTTTGTAGCTTTTTTGATCTTGATTGTATCAAGCCAGTACTTGTAACTCTATTTAGATTAAAAACAGTGGTTGATTGCCAGTGAGGCAAATAATAAAAATAAAATAAATTTTGATCCCAGCTATGCATTGTGTTTACAGTAGATTGGAAAAGATTCTGATAAGGCTTCTTTTAAAAGTGAAGCTGTAGACACTTTTCTTTTGAATTCCAATTTATGAGAAGATGTGCAGCACACTGTTTTCTTGCCTCAAGCCAGCTATGAACTGCAGTGGTTTTAGAGCTTTCTGGTGAGCAGTTCAGTCATCTCCACAGCAATATTGTTAGGGGAGAGCAAAGGGCAAGACTTTGCTATCTTCTTCCTGCATGTGTTTAATGCACATTAAGATTCTTTGAATGTAAATATTAAGGTGAAGTCATTTTCAGTAAAATAATTTTCTTCTGACCACTTAAGCCATTTGTTAGTTATAAGAATAATGCCACTTGAAGTGTGGTTAGAACATGAAAATATTTTTCTCTGTACTGTACCCTGCTGTCACAGAATGTCCTAATTTTGCAGTATAACTCAGAAAGGCTCATGACTGTTAGTTTCCTGCTACTATGAAAATGCTTCAGGATTTGTCAGATGTTTGCTATCAAACATAAAAAAGGCATCTGTTTGTTAGCAAAACCAACAAATAATCTCTTCTTATTTGCACACTTTTGTTTTGTGGAATATGGAGAATATAATGCCAAAGCAGGAAAATGCTATTGTGTAGAACTAAACAACTTGAAGAAATTGTTGACCTTTTTTCTCCTTTTTTTTTTTTTTTTTTTCCCCTCCTCTCACCTAAGAATAATAATGACTTCCTCAGCTGCTGGAATATATGGAAACTTTGGTCAGGCAAACTACAGTGCTGCAAAACTTGGCCTTTTGGGTCTTTCAAACACAATTGCAATTGAAGGCCGGAAGTATAACATCCACTGCAACACAATTGCTCCTACTGCTGGATCAAGACTGACCCAGACTGTCATGCCACAAGGTGAATCACTTAGAGTCCACCTGTACTGATATTTTTCAGTGAATTGAAGCACAGCTAACTTTATCTTGTAGAAAATGCAAATCCTTTATACTTCATACACTGCTAATTCATTATTCCTGTCTTTTTGTCTCTGAACTGTCAGCTTACTTAGTGTGTCTGTTGTAAGGAATTCTTATTTTCTGCCATAAGACAAGAAGCAATTTTTGTAACTCACGACCAATTTTGTGTGGCAAGGCTCTTTAATTATAGTCTCTTCCAAGATCCTCCTACAGTAGTGGAAAGGCTGATTTGTTTCATCAGATGTGGAATTGGGTATGTGTATAAAGTGTCTGCATTTGTTATAATATTGTCTAATTGCAAAAGACTGTTTTTTGCACAACATGTCATGCGTGTACTTCTTTGTTACATGATCAGCAGTAGATGATAATGAACTGAGTTGCCTAATACGTTTTTCTTCATTGCAGTTACTAATCTTTGAATGCTTGAACAGGTTTTACAGAGTATTGCATTGGGAAGTCAGTATAAAGAACGTTGTAGGAGAGACAGCTGTGTGTAAAGTGTAAATTTAGGATAAACAGAGTGACTAATTACTTTGGCAAATGACCAGAAGAAACAAAAAGAATTGGAAAAAAAAGTCTGTAAAAGGAAATTGCTCTCAAAGTCTTCTAGAATCAGGCTATTTTTTCCGTAGTGATAGGCAGATTTCAAAGCCAGGGGAATCACTATGTTTTTCAGACTGATATACAAGATACTGAAGAGTACTGTATTTTATACATTTATGTATGGATTGAATGCATGATTTTGTTTGACTAATTAATTTCTTTGTAAAGTATCCAAGTGATAAATCTAATCTGTAAATAATCCAAGTGATCAGGAAATCTAGCACCTCTATAGGTTGTAGGTTCCAGGGATTTATTGCACTTACAGAAGAGTCAAGTGCATTAAGCTTGCATCCATGAGTTCCTGAAGCATGAAGTCGAGTTCAGAAGCTGGAATTTCCTGAAGATATTTACATAGGTGATAAAACCACTTCCTAATTTTGTTTCCTAGTCATTTTAAGAAGAGTGAGAACCTTTGGTCTCCCTGTAGTTAGAGCTGTGATAATTTATTTCTTACCTTGCTCCCTCCCTCCCTGTCCAATTTTTCAAATAATCTTAAAAGGTTTAGACACCACAACTTTAAAAACATTTTTATATGTCTTATCAAACTATCCTTGCTATCTTACTCAGTATTTTCCCGTTCACCTTTCGATGTCTGCAAGCACCTACGCTTTATTGTTACTGCAGTTATGTATGTTAGACTTGGCCCACTTACTGTTGTTCTTGCTAGGACTGTAAATGTAGTTTGCATCTATAGTGTGTTTTTTTAAACTTTGACCACCTATTTCACAAGTCATTTAATAGTGGATTAATAGCGTTAGTGATAACAGTCTAGTGCTAATTTTTGAGACTAAATAGTATGTGGCATAAAATGAAATACCTTAGAAAAGCTTAAGGCTTTTCTTCTGCACTTAAAACACGCCGTATTAAGTGGAGTTCAGTTTCTTTTTACCTTTGTGGAATTTCTAAAAATGGACTTCTGTTACTTCAGCTTGGCTACTAAAGAATTACCTGTAATGCTAAACTTTCCCAGCTCTTCATCTGTCAGGGTATATTTGAAAATGCTTGCTGAGCTTTAGCTGAGGAGCAGCTGTGTACTACTGTTTTTAAGAATACTATTCTAAAACTTGAAAAAGGAAATGAAAGTAAGTTATTTTTTCTTTCCAGACAGTGAATATAATACATGGTAAGAGCTGCCTGGAAAACCACACTCTGCTCTGACAATATCTCCATTTTCAGATATTTTTCTCTTGTCCCAGATTGCAATGATGTGCCAAAATACAACTGATATATAAATTTGTCAGGCCTGATAATTCCTGATATCTCATTTGGAAATATCAGCATTTCCAAATGGGATGTTTCTCAGATATTCAGCGGTTGCAGTCACTTTCGTATTGTCTTTTCCTTATAACTGACTAGCAAATTAAAAGGGAAATTGCTCAGATACATCTCTGTCACGATTATATCTAGTGGCTTGTCCTTGCTTCAGGCTGCCTGTCAGATGGAAATTTAGGAAGGCATCTGGCTTTGCAGTCTGCACGTGGCAGTGTTCCTAACATTTAGACAGTCTTTCATCTGTCTGGCTGACAGCCAGTGTCATTGGGTTTGGAGGCATACATGCGTCTCATGAGTTGTTCGTATTTAATGAATCTTCAAATGTTTCGTTTCATTTGTTCTTTCTTTACATGACAGAACGCTGTTGGTTAAATTCTGCCTGGCTCTAGTGTTCATCAGAAGGTGTTAGAGTAAGATTAATTTGGTGAAATCAAACAGTATTTTTATTTTATTATTCTCTGCTCCAATTTGCTCTAGATCTTGTCGATGCTTTCAAACCGGAGTATGTTGCTCCCTTAGTTGTTTGGCTTTGCCACGAGAGCTGTGCAGAGAATGGCAGTCTGTTCGAGGTAATTTTTTTATTTTCCTTTTCTTCCTCTTCATTCCCTCACTTTGCCCCTTCCCTGAAAATCAATCATTTGCTTTAGCCTGTCCAATCTTAACCTTTTTGCTGAAACTGAATTGTCATCTGAGGTCTACATAATCAGCATAGACAAAAGAAATGTTGACCCTATTCTGGTGTATATGACAAGTACATCAGGCAGTAGCAACCTTGTCAAGTTCTGGTGTGTGCTCAAAATATAGAAATTTGATTGTTACAATTCTTATTGTACCCTTATAAGCTTGAAAAGATACCGAAGAAACTACTTCAAAATAATTTTTTTCTTTCTAAATCATTCAAACACAGAAAACGACTTGCAAGAAGGATGAATTACTTAGTTGTGGAATACATTTTATATATTGTCATCAAACTGCCAGATCCTAAACTGGATGGAAGCTGTTATCTTGTTCTTAGAGTTTTATGTTGCTCATGTTCCAGTGATCAACTAAACTGTTAAATGCAACAAACAGTAGTTTGGAAATTTTTATTAGATTAAGTTTGTTCAGAAGTATATTTTTGTTTCCCCACATCACCAAAACTTTGCTTTGTAACGTGGTAAGCTGATGATTTTCTTTTTTCTGGGCAGGTGGGAGCTGGATGGATTGGAAAATGTAAGTACTTTGTGTTGCAGGATTGATTTTGTGTTTTGAAATGACAACAAAAGTGTGCAAATTGTCTTTGTAGTTAACCTCTGCTCAAGACGTTTTTATTTAGGGAGAGAAGATTAGCAAAAAAAAAAAGCTTTGTTGTGCTTTTGAGCTGACTAATAGTAATTGAAAATCTGCCTAAGTAACCTTTACTCTTGGATCTCAAAGGTATAATTGAAGTCAAGAAGAACCTCAATTTTTGGTGCTAAGTATATGTTGCTGCCTTTTCTTGATAACTTCAGTTTTTCATGGTGTAAAAGGAGCACGTGCTGGTAAACAGGCTGCTTTTTAGTTGCTTTCTACCTTTATTTATACTTCTATAAAAATACTAGTAATAGACATTATGTTGAGGAAATTAGGCTTCTTAATAACCAGTAGCTATGCTAAGTATTTTCCTTGAGTGACTCCAGTAACTAGCTTAAATATAAAGAAAACTCACAGACAATACTGAGGGTTTTCAGTGGAAAGTGGAAAACTTAATTCAGTATGTGAAATGTCTTAACTTTTTTCCTAAATACGTTGAACCTTATACCAGCATTATTTTCCTGAATTGTTCAAGGACTTTTTAGCCTATGCGAATATCACCGGTAGGTTAGAAGTAGGGCCATTAATTCAAGAAGTGGTTCCTCCTTCTTCCAAAACATTGTTTTGCTCACTTGATAAAGGTTTTGCACATTTCTAACTGTAAATGTTCTGGTGGCACTGGAATAGCTTTTCCCAGGTAGTGTATTAAATAGATTAAACAAATTGGGGCAGCAGTGTACAACCTCTTGCTGTCCTCCACAAGGAGCTGAGTTTTAATACAGCCGAAGACCTGTGCCTTCTCTTCTCTGCTCAAAAGAAAATACCATTTTTCATCTTATAGTGGCTACTTTGGAAGTCTTTAAAATAAAAACAAGTTGTAAATGAGATACCAGTATGACCTTATTTGTTGTCTATTGCTAATTAAGAGCAAAACCAACATGACAGATTAAGGATTAGTTGCAATTCAGGAAGTCTGCGTCCTCCCAGAAATGATTTCACATTTGCCTTACCAGTTTCTTTCAAGTTACAGTATTGAAATACAACTTCAGGGACCATTTGGAGATGGTGGGTACTGGTATTAACATTTTTTCATATATAAGAAGTGTTTTTCACATTTCCCCTATAGTTTTCCAAGGTTTTCAGAAGATCTGTAAGCTTTAGTAGCCAAAATCCTGTCAGAAGAGTACATACTAACTACAACTTTTTACTAGACAGGATCCTTCTAAAACTGATTAATATTTTCAGAGAGCAATCAGTCTGTTTGGGTTTAAATTTCGTTAAAGCCATGGGCCATTGCTTTTCTAAATGTTAGTTAAAAGTAGTGAGCCCTTTTAGTCCAGCTGGAAGTTATGCTGGTGAGTTAAACTGGACTACTTATAACCCTTCCTTTCTTACACCGTCTTGAAAGTAGTGGCCTAGGTGAAAGTGATCTAAAGAAACTAAAAGTTTCTTTGATTGTTATTTGAACTCTCTGGCTCATGTTTCCCATTAGTGCGCTGGGAGCGATCCTTGGGTGCTATTGTCAGAGGAAAGAATCAGCCAATGACGCCTGAAGCAGTGAGAGATAAATGGGAGAAGGTCTGTGACTTTGATAACGCCAGCAAACCCAGAAGTATCCAAGGTAAAGGAGACTTTGATGTGGATAGTTGGGGCAAGCAAAGCTTATAAGAGAATGCTTTCTTGTCAGACATTTGCTGAAACTTTAGTCCAAAAGTCTACTGAACCAGTGAATTCTCTTGTAAATGTGTAACATTAATCACTTATGCTTTCATTACAGTCAGATCTTTTTAAGGAAACGTTTGTGTTCTTACCTTTAGAATTAAGATAGTTTTATCTTTCTTAAGAGTTGCTATGGAAGCGACATCACTGTCATTTTATGTATTGCAGCCAGACTAATGGTAGTGTTTTATTTGATTGTACCTACATACAGGTAGTGGCCATGTAACAGAGAGATTGTATTTTCTTTACAGTCCTGGAATCTTCTTTTTTTTTTTTTTTGTAGACATTTCCATACCAAAAACTCTCTGGTTAAGTCATTTGGTATAACACAGCAAAGAAGTTCTTCATTACTGCCTTGTGTTCCTGGGTAACATGACCCCCTTGGCTAGTGATCAAGATGACTGTCTCTTCTAATGCTTTGTTTACTTTCTTTGTTCCTTCCCATTATTTGTTTGGTTTTGGGTTTTTTTAAACCAAAATGGCTCTGATCTTTCCTGCTGCCATATGTGCTTCTCCTTCATCTTTCAAACTTTCTCTTTGTTGTCTTACGTCTCCCTTTATTTAGATCCATAGTTGTCATAGTTCATAAATGAGCCATACAGACTAATTTTCCTGACTGCTTTCCAAGATTTCTCCGTATGTTACCTTTAGCTTGTTAGTGTGAGTTACGTGTGCTTACTATCACTGATGGTTGTTTTATTATTATGCATGTTGTTATTTAGATCAAAGATTGAGTATTTGTCAAATTAGGAAATGTTGGCATTTAAGTTAAAGAGGCATCCTTATGTGCAATGTGAGTTGAATTTCAAAGATACTTGCATACACAGTAGATGTTTAAGCTGTTGGTCCAGATATCTGTTAGGGCATTTTGTTAAAACCTGAGGGATATGTTTTTAGCATGAGTCTCCCATGCAGTATACATGCCTTAGCTTTTGTTGTGAACTTAGCCAAAATATGGTATTGTCCTTTTAGCGTGTCCTTGTTTGAGGTGACATCAAGCCATAGATACTGCCAGGCTGAATGAAAACTCTTGAGTTTATTTGTTGTATGTCAGAATCAACAGAAGGGTTGGGGAAAATTGTGAGGAAGTTAGCTGAATAGTATTTTCAGTTCTATATTACATTTTTTTTTCTACTGCTGAAGTCTCCACTGTATTGCTTGAAGGTATTCAGCTGTTAAATAAGGAAAACTAATTAGAGTATTTGCATTAAAAATGAAAAACTACAATACCTAATATCTGCAAGCTAAAAGTGTCCCAGAAGATTTCATTAATTTAAGTAATTTGATGCTGTGAAGAGCAATCATGTACTAACCGTTATGTGTGGTTGTAAAAAAATACCAATTAGATAAATTATTTGCTTGTAATATAGTAGAAAATCTCATAATCAGAGATATTAGTCTTGTTCATAATTTGGGCATACCGATAAGAGCTGTTTGACTTTATTCGTTCTAGATTACAAAAAAGTAGGAGCTTCATTTGTTGGTTGGGTTTTTTGAAAGGTAATTTTTCTTACATGTGTAACAATGTACTCTCAAAGACTAAATGGAATGTCTCATCTTTACGTTTTAGTGGTGGTCTTTTAAAAAATACAAACATTGAATTATTTTTCTTAAAACCAGTTTAAGTAAAAAGATCCAAATTTTTCTTTCCACCTTTTTTTGACTTTTTTTAAGCACCTTCTTGAGTTTGTAGGCTTAACTTGTTCTGTTGGTACGTGGACTGAATCAAGCTAAAAAACTCTTCTTTGCATACCAGAATATCATTTTATAGGGTTTATGTAATTTTAATTAATAGGAAGTAGCCAATTGTCACTCGATTTGGCAGTTGATAGTAATTCAGTAACTCATTGAAGTTTCTCAGATATCATGATAATGCACCTGTAGAGCAATCTTGGTAGTTACCCTCCATCTTTCTAGATGAGCAGCTGCTGATTGTGCAATACAGTCTTTTGCCCAAACTCCTCCCCTTACCCCAAAAGCTATCTGACACAGTTGGTGTAACTAACTATGCCTACCTTTTCACTTTCCTTTTAATGCCTCAGGTGTCTTTGAATGTTCTCTGTAGTTATTCCCAAAGCTTTACAGGCTTAGTCCTTAATGTACTTGGAGAAGTTCTGGCGGTGTCTGTGTACTCCCATGCAGTTTCAGGTGTAGTTCTGTTAACTAGCAAAAGATAATGATTACTTGTGCATTCACTACATGATGTCTTTTTAACAACAGAAAAATCTGAGAACAGACTTTTTTTTGTTTGTTTTTTAAGAAGCTATGTGAGAATTTAGGCCTTAGGAAGTTGAAGAAGTGGAAGATGTAGTTTTACTGGCCTGTATTCTCCTACATTCCCTTTACCAGGAGTGAACGGTAATCACCTACTTAACACAACATGAAAATGTTACCCAGGGAAGTTGTGGAAGCTCCATCCCTGGAGTTGTTCAAGGCCAGGCTGGATGAGGCTTTGAGCAGCCTGGTGTAGTGGCACGTGTCCCTGGCTATGGCTGGGGGTTGGAGCTAGATGATCTTTAAGGTCCCTTCCAACCTAAACCATTCTATGATTCTGTTATTCTATGTCACTTCCTCTGAGGCAGCAGTGAATCGGCAGTGACTTCGGTGTTAGAGCTTTTTTCTAATTTTCATCATGATGTTACTTTCTTATAATGATTAAACTGAAATAATAGTTTTAGATTACTTTGTGCCATTTCAGAACAAGCTAGAAATCTTTCAAGAAGATAAGCAGGGCAAAATCAGATCCTTAAGGTAAGGACACAGAATCAACTTACATTGTACATCAGTAAGTCACTGTAACCAGCTCCCTGTATGCCCTTAGGCGATAGCAATTGCAGAATAATGTGACTTGGCTTAACTAGTACTAGAAGAGAATTGCTCAGGCTCTCATTTGCAGCTGGATCTAGTGAGCTGACATATTTGTCAGGGTAACATGATTCCGTGTTTTGAGATACTAAGAGGTCCTGTGCTCCTGTGCCTGTGCATAAGCAGAAAGACCGAATTAAATGTGATACAGAAGATTTGTGGATTTGCAGTAGATCACAGTTGCACCTTGCACTGCATGTTGGTGTACTGTCTGCTTGTATTCCCTGTCAGACAAAGCTAGATCCAGTAGCCCTTGTGTCCACAGTGCATTACTTGCTCTTGTGTTCTAGACCAATTCTTCCTATTATGCAAAGGGAGAAATCAAATTGTATTGTGAGATAGGTGGGAGACAACTATCTCTTTCTTCCAGATCGTATACCGTATATAGCATTCTGTAGTATGGGTTACACAGGTTAGTATATGTAGTTGTTTTGTTATCTAGGAAAACAGAATTAATTATGTCAGTCACCCATATGAGGCAATCTCTCTTTGTCTCGATTTCCTCCTCTGTTGCGAAGATACAAGCCACTTTCAGCTAAATCTAGTATTTTAGAGGTCCGTATACTGTTACGTTCACATGCATTTTTAATGCTCTTAGAAGCTGTCTGGGTACAGAGAACAATTTGAGTATTCTCACTGGCTGACTTTTGGCACATTCCAAAAGTTTATCTGTATTGGTCTATATAGAGCAAATGACTATAAAACACATAGAAGGCAAGTGTGTATGTATGTATTCTTTGTGTGTATATGAAGAAAAACTTTGCATAAGAAGAAAACTATTCTAGCTTGAATTTTAGCTTTCTTCACATGTGTTTAAAAAGGGTTTAAACGCTGGTGCTGTTGCCTCCATAGTTAAGGGGTGTGGTTCACATGCAATGTTCTCTAATTGGAAAGTGAGAGGAAATTTTTGGAAAGAGGTGGGATTTGCCATGACTGTTTTCAACCTTTGCTCTTCAGGTTAATCTTTCCCTGCTGTCTGCTGTTCATTTGCTCTATAATAGCAGACCGTGCTGGAGTAGTGGATATTGAAGGGTTTTAGAGTTCACTGACAGTATAACAACTTTTAAAAATAACCCCAAACCAATATTAAAAATAATTATATTAATGAAAAGGTTTCCTACTGTGTTTGTTTAACAGCCTTCCAGTACTTAAAGGGGGCCTACAGGAAAGATAGGGAGGGACTCTTTTATCAGGGAGTGTCGTCATAGGACAAGGGGTAACAGTTTTAACTGAAAGAGGATAGATTTAGACGAGATATTAGGAAGAAATTCTTTACTCTGTGGGTAGTGAGACCATGGAACAGGTGGCCAGGAGAGAGAAGTTGTTTTTGCCAAAATTATACCCTTTGCGATGTTTCTTGGATCTTAGAAGAAACTTACTCAGCTTGCAGAGTCATGTATTAAAAAGTACCAATTGTCATAGTTAAGCCTACTCCTGAAATGTTGATTTCGGACATCCTTGTGTGTTTACATGACTGAAAACTCCTGTACCACTCTGTGCTTCCCTCCCCATCTCTTTTACTTTCAGTACTCAAAATGTGAATGCAAAATAAAGAGGGTTGAAACCATCCTTCTCAGTGTCCAAACTTCACTTATCAGTGATTTTGTAATGTTTCATCTTTCTTTTTTGGCACTCTCATATCGCATTGTTAGCTCGTGGCAATATATTTGATCAAAACCGTTGGACTTCTTAATGTAATAATCTAGTTTAGTCTTTCTTTGAAGTTGTAACCCTCAAAGATTCATATCTGGTCAACTGTTAGAGTATTACTGTAAATCTAATGCTACGCTAGTCCAGTTTCTTATGCCAGGCAGCAGAAGAGCAGTGAAGACTGAGGTAATAAATATGCTGAGACATTTCAGTTGCATGCTTCTCTAGCAGGCCCTGGAAGATTAAAGGAATATGTCAGCAGTGAGGTTTTAACTGGAAAAGTTCTGTAACATAGTAATTCAGGGGGAAGAAAAGAAACTAACATTTTTTCCCCTTTATTTAAAAAAAAAAAACAACAAACCAAGAAAAGGGAGTAAGATCTTCGCTGCCTGTATTTGGTGATGTTCTAATAGCTTGCTTAAGCTTTTCAGGCAATCCAAAGGGGTGGCATCTTGAAAGCAGCTCTGATTAAAGGATGAAAACAACCTTGAAACATAAAGCATAGCATACACTTCATGCTGATACCTCTCAAGAAATTTTGGCCTAGAACCATAGATGTATCTCATGTGGTTGATGAGTGTCACAGATAAAAAGAAATAAACCCAGGAGTCCTTGAAAGAACATTCCATCATTAAAGACAGGGTTTCTCTGCATACAATTTGAAAATCAATAAAAGTGTTACTAAATTATTCTGATATGATCTAGCTTAAGTGCGGTTGCTGATTACAAATATAACAGTAGGCCAAAGTTTTTAAAAAAAAAAAAAAAAAAATTTGGTGAGGCATTTGATGTTAAGGGTGAACAACAACACATCTCACATTTTAAAAAGGGTAGAAATGAGCACCCTGGGAGCTACCAACCTGTCAGTTCTCACCTCTGTGCCTGGGAAGATTATGGAACAGGTCCTCCTAGAAGCTCTGCTAAAGCATGTGGAGGACAGGGAGGTGATTCGAGCCAGCCAGTGTGTCTTCACCAAGGGCAAGTCCTGCCTGAGCAACCTAGTGGCTTTCTGTGATGGAATGATTAATGCAGTGGACAAGGGTAGAGCTATGGATGTGGTCTGTCTGGACTGTTGTAAGGTCTTTGACATGGTCCCCCACAACATCCTTCCCTCTAAGCTGGGGAGATACCGATTTGATAGGTGGACTCTTTGGTGGATGAGTAATTAGTTGGGTGATTGCATCCAGAGAGTATTGGTCAACAGCTCAGTGTCCAGATGGAGATTATGACGAGTAGTGTCCCTCAGGGCTCTGTATTAGGATCAGTGCTGTTTAATATCTTCATCAGTGATGTAGACAGTGGGGTCAAGTGCACCATCAGCAAGTTTGCAGATGACAGACACCAAGCTGAGTGGTGCAGTTGACATGCCTGAAGGATGGGATGCCATTCAGAGGGAACTGGACAAACTTAGGAAGTTCAACAAGGCCAAGTGCAAGGTCCTGCATCTGGGTGAGGGCAACTCCCAGTATCAATACAGGCTGGGGGATGAAGAGATTGAGAGCAGTGTCCTGTGGAGAAGAACTTGGGGGTACTGGTGGATGCAAAGCTGGACATGAGCTGGCAATGTGCAGCCCAGAAGGCCAACCGTATCCTGGGCTGCATCAAAAGAAGCATGGCCAGCAGGTGGATCGAGGTGATTCTGCCCCCCTACTCTGGTGAGACCGCACCTGCAGTACTGCATCCAGCTCTGGAGTCCTCAGCACTGAAAGACCTGTTGGAGTGGATCCAGAGGGGGGCTACAAAACATGGTCAGATGGATAGAACACCTCTCCTAAAAGGAAAAGCTGAGAGAGTTGGCGTTGTTCAGCCTGGAGGAGGCTCCGGGGAGGCCTTATTGTGGCCTTTCAGTACTTAAAGGGGGCTTATAAGAAAGATGGGGACAAACTTTTTAGCAGGGCCTGCTGCGATAGGACAAGGGATAAGGATTTTAAACTGAAATAAGGTAGATTCAGACTAGATATAAAGAAGTATTTTTTTACAATAAGGGTGGTGAAACACTGGCACAGGTTTCCCAGAGAGGTGGTAGATGCCCCATCCCTGGAAACATTCAAGGTCAGGTTGGATGAGGCTTTGAGCAACCCGATCTAGTTCATGATGTCCCTGCTCATTGCAGGGTGGTTGGGCTCGATGACCTTTAAAGGTCCCTTCCAACCCAAACTATTCTATGATCTCCTTAGTGTTCAGCCAGACACTCGCCGGCTCTCCAATTTGAGCGTCCAATCATATATATTCTGGAAGAAAGTTCCTTGAAAAGGGGATTGTAGTATTCTGTACCATTATTAAATTACATGTTGCCCTTATACTGTTTGTCTTAATGCCATCATTGCATGTAGAATATATGTTGGTAATCTTCTTTTCTGATTTCACCATTAAGAATCGTAGTTATGTTCCTGCATGGAAATGGTTTGTGGACATGAAAAACCAAGGAAACTTTCAGGTTTACTTGGAGGTCAAAGCTGTATTTTCCCTTGAAGAATTTAAAAGAATGTGAACGCCTGCCTTTGGTTCACGCAAGAAAGGTCAAAATAACTCCTCCCAGCAGCTCAGTATTGCTTTTCCTTCATTCATTTAATGAATGAAAAAAGGGATAACCTTTTAAAAGCTTCTTATAAATTAAAAATCTCATTTTGCACATTTTCACATTACATAAATGTTATAATCTCATGACATGTTATGACAGTGCTTGTACCCAAAGATAAAGCTTGTCTTTGGTAGAAGAGGTGACAATGTATGTTTATTTTGTTCGATGCTCCTTTTTCTTCATGAGATTCAGGCCACAAATAAAACATTATGATGATTCTGGCAGTGAGACTGGGAAGCAAGAAATAGTTTAGGAAATCAAGATTCTGCAAGAGGGTATGCAGCTATCCTGCAGGATATTTACGGGAGTGCTGTGCAATAGAACAACACAGTGTTAGTCCGAGCAACAGTGCAAGTCAGTATGGGTAAAGGGGTTTTGAAATGAAGGGAGTGGCTCCAAGGTAAAGGTAGTTAAATAATGATTTTGTGCTCCTCTGATTTAAACACTTTTTAATTTTTCTGTGCATGATTCTCACAGCTTTTTTTTTTTATTTGTTCTTTCTAATGTTTAATATTGATTTTAGCCATATTGAGCTTCAAGGAGCAAGCTGTCCTTGATGGCCTGCCTATACCATAGCCGAGTTCTGTATCTCAGCCATGCATCATCTGGCTTGTTATCTTGGCATTGTGCAATCCTCAGACTTATTTTTTTTTATTTGTTTACATGACTTGGGAAAGAGGGTAACCGCCAGGAGATGAGACCTGTTACTTGAATTGCAAATAATTTTCAAGATAAGAAAAGCAGCAATTTTCAGATGTTTACTTCTGGGACAGTTGAAACGTAATGCTCATTATCTTCTTAACACTATAGTTCAAGGACTAAAAGTATTTACTGACTAAGCTCTTGGCGTAAATGGTGACATATAGCACCAGTTTTGTTTCAGGCACTTGAATTAGGTACATCATGGTTGACTGCTGGGTGCAGAACTGATGGAACCAGTGTAGAGATCACTTATCATAAACTGTTGTGTAGGTACCTGTAAAATGCAGCACTATGCTCAATTTGCGGATATATATGTATTGTGTTTAAAAATGAGTTGAGAAGTACCAGGCTGTGTCTCATTTGCTGGCATGTTTGTTGTGTGTCTTAACTGGAGTGTCTCATTTATGACTGTAAGTGACTTTTTTTTCAATTCCTTTCTCTAGAGTCCATAAGTGTATTGAATGATGCTCTAAGTCAGATAGAGTCTCAAGGCAGCGTTTCTATGAATTCAACAAGCTCTGGATCAGTGGTCGCTTCATCTGTTGACACAGTAAGTACCTCTGTCTACCAGATGCACAAAAAGTTAGGTGAAAACCTTGAGCAGAGACACTTGAGTTGCTGATCAGCTTCTATTCTGTCTTGCTGTCTGTAAAAGTAAGGTGGGTTTTAAACTGTGAAGTGAGGAAGCAGAATAAGAAACGTCTACAGACTCCACTCTTTATTTTTCTTATTGGTTATGGGAAAACTTAAGGCTGGATAGACTGAATAATGCAGAATGTAAGTGCTTGTTAAGTTCTGTAAGCCACTTTAGTTAGGGTATTGTTCAGAAAAGGGTCAGGGGATGGGTCTTGTTGGGCAAAGTGGTTTTGCTCTGGCTTCTTCTCTGTAGATGGATATTTTTTCCTTCTTTGAATCTTATTACAGTGTTAATTTATTTTGTTTGTGGTTTGTTTTAGAAAAATTCTTAGGCATTGTTGGGGGCAGAGCTGTACAAAGTTACTCTACTTATTCTTGAAGTAAATTGCTTGCAGCAAAATATAATGCATTACATTAGGGTTCCTTGTACTGCAAAACATACATTAATATTTTATGGTATATTTATTACTCATGCTTTATGTTTACATGTAACTATAAATAAAATGCTCAAATGTGAATTTTGTTTGATATGAGAATTATAGAAAGAATGCAAGTGCAATATTAACTATTATAGAATTTTATTTTATACTGACTTTTCACTTCCAGGCAAGCATTGTTGGCCGGCAATTGGCTACCAACGTGTATAAATATACTCACTTAGAGCCTATTTTATATGCCCTTGGTGTGGGCATGTCAACAAAGGATCCAGATCACCTAAAATTTCTCTTTGAAGGAAGTGAAGAGTTCTGCTGTTTACCTAGCTTTGGAGTAATTCCTGCTCAGACTTCGATGTTTGATGGTGTTCCTTCTCTCCCAGGACTAAATATTGATCTTGCAAAGGTATGAAAGAGTTAAGTATGTATTTCTGTTTGTGCTTTATGTAACTATAAGGTGACTTTAATTAGTATATTTATAATATTAATAAGTTCCTTTTATGATCATCCCTCTCTACTTGGCACTGGTAAGGCCCCAGCTTGAATAATGTGTTCAGTTTTGAGCCCCTCACTACAGGAAGGACACGTGGGCTGGGGCAGTGGGCTGGGGCAGTCCCATGCACAAATACGTGCTGGGTGGAAAATGGATTGAGAGCAGCTCCAAGGAGAAGGACTTGGGGGTGTTGGTGGATGAGAAGATCAGCATGAGCTGGCAGCATGCACTCACAGCCCAGAAGGCCAACCATATCCTGGGCTGCATCAACAGAAGCGTGGCCAGCAGGTCGAGGCAGGTGATTCTGCCCCTCTACTGGGCTCTCGTGAGACCCCACCTGGAATATTGCGTCCAGCTCTGGAGCCCCCAATAGAAGAAGGACATGGACCTGTTGGAGCAGGTCCAGAGGAGGGCTGCGAAGATGATCAGAGAGTTGGAGCACCTCTCCTCTGAAGACAGGCTGAGAGAGTTGGGGTTGTTCAGCCTGAAGAAGAGAAGGCTCCAGGGAGACCTTACAGCAGCCTTCCAGGATCTGAAGGGGGCCTACAAGAAAGCTGGAGAGGGACTTTTAACAAGGGCATGTAGTGATAGGATGAGGGATAATGACTTCACACTCAAAGAGGGTAGATTTAGATTAGATACCAGGAAGAAATTTTTCACTCTGAGGATGGTGAGGCACTGGAACAAGTTGCCCAGGGAGGTTGTGGAGACCCCATGCATGGAAGTGTTCAAGGCCAGGTTGTATGGGGCTTTGAGGAGCCTGATCTAGTGGGAGGTGTCCCTGCCCATGGCAGGGGCTTGGAAGTAGATGATCTTTTAAGTTCCCTTCCAACCTAAACAATTCTGTAATTATATGATTGAGATTCTCAAGCGTGTTCAGAGAAGGGCGACAAAGCTGGTGAGGGTTCTGGAGCACAAGTCTTATGACGAGCGACTGAGGGAACTGGGGTTGTTTAGCCTAGAGTAAAAGGAGGCTGAGGGGAGACCTTATAGCTCTGTACAGCTACCTGAAAGGAGGTTGTAGTGAGGTGGGGGTCAAGCTCTTCTCCCAAGTAACAAATAGTAGGACAAGATGAAATGGCTTCAAGCTAAACCAGGGGAGGTTTAGATTAGATATTAGGAAAAATTTCTTTACCAAAAGCGTTATCAAGCGTTGGAACAGGCTGCCCAGGGAAGTGGTGGAGTCACTATCCCTGGAGGTATTTAAAAGATGGGTAGACGTGGTGCTTAGGGACATAGATTAGTGGTGGACTTTGCAGTGTTAAGTTGATGGTTGGACTTGATGATCTTAGAGGTCCCTTCTGACCTAGATGATTCTATGATTCTAGAAAAGGAAAATTTGGTGTTTTGTGTTCTTGCATCTTAAGAAATTATTAATTTACTTCACTTTTATAACTTATATCTTCCTAAGATGGTATGATCAATTTCTTGTTAAATTTCAATGTGTTTTATTAAACCGCAAAAGCTTAAAACCTTCTTTGAAAATATTTTCTGTTGGGGATGAAATTGTAAAAACAAAAGACTTGTGAGATTTTGTTTGTTTTTTTGTTCTGAACACTTTCTAAAATAACTGTATATTTCCTTGCAATTTTGGTGGGGGAAGCAACATCGGTTGTTCTTACAGCACTGCCTTTCTTTACATAGATGCTGCATGGGGAGCAATATCTGGAACTGTATAAACCATTACCAACATCAGGTCAGTCCTTTTGTTTTGCTGATTTGCGTTTCAGTATGACAGCAGTTCCTGTAGCCATATTATAAATGGAAATAAGGAAGCTCTGTTTCCAGCTTTTTTGCATATTCTTTCACAAAGGTTGGGGTAGAAGAGAGGCAACCTGTTGCATTATTGAAGGAATTCTGAAACTTTGTTCTCGGAATCAGGTGTTGCTTTTCTGTAGTATACTTAATAAACTCATACCTAATCTTTGATGTAATAAGCAAATACACTACGTGCTGGTGTAGTACGCATAATTTGATACTTACTAGCACAACTTTTAATTTTTTCTCTAAGGTTGTATCATGTAACTTTTGGGATGTTTAGTGAAAAATCTTTCAATATTGTTTGCATCTGTGTGTCTGTAAGAGGATAAGATTTAAATTATGTATGTAAAGGAGGAATGGACATCTCAATGAGGAGGCTAAAAAACAGTTACTTTTCTTTCGGTCAAAATTCTCAAGATACTAGTTACTGCACTAGCAAGCTGTTTTTGCAGATGGCTGTGTTTTCCCAGATTACAACACTTGAGAGATGCTCATTAGAGTCATTCAGGATATGCATGCATCTGGGTTTCTTCATTAGTAGTTTCTAATAATTAACTTTTCCAGAGTGTAGAAGGAAGAAAAAAAAAGATCTTGCAATAAAGATAAATGGCATAATTTCTTGTTGAAACAAAAAGATGTGTGAAAGTTACATTAACTTCGAAGAAGTCTGATAATTAAGAGTGGATTACCAGGACTTCATAAAGATTTTCCATTCCATAGGCTGATCATATAAATGTATATGGTTACATATCTCTCTAGAACAGTAACATCTTTAGAGACAAACTTTATAAAGGCCCGGGCCCAGGCTCTGAGCTGAGCTTCTCTTCTGTAAAACTGTGGTTGTCTTAGCCCTCTTGAAATTTGGGGACAATCCTTAAGTGATTGGAGCTATCTTTGGAAGTTAGCGATCTGTTTGAGTCTAAAGTGTAAGTTGTGTTTAGCTCTGAATACATAAACTATAGCAAGATTCTATTAAAAAAAAAAACAACCCAAAACCAAAAAAAATAAATCCCTCACACCTACAAACCAAGACTTGCAGATTGCCAGACACTTTTATTCTAATCATGATGATTGTGATTACTATGACTATAACTGTGATTATTATGACCATTATTATTATTGTTAGTAACAAAGTGTAAAGAGTGATCTATGGATTTCATTCCTGAAGCAAATCCTCACAACGTGTACACGTTCTGTTCTTATAGGAGAATTAACGTCCATTTCAACTGTTGCTGATGTTCTCGACAAAGGATCAGGAGCAGTCTTGCTTATAGATGGTAAGAAGTTTTGTAGGTTTTGGAGGGGATGCAGTAAAATTCACAGTCTCAGTTTTTAACTGGCTGTACCAGTAACCGCCAGCCTTTCCACTGTAAAGACTGTTAGCTTATTAAAGCTAGGTGGGAGCTGAGAAATTAGGTAATTAGCAATAGCTGTGTAAATGTATTACATAGTTGCTCTAGTGCACTTAACATGCTAAAATATGAACACTGTCCTTGGAAGATGATTTCAGAGAAGGTTTGTTTTTTTCCCATGTAGGTGGAATAGTGCACTATGCAAACTGAACAAAGTTCTCCAGCAATACTACCTAGTCCTATCTGAAGGCAGCCATTTTAGATTCTGCCACCCTTCAGCAAGGGAGGGGGTGTGTGCACATGTGTGCATGTTTCATGGGTTGGCTTTGCAAAGGTTAGTCATATGTATGTGTTGTGTAGACTCATCTGCAAAGCAGCCATCTTTAAGAGCATGTCCTGCATTCTTTTTTTATGTCTGCATTATCCTTTTCTAAACAAAACAAAACCAAGCCCCATTTCCTTCCTCTTGTATCCAAGTTAAAGGATCAGAATATCTCTGGAAGTTGATAAGTTGTTGTTTCCAGAATTTTTATATCTTTAGTTGTGGATATACCAAGGTCCCTTGGGAAATTAGGCTGCAAGAGTAGGTTAATAGGCAGTGAATCTCTAAACACTCTTGAGCTTTTATTCCTTCAGTATACAGATAAAATTGTAAAAAGGTCTTTATGATCACTTTGTTCTTCTTAGTTGTACTTTGCTTCCATGCTGGGCTAACATTAATCCTGTCTGTTTCTGCAGCACGCAGAAGTTCTTTTTGTAAGCTGAGTCTTAGTGGTTTTTAAGTTTCTCCTGGAACTGGAAATGAACATTATTACCAGTACTGTAAATTACAGTCTAAGGTGTAAGGCAGTAGAATAGGCATGAACTGGAAAAAGGAAGCTGAAGCTCGATTCAGTGTAAGAAGTTTAATCTCTTCAACAGAAAGAACAGGTGACCTTAAACTCAAGCTCTGGAGCTCTTTTCATACGAGGAACTACGACCGCTTTTTCTATGAGTTGGCAATGTGCTTTACACACTAGGGTTTCTTAATAGCTTCTGACACATTATATTTTATGGCACAATTCTGTCATATTTAAATAAATTGCTAATGCAGTGTGAGATGCTGAAATAAATACTAATTTTAGCACTCTGTTGTCAAATATTTTTAGCACCTTGAATGCCATCAGCATTTTGATAGCTCTTTTTTTAATTTTAATGATTTCATACAGATAAAATTAATGATAATGTTATTTGAAACAGATCGCTAGTCTTCACTAGTCAGGAAGAGACTTGCAACAGTGCAATGTGAAAGTTTGATCATTGTCCCTTTAGTTGTTAAAATGAGCTTTGTCATGTTTGAAGTTGAACTTTTCTGTTGTAACAACACATATATGAAAAAGGAGATTGAAGACAATATATGACCTTCCTGTTTTGTTGTCTTTCAGTGAATACCTATTGTGGAAAGGACCTAGTGTGTTATAATCAGTTCTCTTTGTTTTTTGTTGGAGCTGGAGGATTTGGTGGAAAACGAACATCAGGAAAGGCCAAGGTAAATTCATGCATATTCATATTTAAAAAAAAATACAAAAACTTATGTCAGCACTGAAAGAGAATATTTGCTATATCAACTAGGAAGGAGAAACTAACATTTGAGCAGTGTGGAGGTACAAACTCAAATGGAATTTAAACACTTCTGTTCATTGAAAAGCCTGAGTGAAGAGGTAGTGTTCAGGGCCTGGGAAACCAACGGTTTTGTTTTGACAATTAGGGAGAAAAGTGAATTGCTAAACATGCAACCGATGAGATATTCCTACATTCAAATATTTGAAGTTACACATATGGAATATCCTAATGGAAACGAGAATAGGAGGTTCTCTTGAAAATGTTTAGACTCTAAATTCTGTGGACTTGGAATTAGAAAATGATGTCTGCAGTTAAAATAAAGTTGAAATTAATCTAAAATGCACGATGATTTGGACAGAGTGTTTCTCTAGGGGTTTGTATTAGATCTTTTAGAAGATGGTCTTTTGAATTCAACAGTGTAGCAGGCTGTAATCCCACCCAATTTGACCCAATTAATTCCATAGAAGTGGTAAAATCTGCTACATGTTGTGCTTTGGGCTGTGCTAAATTCCTTAAAATCCTACTTCTGTAGGTCAGATGGAAAATGCTGTCAGTTCAGCTGTCCAATTTGGCAAGAGTCTTATTGACTCTTGGTTTTATGAAACCCAAATGCAAGCTTTGAGAACAAAAGAAACTTTACATGTTTTGATTTTATGTATTTAGTTACTCTCAGTCACGCTCTCCATAAATGAACAGATGAGGAAGTTACTAATTTCTTGTTAAAAGCTAGCTGGGGAGAGGTTTTATTTTCTCAATCTACTTTTGAGCTGAAAAAATTTTAGAGACCTCTTAGATGAGAACAAGAACAGAGAAGTGACTTTTATTTGTAAATCTTGATTTTCTCAAGTAGATTTGAGGAGCTTGACCTCTGATGTATATAGCTTTAAGAGTGGATTTTTTTGGCTGCTGTTGTTTGAGCATATGCATCAAGGAAAGTGACAAAGAAGCTGAGATTTTAGATACTTTGTCTAGGGGCCTGCTACACAGCTGTTGGATTGTGCCAACGAGATTCACAACAGAGTCCTGATTTAAACCTTTCTCAGCTCTGCTGTCATGATTGCATTTCAATTTCTGCCTCAGTGCTTAAATCTCCAATTGGGAATACACGATCTGTGTGTAGTCAGTTTAGCATTACAGTGTGTTCTGCTGCTTCACCTCAGAGATTTTCTTTGCTTCTGTTTAAGGGGGTGGGAGGGCTATTTATATTTAAAAACAAATTGATACCTAGTGATAATTTTGTGTGTATGTATACTCTAAGTGTTCATGTTTAGTTTAGTCACTTCTTTTTAATGTGTTATATCTGTGCTAATAGGTATGATCATACGTTAATATTGCAAGATACTGCTCTAGTAAAAAGGCTAGCATAGTAAAAAGCTGAGAAGTACTTGAATGTGTGGTGTTAGGTTTGAACTTGCAATTTCTAGAAGAGGTCTCTAGGTGTAGCTCTATATAAATCTATGTGTCTGCGTGAAAGACACAGGAAAGCAGGAAGAGGAAAAGTATAGCGTTATAGTTTCTCACTTCCAGTGGAACGGAACTCCTGCATTTTTGGAGAGAGTTAGCAAATGAAAAGCAATGTCACATGAACACATAGCGTGTATGTCCAAATGCATGACGTTCTATGTCAGGTACCTGACAAAGAACTATTTTCTCTTTCAATACTATGTTTAAAGGTAGTGCCAGCTATGACCAAATATGAACCAAAATTATGAACTAGACCCTTGAGGCACTACAGTAATAAGCAGTCAATTGAATAGAGGCCATTTTAAGATCAGTATTTTTGAAAATTTATAATGAAATACCTATGTTTTGTACATATGTAATACTGTAGGTAATGTTCTTTGGGATTTTGGATGTAAACTTACAAGTCTTTTGACTTAAAACTGTATCAATTATATAGAAGTTTTCACTTATGTAACTTTAAAAATCAAATCTTGAAATGCTTGCTGCTTCAGAGGGAAATGGGAAAAGCCTCTGTGGAGTATAAAAACTTCACAGAATATTATTGTGGACAGTGCATAAATGTCTTTGGAATCCTTGATTCTTCCATAATCAGATTTTACAATAGCGCATGGAAAAAAACAGAGATTCAAAGGAAATGTTGCTAATCTATAGTGGTGGCATCAGTGAGTCTAATGTAGTCCCTTGCCACTTTTTAGTTAAATGTTGCATTTCAGGCAACTTCTTTTCTCTACTTAGTGAAGTATGAGAACGCTATATAAATTATTTTAAATTTTAAAATATAAAGAATATCTGTTTCAGGCAGCAGTCCTTCTTGTGATAGAAGAAAACAAAATGTAGTCTAGTTAAGACAACACAGTGATAGCAAATTCAACAGGGGCCTCTCCATGCAAGAGGCCAGTTTCAAACACTAAGTCTTGCTGCTTTGTCTTTGCAAACCTTCCCAATTAAAAAGACTTGCAAGTCCCTCTGTGCCAAAAAGAAATCCCAAGCTGATCAGATGTATTTTAGAATGTGGGTTGTTACTTTGCACATTTATTGTATCTGCAAACTAAGAACAAATTTCCAAGCTGAGGTCTATGATGAGCAATGCATTGTGTAAGTCATGTCTCTCCTCTTGAGTTGGGGTTTTCTTGCCCTACAGGCAGAGGGGTTTCCTTAATTATTCATATGTTGGCTAGTTTTAACGTCTTATGGCTTGGTAGGTCAGGTTGACTTTCTTTAAACCAACTGGAAATAGATTGGCAAGCCATTCTTGTTCTGAAAGCATGTTAGATAGTGTCCTTGTTATCAAGCTGATTAATGTGGAGGTCCGTTGTGGTTCTCTGACAAAAGCGGGAGTGATGTTAGGAAGTCTTCCACCCAAGATGTGGTTTTGCTCTGCTGTTAAAACGGGAAAGAGCCTTTGCCAGTTTTAGATGTGAAGCTACGCAGCACTTGGTTTCTTTCAATTTCTTTTTTCTTTGATAAAGAGCTTACATGAACTAAGATTAAGTAGAATTAGTACAGGTAAGAGTGAAGTTGCTTCCTTTCATTTTAGAGCTTACACCAGTTTCTCTTTGTTTGGCCTTTTTTTTGTTTGTTTTGAAAATTCAAGAAGGAGAGGGGATAAAAAGATTTCAACTACTTTAATAGATTTGAATTGGTTATGGTGTTCTTTGTGTTTATCGTAATCTAGGGTGTTCTCTGTCAGTTTGGTAAAGTTTGTATCTTCAATAGACTGCACAAGGAACAGCTTTTTGCAAGAATGTGGGACTTAATATGCAGCATGTAATTGAAAAACAAAAGAAAAAAGTGATGTAGTCTGTCAGTGAGGTAGTAAATAATTTCGTACTCCATTGTGCTTTTTAAAGAGTTATTTTGGAAGCTTCATTTTCATTTCTGTGTTTCAAACCACTAGTTCTATGAGACAACTGTTTTTTCTGAGTGAATAATTCTTGCTTGAGCATTTTTTGATAGTTTGGAAGAAATGCAATCAAACCAATCAGCTACAATATGTAACTGTTAGCCAGATCTGATGCCTCAGGATCATTAGCTTTGTACAGCTAACCTTGATAAGAGACTTTTTCTGGCCAAAATACGTTTTTCTATTTGTCTGTAAATGTGGAAAGGGTAGGAAGAACTTCTAACAGTTTTGTAAATGCTGTTTCTTTTTATACATACCTGACATATTCTGGCATGGGTACAGATAAAAGATTTTTGCATTGAAATATTAATACTACTACTTTTGCTTTAGGTAACAGTGAATCCACCCAAGAGACCCCCTGATGCTGTAATTTCTGATGTCACAACAGCTGATCAGGTAAAATTTTGTATGCTCTGGGTGTGGAAATGTTTGTTTTATTTGGAAAAGTGAGTCTTATATGATGTTCACTAATAGTTCAAATTTTCTGATATAACTCAGGTATTTATGTATGTATATTTGTATGTGTGTATATATATGTGTGTGTATGCCTATGTATAATGTGAAGCTAAAAATTGTGCTAGGTTAAGTTATCATAGTGTGTTCAATGTACTATCTAAGACATTTTTTTCATAAGGCTGATGCAATTTTATAATCATTTATTACAAAATTCTACATAAAAGGAGGAAATAAACCTTTGTATTCTGTTTGTTTTTTTTTTTAAAAAGAGGTTGAAAATCTATGAAATTTACAACAAACAATACAAGCAAACACATTGTGACCAAAAAAAAGTGCTTAAAGTTCACGATTTTGAAAAAGTTAAACTTCTGTAGTAGTAGTAGTAGTCATGGAAACCTGAAATACTGACAGATGTCTGTCCAGGTGTATTTCTGTCTGTCTGCAGTCCCACTGGTTCACAGGCATCTATTTTCCACAGGCAAAAACCTGAGAAAATAAATCTATCCTTCTCTGAAGGTAAACATATGCATGTGTCAGACAAATAAGACAGGAAAGTTTGGAGTTATCAGTATTAAGACACTGAATAGTATTTTCAAAAGCGACTTAGTCATGGCAGGAGGCTGTAGCTTTTCAAGATGCAATTAAAATGTTGAGCATCAGCTGGACTTTGGTAACTGTGACGTCTGCTTAGCCTCTGATTATGTATGAAGTAGTTAAACTTAAGTCTCATCCAGCTGATTCATGTGCTTGAAGTTGAAGTTAGCCCAACTCACTTAAACCACAAAAGAGAGCTTAGATCAGCATTTCTGTTTCTATCACGGGTGTACCTGCTGCATTCTAAAATTGACAGCATCCGTCTAGGAGGTACAGATGTCTAATGAGAGCTGGCAAGGTGAGCAAGGAGCAGGGAATCGTGAGAGAGTATTTTGTTCCTGGGAGGTGGTTAAATGTAGTGTAAGGTGCTCTCTAGCAGCTGGCACTTTATTAGATAAGATACTGCAACCCTAATGGCCCTATAGGTAAAAGTATTTACTTTGAACGTTGGAAGTCTAGTTCAGGTTCTCCTCTGTGTGGTTATATCAGAATTGATTCCAGGTCCATCAATGTTCAGATTAGATTTATGATGCCCTTGTTAATACAGTAATCATCATTTCTGAGCCTTCAACTCTTATGTCTGGAATTGTTACTGTGTATAAAATGCTAAGTTCGTGAGATAAAAGAAGGTGGTAGTGACCCTATAGTGCAGAAATTGGGAAACTTTGCTACTGCAAAACTGATTTTTGGAAATAAAGGAAGCGGCACAGAGTAACCACCAAACTCGTTTTATTTTAAGATCTACTCTGACAGGTAGATATATGAAGAGATTTCCTCTCCAATTAGATCTTGCAGAAGCCACAGCCAGCGGACTTTTAGAATTGCAGGAAGACTTATCTGCCAAATTATTCAGTAGCATCTGTGCTTAAGTGATAATGCCTGTGTACAGGAAAGGGAATGTGTAGAACCTGGAAACTTTACGGGCAGAAATGCAGACTTTCATGCGAAGGACAGCTTGGAGAAATGTTACCAAGATTCTACATTTATATGACTGTGGAATGACACATAAGTGCCTAAAATCCTTTTTGAAAATGGAAGCTGGCACACAAATTGCATCAAAGTTTCTGAAATTTTTTTTTCTTAGTGTTTAAATGAAAAACGTGTTGGCAGAAATGACTGTTGCCATTCAGCTATTGAATTAGTATAGAGTATGAGACAGACTGCAGGAGTCAGTTTACAGATGGCATTTGAGTTAACTTGAACTGTACTAATTTCCAATGATAGTTGTGACATTCACCACTCAGTTTTTGTGTTAGCACAATTATGTGGCTAAACTGCTTTTCATAATTAGCATTTTCCCCCCTTAACTTTTCATAGCGTGATCGTGTAGTAAAATTCCTGCTAAGCAGACCATCATGCATATTTTAAAAATGTTTACAGTGATGACTCCTATTTTTCACTGAAGTTAATGACTGTGGTTATCTTGAAAGTTATATTCAGTTCTAACTCAACTACGCTGACTTATGAATCAGTTGCAGTACCATGGTGTAAGCTGCTTAAAGGTGAAAAATGTAGAAGTATCTGACCTTCTAAAAGTCTTTAAAGCTTAAAATTTGTAAGCTGCTGAAGAAGGACATAAAACATTTCTTCTGTGTGCTCATGAATTTTTCTGCAAAGAACTAGGTGACGTTTTTTCGATCTTGCCCTGTAGAGATGGGCATGTGCTGTGGTATTTTTCTAGCTTGTTCGCTCTCTGTAACCTGAGGTATGTTTTACTAGATATACTGCCATAACTCTTTTGAATAAAATAGACCTTTTGACAGAAGATCAAGAAGTCCAGAGCGTGTTTGACTATTGGCTGTTTAGCAAGAAATGAATCATTCAATTTCAACCCTGTAGGGAATGTTTAATGTAGTTACAGAGCTTCAGTATCATCAAGGTACTCTTGTCCAGCCAGTTTTCAAACCAGGGCCTTAAATTAATCAGTCAAAACAGATTTTGCTGAGTAGTTCCAAATGCAATTATGATTCACAGGCAGTTAATGACCTGTATCTCTGGAGAGTTTTGTCTCTGTAGAGTTTTCTTTTCACTCACTTCCCAAATGTGTTGATTTCTTGGGAATTCTTTTTCTGATGACACACAAAATAAGCTGCAGGGGGTATTTAAAGTGGATGATGTCCAAGTGATGCAGGTCGCTTTTGAGGAAGGAAACAAATATGGAGTCTTGAGTTTGTTGGGGTCATTCTGTGGGGTGGGTTTTTTTTGGTTGCTTGTAGAAAAACTCACAGCATTCTGATATTGTGCAGGTTGCCTCCCAAGAGATAAACTATTCTGTGTCTTCAAATATCAGAATTAATATTTAGAGTACACAATGTTGGGACAATAATAAACAGTATAACAGTAGCCCATGAAACGGAATGTTTCAATAAGTCATTTCAGTTTTACTGTTCTGTGTTTCCTCCTGCTTTCTGCTGAAGGCTATCTGTCCTCTTTGCCTGTATGGAAAAACTAAAGCTGTAACATTGCTGTCAGCTCATTTCAGTAAAGTGTCTAATAATTTTAAGAAGTGGTTGCAAATTGAAAAATTCTCTTTGCTTGCAACGGTATCATATATTTCACTAAAGTATTCTCCTACTTTAAATTCTGACACTGTGTATTTGTTACTTACATTGATATGGAGAAACAGACATGACAAAGAGGTAGAAAAGATAGATTTTGAAAAACATGGTGTGTCAGCCTACCACACTTTGGGACCAGCTGTGTATATGCAGCTGTGCCCCCTTGTATGTCTCTGCAAAGCAGTGTCATGTGAGCTATCACACGTGAATTTCTGCTAGAGCTATCTTCCATGCAACTTGTGTATCTCAAGCACATGATACTTATGCTCTGGAATTTCCAGGGTCAGGAAAATTGGCTGCCTTGCTTTTGAGAATTTTTAAATTCCTTGTTAGAGCTGATAAAACTGAGACTGATACTGGTCCATTGGAGGAACAGCTTTTTTTATATCCTGTCATTTTAAAGTTGCTTTCATTTGGAAAATTACAATAATTTTTTAAATGTTGCAGAGTCTCTAAAAAGGTAACAATTCCAAATTGTTTCCAAATTGGTTTCTTTGTAGACTTAATCCCCTTTGTATGCAGTGCTTTATGCTGCAGTTTTCAGTCATTTAGGCATAAATGAGGAGGAACTTCTTTACTTTGAGGGTGGTGGAGCACTGGAACAGGCTGCCCAGAGAGGTTGTGGAGTCTCCCACTCTGGAGACATTCAAAACCCGCCTGGACGCTGTCCTGTGCAACCTGTTGTAGATGACCCTGCTCTGGCGGGGGGGTTGGACTAGATGATCTCCAGAGGTCCCTTCCAACCCTGACCATTCTGTGATTCTGTGATTCTGTAAATGGTGTGTTTGTTCCCTCTCCTTCAAGAACTCCTTCCACAGGCAAAGAGACCTCTCTAGGCGTGAGCCGAGATAGCATAGAAAGTCAGTTTTCCTATGTTATTTGTTGCAAGAAATTGTGTTCTGAGAAGGATTAACGAGAGGAAAATGATCTTATGGTGCGGAAAATGATCTCATGGTTAGTGATTGGTTGGAGGTGTAGTTCTTTGACAATGGATTTTCTTTGCTTTGTCCGTAAAATTCTTATGGGCTGTAGCCAACTGTTACCCAGATATCCCAAAGTACTTAGACATGGGTGGTGCTCCTTAATCAGTGGATGATAGAGGAAGAGATGATAGAATCTGGGAGATGAAACTTGGGAGTTGGACTAGCAGGAGGGTGTCTGAGCATCACAAGCTGAAATTGAAATTCATAGGATCTCTATTCGGAACTTGTACAGTGTACTTCGAAAATGTGATGCGCTTTGAAGCATTAGGCCTTCAAATATTAAATTGGAGAGCCGGAATTGATTTGTGCTGCTGACAATTATGACCTTTTCTCTCTCTTATAGTTTCCACTCTATGAAGTAAGGATGTTTATAAATGGTAGAGGTGTTTTAATTGCACAGAGAGTGTTTAAAGGAGTGGTGTATAGCATCTGATGGTGATTTTTGAGAATGTGATACAGTGAGCAGCATTATAAAAAAAAAAGCAACTTTGGGGATATAATGAGTCTTTACCTATTCAGAGGTTTTTAGAGAGATGCAGTAAATTCACACCTAGACTAATCTGGTAAGATTTAAAATATGCAACTGTGTAATGCTTCCTGTTCCAGGTATAGATCAAGCGTTGACTGACAGGGTGTGAAGAAATTGCTGTTTTTTAGTGTTTTGTTTTTTAAATACAGTTCTTTTCCGTTTTCTCTGAAAGAGGAGAAAATAATTGGCACCTGTCATGTTTCAAGTAGAGCCATCAGCATGCTGTGATTAAGACTGCAGGAGTGTGGGTCCCTTCCTGAGTCATTCTCAGTCTTGCTCATATTGCTGTCCTCTAGCTACCTGAGTTTATTTTTTCACTATGTCAAGTTCAGCTAAAACTGCAGTTCTTAATGTAACTGGAGGCACTTGTGAAGACAAGCACAAACCTGGTTTGTTGTAAAAAAGTGGACTTTGCAATAAAAACTTACTAAAAAGACATCTTGGAAGGAGAGGTGCATGGGAAGCATTTAACAGTCTGATGAATTATTAAACTGAAACCTACTGTAAAATGTTTTCTGCCTGTTGTCAACAGGCTTAGTACTATGAGTCAGTGCTTTACTTTGAGGATGGTGTGAGAAGACTCTTACAAGCTTCTGTGTAATTGGAATGTGGATACTTACCTGTGGAAAGTCATCTTTTATTCTACACAGATTTCATTTGTGTTTTCATTTTAAGTGTATGTAAATATTTGTGTGTGTTTTTTGAGAACATATGCATAGATAGAATAAGTAATCATTCACATTATATGGAAAAAAAAGAAGTTGGTTATTTCCATCATATGTTTGTTTTCCTTGGAGAGATTTTATGCTTATTTTAAACAGAAGGAAAAAGTTACAGGAAGGTGAATGTTTTGAGTTAAGGTCATTTTTTGAATGAATGCAGTAAAACGTGAGAGAGAAGATGATGAAAATGTGTAAATGGATGGGGAACATGTGGTTACAGGACAAAGGGATTTTTTGTGTCCTGCTCTGTAAAGATTGTAGTACAGGACTGCCTGAAAACACGTAAATTTAAATTAACTAAAGACAATAGCACAAGAGAGCCTCCTGAGAGCCTCAGGTGGTATTTTTTTTTTCCCCTGTTTGTAGCATAAATAATTTGTTTCATGATAGAGAAAATGAAGTGCTGCAGTAGCTGCACAGATATGGAGAGTATGCCAGGAAAAAGGTGTGAAACAACAAAGGATGATACAGGCAAAACAAAGGGATGTGAAGCCATTGCAGAGATTTAATAATGTTTTCCTAGTTTGTCTCGAGATTTCAGTATGCAGAGATGATACTCTCAGAACCCTTGAAATTGTATAGTGAGTAAGCATATGTAATGGTAATTACTTCAAAAGTTTATTACATGTCATGATGCTAATTTCAAGATTTATACACCACCCCCACCCACCGTGTTTATTCCTGTTGGGAAGATCAGAATCTAATTTTCCAATAATTGTGATTTTGAAAAATACTTGAGGGCTTGGATAATACTAGAGTTTTGTGTAGTAATATGATAGAAGAAGAAAAGGTACTAGTCTGACAGTCATTTTGTTTAGACAAGATGTTCTTCATTACCAAGAGGTTGTTTCATGCCCTTATATATGCATGTCTTAGTAAAGGATGTAAAAATTGTTACTCTTTAAAATTCACCAAACCAAAGTGGTTTGGTTTTTTTGACCGAGAGGGACACTGTTAAAGGAAAGGCTGCTTCTACATTTTCCATGCTGCTGAAAAAGGACCAGTGTTCTGTGAAGCCTGTGCCAGAATATATAAGTTGATTTTAAATTTGAAAAAAAAAGTGCTAGGGATAAACAGTGAGGACATGAATAATGTGGGGTGAGGAAGGAGAAAAGATGTAGTGCCATTTTATACCTATTATACGTATTCCTGTTTATAGCTGTGTATGTGAAGGTGTTTTAATTGAATGTTTTAGTAATTCTTATTCTTGAGGAAGTCAAAGGTATGTAGGGAATAAGGTAGTGTTTGGATAGTCCGGACCACTAAGAACGTATAATTGCACACTTAAGGTAGTCTGGGAGACTATACGCTTGTATTTCTTAATTACAGTTTTGTGAAAAAAATAGAATCATGTGCTATCCAGATTTCAACAAAATATGTTTATGCATTGGAAACTATTATAAGCAACTTAAACTGTCTATTTTGTTTATTTTCCTCATACGCCTACTTTGAGAAAAATAGTTGGTTATCTGGAGGAGCAAATAAACCCTTTAATCTTTCTTTGTGTCGGTTTCTACCAATTGCTCTTTCCTAATATCTCTCTTTACCCTTACAGAGATAATTAATTAAAAAAGAACAAATGACAAATGGGGATCTCAGATATTCAAAGAGTAGCTGCTTAATGCTAAGTACAGTGAATTACTTAAGTAGTCTGCTAAATTTGAGCCCTTGAAGCTTCAGCACTGCCAGGTTAGCTGGAAACATTCATTATTCTTAATGTAAATCAGAGCTCATTGAAATGTGTAGGTGAGATTTGTGGCTGTGTTCTGTTGATTGGTGACTGCTTGCTCTTAAATAAGCTGTTAGGTAAAGTATATGTACATACATGTACACATGCATATGTGTGTTTATATGTATATGCATATATACTTGGTCAGATAAGCGCTTGGGCAGTGCTCTTTTACTCCCCAGTTAGAAGGGAAAATATATGGATAGTTGGCTTCCTTTTTCATTAGCTTTACCACTGACCTTTATTGCAGTCTGCAGGCAAGACTGAAAAATTGGCACAGATGCGTTGGATATCGCCTTTTCTTTTGTGGTCTGGCAGAACTCCTAAATTGTTAGGAAATGAGACTTGACAGCTTGCATTATTAATTGGAAAACAATCTAACCATATTATGACTGACTTCAATCTAATGCCCCACATCAGTTGACTCTTGTCATCCTCCAAGGATGCATCACTTTTTTTTTTTTCTTTTTAATGCTATCACTCAAGACTTCAGGAAATGTCATTATTTGAGGAATATAGAAAGTAGAGCCAGCAGGGCTTTGAAACGACTCTCTTCTCATGTAGAATGTAATCTATATAATGAAGTAATACCAAAGACTGTGGTAAGTGAAAAGCAGTTTGTTGGCAGACCTGACTTGGCTGCACTGAATCTGAAATAACCTGCTATGTAACTGTTTTATTCAGTTCAGCCTGTGAGTTTTCTAGCTGTGACCAGTGCCACTCTAGCTGTTGAAAGTACAAAGTGTTGTCTCCTATATTTGTGTGTCAGACTTTTAGTTAAATACATTGATCACATTTAATTCTCTGAACCTATTATTTCCTACAGGCTACATTTATTTTGTTAGCAAAGCGCAAGTATTTTTTACTACAGTAGTTTTCAAAAGCATTTGGTAGAAGTATTGTCTCCCAAGTAGTGCTTATTATCACCCCAAATAAATGGCTAGTTCTTATTACAGCTTTAGTAAGCAACAGCTGCATAGCTAGATTTAAGTTGGGATTTGAGCTTAAAACAGAAATTTGACCTTTTTTATCCTCCATGAGTAGAATTTTCCAGTTCTACAAGGAAATGTTACTTAGTTTGAATGAAAACTTACTACAACAGCTCCTTCGTTAAAATAGCCTCCGACAGCTTTTGTAAAAAATAAAATTAATGGAAGAATGAAAGTGACACCTTTGAATTTTAATTTAGTTAAAAATTAATTTTATGATTTAATTTAATTATTTCACATCTGGCAACTTTTATATTCTAGTTCTCAAGAGTGGTGATTTGCTGTTAGATTTTAGACTCTTGAAAGAAAACTTCAGTAAGGAAGGGTGATACTCTGTAGAATTCTGTCAAGAGCAACTCTCTTTAAATTGTCAGTTTTAAATTCTTCTTTTAAAAAAGGAAACAAGGGTCTGTTTCTCACTAAAAGTCTCTTTCATAGTGTTGTAACTTTGATATTGGTGGCATTAAGGCCTCAGACAGCCCTTGGCAAAGCAGCTAGTGGTACATCAGAGCTGCCCATCTCTACCTTTTGACAGTGAAAACACAATTTTAACAAGTCGTGGAAAGAGTGGGGACAAGTGAAGCCACAGCAAGTCAGGAGAGCAGCAGGTACATGTTCTTCTCTGAACCCCTGCAGCTGTGGGTTATTTATGTGTGTGATCGGGAGTGTGGTGGCACTCTCAGATCCCCATTTTTTTCTATTTGTGTGAGCGTTGAGGTAAGAGAGAACAAGAAGTGAAGGGAGTGGGTGCTCGCCATAGATGGTACTTGTTAGCCCATTTCCAGCTGTCTTTTCCCACTCCAGCTGGTGTAGTAGAGTGTAAATATTTACATTATATCAGTTTGCTTTCCTGTTCCACCCTCAGCCAGCACTGTGTTTCACCACACTCTCCTTGGGTGGCCCCCTAGAATTGCTTCTGTGGCATAAGATCACTTGGCAGTCCATTTGTCTTGCTGTTTTGGACTTGGTTTGGCTTGTAGATTGCTAGCTGAAGAGTCATGGCACTGGAGGATATACTGCCTTCAGGGGATCCTGACTTTATTCTTCTCACCAGGTGAGATATCTTAGCTATTTCTTCTTCCTGGTGATGCTATAAGATTAACTTCATTTTATCTGTTCCTTCAGCAAAGTATCTGCCCTCTCCTTTGTCCCTTTTGGAAGGTCAAATTCAGACCCATCTGAACTGCAGTCTTACATTAGTATGAAATTTCCAGTCTTTACTATTTTCCTAAGAATTTATAGGATCAATTAGAAGATAATTAAAAAAGTTAGAATAAATATATGTTTTGGGCAAAAGTTGAATTACAGTTAGAAATTTCAGATCCAGTGATGCCATTTTATTAATACATCTTTGTTCCCAAAAGGAAGTGTTTCAAAAAGAGCAAACAATAATGTAAAGCACCCATGGAGAAGTATTAGGTTAGTACTCGCCTTTCTAAGATTCACATGCTTAAGCTGTGGTGCAATTTAGGGTTTTCTTCTTGCCATTTTTAGTGCATGTATCCAATTCTCTCACACAAAAGCAGTGACAAACTCTTCTACATTTCACCATAACTGAGACTCAGAGCACTTGCTGTATTTATGAAGGCTACAAAGGCAAATAAGAGAGAATTAGAGCTCAGTGTGAAAGCTGTATATACTTGAAGAAATGGACCTGAATATTAAGAGATTAAAAATAATACAAATGGATTATGGATTGAAATGATAATATGAGTTCAGAACCTCTTTAGTTATGCTGTCCATTGCTTCAGATTTGATAGAAGAAACGGTGTTGGACATATATCAGAAAATACTTCCTTTGGGGAATCCTTCTTTTTTTTTTTTTCTCCTCCCCTTTGAGAAATCTGTTAGCTTCTTTCCTGCAAACAGAACTTATTGTAGTTCATCCTCATTTGGATAAACACATACCATTTTTTACAATTGCAGTCCAAAATGCTGAAAGAAGATGTTCAGTGGTAAGGGATTCCAAAGGCCAGTCATATGCTCAATTAAAATATTTTTTTTTCAGTTTAAAATGTCTTTTTAATTAAATTAATGTTCAATTTGTATATGCCATCATATAAAACTACTAAATTCTTGAAATCTTCACTAGCATTGTTTAATGTGATGTACCGGTTTTCTCTGTACTTTTGGGAATGTTGAGAGTAATCTACAATCATTTAGTTGCTGGTTTTCACTGGAATCTGATTACCGGGGGAATAAGTTTTTAGTCCAGAAAGATGCACAGATTGGCTTGTCACACCTCTCATATTATGGACCGCTGGCCACTGTGCACATACAGCAAATATAAGATTTGATAATGAAAATGCTAAGGCCACACAAAGACAGAAACCTGAAGTTCAGTAACCATCTTCTTCATAATTTCTCAGGTTTATTCACATTCACAGTATGTACCATGCACTAAATATGTATTTCTCTACTTTTTGTTAGTGAGAGAGAATATTTAACATGAAGCAAAAGTCTTCTAGAAAGCTTGGCATTTTACTTGGAGGTTTTGTTTGTTTGATTTCAGTATTGAGACCAGCTAGCCATGAGGATGCTAAGAAAGAAGTGTATCACGATTAGTCAATTATGTTACTCTTAAAATGGAAGGATAAGGATATTTCTGATCTCTGTAAGATGAGTCAAATGTTGAAAAAGTATGGTAGTGTGTGTGTTTAAAAAAAAAAAGTTTTTTGTACTTTTTTTTTTTTTAAGTTGGGGATGACTGTCCGGGGGGAAGGGTCTTTAAAATTATACTTCAAGCTAAAGAACCTGTGGACAAATTCTAGAAAATGCGTTACTTCAGTGTTGCCAAGTTTTAGTGAAGCTGGATCTGTATGTCAGCAGAGTGGGTTGTTTTTTCCTCTGATTAAGCAGTTGTATTATTTTGTTATGTGCCAAGACCACACGCAGTTCCTTGGCATGTTTCCCTGGTGCTTTGGCAGTTTGCACAATAACATTTAATTTCTGTTTTACCTGTTTTGTTGGAGAGTATGTTATCTAAAGACTAGTAAAATAGATTGTGATGTTTGTTAATCTATCTTAAATTTTTGAGTGACTCCTGCTCGTTTCTGCCAAGCACAGCTAGCCTCCCATTTTTCTTTCTGTTTCTACAGGCTGCCTTGTATCGGCTGAGTGGGGATTGGAATCCTTTACATGTTGATCCAAGTTTTGCTGCTCTTGGAGGTGAGCTGAGGGATACCATTGTATTAGTATTTGGACGATGGATGATGGAAATGTATTTTTAATCTTTTTTTCACTTAGTCTGTATGTCTTTAACAAGCTGGTAAAAAGAGCGCTTTTTTATTGTTGTTCTTAGAGTCACCATTAGATGTCTCCTAAGTTCTGTGTGACACTTCACTTTAAAGCATTGCTTCTTGTAGCTTGGAATGCGGAATGATGCTTGGGCTCTACCTACAATGGAAACCTGCCTCCTACCCTGTTTTCCTTTTAAAGCTTATTTGTTACTGGTATCCCATCTTTACAATCTCTGTTTCATAAGCAGAAATAATTAGCAAAAGCTTCAGAAGGAATTCCATAAATTTTTTGATAGATAATTCTTTCCAGCAGTAGCTTGTTCATTTATGTAATGGTACATGCCAAAGCATCAGACCATAGGCTACATTAACTGGTTCTTGCAGAGGTGTTATAACTAAAGAAGGGTCTGTTTTCTTAAATTTCTGNNNCTTTTTTCTTAAATTTCTGTTGTAAAGGTATTTTTTGGTGTTCTTTTTAGGCCTTGAAGTAGTATGGTGTGATTACTCCAGGCAGACAGCAACTTGATTTATTTAAGAAATCATAGTGAATATGTATGCTATCATTGTAAACTTCACATGAAAATACTTGTCATGGTTTGAGGTCTGTAATAATTGATCTGCAGTTTTCCAGCAACTTCTTTTTGATTTACAAGTATCATTGTGTGGGGCTCTTACCAAGATAAACAGAGCAGAGCTGTGCTTCCTTGTTCAGATCACACTTAACATAATTCCACAAATTGTCTCCTTTCATAAATACATACTAATTGTTTAGTTAACACTGTTTTGTATGATTCTATGTAAATTTGTGTTAGTAAATAATAATAATAAAATACCAGCGTCCATAAAGAAATTTTGCTGGTTCATTAAACCATTCTGTTTGTTTGTTCAGCTGATAATTTTGGATAAATATTTAGATGGAATCACTCAGTTACTCTTGAAGATGCTGGGGGAGAAAAGCACATGTTTATAATTGAAACCCCAGTGTTTAAAATACTGATGATAATCCTATAAAACCCTTACAAAAGGAGTAGAAATCTTCTACCTGCTCACACAAAGAGCACTGATGCTTAGACACAGTGAAAAAGAAAATTAACTCTGTAGAAGAAATAGTCTCTTTGAACAGAAAACAACTGCACTGGATTTTGGAACTGTGGCAGTCTCCTGCTGAAATACCTATACTAAATGTAGGTTCAAACAAAGAAGGAAATGACTGTAGACATATTCCACAAATATTTTTTCTAGTTATACAAAAGGTTTTTTTCTTTGGGCATATTCACACACGTTCTTGTCTTTAATATCTGTAAATGTTCTCTTTGGCTGGCTCTCACCAGTGTGCACTGGAAGCAAGCATTCAGCATAATGCACTCAGGTCATTCCAGGATTATTGTTAAGCCTTCCTGTGGGTAATGTTTCAGAGGAGATGTAGTACATGAAAACACTTGTTTATATTCTTGTGCCTTTATTCCTGTAGCTTGTAAGCATTTCTAAGATATTAGAAAATGAAAGCAACATTTACTTTGTTTTCATTTTAGTCTAGATATAAAGTAACTTGGTTGCCTTATGGATTTTTCTTTGAGTATGCATTAGTTTTATAAAGTAAATACTGTGGAGAATAGGATTGTATATATTTGTCTATTTCTGTGTTCTGAAAATAGTTCTTGCATGGTGAATTGAGCTATGCTTTTAAAGAGCTAAATGTCACTATAACATTTTGTGTTGGAGATACTGAATACTGATATTTTTACCATAATGCCAGTAATCTGTTTTAAAATTGACTGCATGGTATTTTTGTGCTTTCAGAAATACTCTGTGCATAGTGTACGAAAAAGTGCTACTAAAAGTGTCCACATTCAAGTATTTTACAGGAAAGAAATGGCAGAATGATTAGAGTGGAATACTTCCAGCAGGAAACAGACCTATGTTCCTTTTAGCCAGTCATTCTGTCTCTCCTAACCTAGAAAGTCAAAAGTTCTGTTTCTAATCCTTGCTCCTGCTAGTCTTGTCCTCCCTTTGGGCCGTGTCTCAGAATTCCCGTCTTTTCCCAGTCCTAGTAGCTTTTCTATCTCTGTCTTGAAGGTGATTTCTTCTTCTACATCTTCTGATTGTCTGCAGGCCAGACTTTCTCTTGTCTCCTCTTTTTTGTTTGTTTGGGTTTGCTTCTGCTTTTGCTTTTTTTCTCCCAGCTGTTTTCCCTTGGGACAACTTTTCATGCTGTGTAGATCCAATGACAAATTGTTTAGAGCTCAGGAAAAACAGACTCTGGCAGCCAAGAGTGGCAGATGAGTTCCAGGCCAAGCAACTGGTTTCAGAGCCAAAGCTGCAGAGACCTGTCTTGAATCCGTGGGCCGTTGCAAGTGTGATCAATTACTGTTCACATGCCCCGTCAGGTCAGAGCAACCTGTTAAGGGATGAGAACATACTTGGTAAAAGCAGCATCTTTAAAACTTAACTGTTGCACTTCAGCAAATCTCAGGTTAGTTTCCGAAGGTTTATTTTGTCAAACTTTGACAGGATTGGAAAAAGATTCAGCACTAATACAAAGATTATCCTCTGCCAAGGTCCACCTCCTGCTACAAAGCGTAAAAGTGTGAGGAAACCTGACTAACAATGTTACTGTAAACTAAACACTGTAATTTTTTTTTTTCTGTGTTTTGTTAGATGTGTTCAAAATGCCTGAAATCTTTTCAGGGTTTTTTCCACTTCTAAATAAAGAAAAGTTAATCCAGAAGCGTGCAGTATATATGAAGACTTTTGGCAACCATGAATAGGAATTAAAAATGGGAAGCATCAAATAATCTTAGTATCACCACTTCTTAATCATTACAATACCTCTTACCCTTGATATGCATACTTCCATGTAACTGTGTATCTGGTGTGCCTATGCATGTATACTGAAACAGCCAATCTCCTTATTTTTCATTTTGTCACCTCTACAGACAGGGACTAAGAGTCTTACATAGCATAGGCAGTGTTGGAGTGCCAGTTCTCAGTGAGTGCTTTCCTTTGCCTCAAAATAGAGGAAGCAATAAATGGTAACAGACACTTTTTCAGTGAGATAAATTAGGTTAAAAAGAAAAAGGATTAAGAACATTATAGGAGGAAAATACTACGAATAAAATATAGATATTTGTAGAAGCAACATGCAAACTCTTAATGTTACAAATGCTGAAATGTTACTTTTTTAAATAGGATTTAAGAAGCCTATACTTCATGGACTATGCTCCTTTGGCTTTGCTGCTAGGAACATTTTGAAGCAGTTTGCAAATAATGATGTGAACAGATTCAAGGCGATCAAGGTCTGTGTGTTCATTCTTTGAAGTTAATTTTCTTGATTTTTCTGGTTTTAGTACCAAAAAAAATTCTTTAGGGTGGGAGAAGGCTTTTGCCCTGTCTTAACTACCACAGTTGCATTACTTATTGCTGCATGCATTTTAATGCCTGTATCTAGTATGTTTACTTCAATATTTAGGCTTTCTACATTGCTCATTGACTGCTTTTTCTCTTTGCTTTTTCTCATTTCAGTACAGCCTATGCTTTTAAGCCTTGTGTGTACATAAGACAGATCTGTTCACACCCCAACTTCTTTTTTTTTTTACTTTTTTTTTTTTTTTAGGTTCGCTTTGCAAAACCAGTCTTCCCAGGGCAAACTTTACAAACAGAAATGTGGAAGGAAGGAAATAGAATCCATTTTCAGACCAAGGTCAGAACACACTCACCATTGTGGGCTTTAGAGAAAGATGTGTTGGTTAAAAGACTGGGGATGTGAGGGGAAGCAAAAAAAGTGGCTCATCAAGCACACCATTGAAGAAGGTTTTGTAAAGAAATTAAGTGAATAGAATGAAATATTCCTACATGTTTTATGTAAACATGTTTATGACATGTTTATGTCACTAAGATTCCAATAAAAATACCATTATACTCGTAGGACTTAATACACTCCTTATATGAAATAATTTGAGAACTCATTTCATTGTATTGCATTGTCTGTGTTTGCCCAGTGTGGAAGAGCAAAAAAGCAGTCATTCTCAGGTCAGCATAGTTTGTACTTGTCTTCTGCAGTTATTCATAACCTTGTGTATGCATCTTTTTTAACATTTACATGTCTTAAATCAGCTCCTGAGAGTTAGTTTATGCAGGTAAACTTCTACAGATTTAGGTTAAATTGAGTTAAACTTAAGCTGCATCTATACAGAACAACTTACTTAAAAATGCAAGTTTCATAGCAGTTGGACATAGTAACTACAATAAAACAGAGTTTACACTTTTTTTAATTCAGATTTTGCATTGTTCTCTTTACATTGGCATTGCTGTTTAGCATTTTGTCTGGGTATCCGTACACATGTTAGGATACTTACTGGAAGCTAAGGGTAAAATTCTTTATGTAGAAGCAAAAAGTAAATTCTCATCACTTCTGTTGTAGCATCCTATGACACTGACACTTTCTTAACCTATGATTTGGTGCTGGTATTTTTCAATGTGTTGGCTTATACAGATGAAATTTACATTGCTTTGGCTGGCCAAAGTTTTGCAACCCTGCCTCCAGAAAAATGTAGCCAGCTGTTTATTAGTGAGTACAGCAGCAGGTATAGTCGCAGCTGCAGAGATGATTGGACAGGCAAAACCAAATGAGGAGAGTCATCATAAGGACACAGGATTGCTGTTTCCACAGGAATACAGCTTGGTGGAATAAATATTGACTGAAGGAGGTAAATTTTCCTTGCAGACATTATAAGTGTTAGCAGCTATAGAATTTCAGAATGGTAACAAGATTGAGGCTACTATCTACAAACTCTCCATCTCTGTTACTAGTAGTAAACAAGACAGTTTAGTGCTTCAAATGAGTTTTGGAGATGGCGTAGCTATATTTAAAAGGTACAACCACCCAGTCCTGACAGAATTTCTAGACTTCAGGTATTTACTTTTGAGGGTTTGTACATACAGTGTAAATTAACAGAATTCATGATATACTTCCAAGCCCTTTAGCGTTTGTAAACAGACTGGGATGTTTTGTTGTGTTTAGAGGCTGGATTTGTTATTATGTGGTTTAGTTATTGCTAATATGTAGAGTTTGGGGGAATTTTGCTACAGGTTTTTTTTTCCACAAGTGTGGAGTAACTTATTGTGGAGAGAAATTACAATGTTTAACAGTACTGTAGAAAACCACCTTGTTTCAACAGTTACGAATTGTGCAGAATTCTGTTTCTTATTGCATATTGGATTAGTCTGAAGTAAAGCCATCTTTGTACTTATAATAAACTCTGATTAAATCAAACTAAAAGTAGACATACAACTGCTGGCTTAGATCCATTTTCAGCATTGTCTGAAGTGCAGTGGCAGTGGTTACAAGCTGTTAGGCATGATTTGAGTAATCATTATTATGTAGTCTTTCTGTATTAATTTCACCTGTGCAATAAGCTAGGCCATGCTACTGCATATCCCTCTGCTTTGGCTATTCATCAGATAACTCTCTATATGCATTGTCAGTGAAACATTTTGCCACCTTCTGTTTGCTGCCATAAGTCAGAATGGTTTGTCAGACCCCTTGAAGAGACAATGCCAAATGAAATACATTTTCTTCTGTGACTTAACTATTAAAAAAATGAAAATAGAAGTCAATTCAAGTATTTTTCATCTTTGCTCTTGTAATCTTTCTGGTTTTACAATGCTTAAAAAATTGTTTCTAGTGCAAGTTGCAGTAAGGCACCTGGAGATAGTGAAACTGTCTAGATGAACGCTTGACAACTGCATGTCTCCTTAACAAGAAACATTTTAGGACAATATCTTTCTCAGAACTATTTATGAAGTAATGTTAACAGTAACTTATAACACTGGAGGTAAATTTTCAGATAAATATGTTTTTTCTACCATTTTGTGAACAGAAAAACAGCAAAATATTTTGGTATAATTTCTCAAGAAGCAAATACTTTGTTTGAAGAGCTGTTTGCAAAGCATAGTATACTAACTTGCCTCAACATTGCAATGCATTAAAGGGGTGGGTGTTTTCACTCTGGAACTTTGTTTCTCTTTTCTTCATCTTTGATTTTAAAATGTAAGGAAGACTGCTTGATTGCCCTTCTGTTGTGACATTTTGTGACTATGTCACTTATTTAATGTGATTTTTTTTCCCCTCACCACAGGTCAAAGAGACTGGAGAAATTGCCATTGCAGGGGCCTATGTGGACATAGTACCAGCCTTGGATAAGCCTTCTGTTCAGGAGCCTCTGAAGGTAGGGGGAAGCAATAGAAGTCATAACTTGCAAAGCAGCATAGTTAGGCTCTTTTTTGTTGTTGCGGTGGAAGACATGAGAAAAATGCTTATATCACTTACTAGTCTTATTTGCAGTACTTACGTGAGTACATGAGTTCAGAGGTGTGAACACGTGTTGTTTAAGATACAGAGGTTCATGGATCTATTTGAGGGGAAAAATACAGATGTTTTAAGATACAGAGGCTGGCTGATGAAGTTTGAAGTGCTTGATGCCAGTTGAACTGTTAGGGTGTGCATCACGCTCTATGTTACAAAGTAAGTAAGGCATGCAGCAGTGATGGCAACAAGTTTTGACCATTTGGCATAACTTAAGATGGGAATTAGTCCCTTTAATTTGGGGCTGTACATGTAAAATGAGCGTTTTTTTTTAATATTGTAGATGTTGAAGATCAAACCTGATGTAAATTGTAAAAGTGTATGGCCTTTCTCAGTTTCTTCAGAGAGACATGGGGAGAGTGGCAGGAAGGCATTAGAAGAACAGAACAAATGAAAATGAGATAGTGTACTCGTAGGAAAGACCAGTTTTGTCATTGAATCATACTGAAAGAAGGGTCTGATGGTTGGTTGTGCATGTGCTTAGGCCTAACACACAATATGCACTTTATACTATATATATTTTAAAAAATCCACTGCATGCATGCATTAAACCTTGGGTACTGGACTTGCCACAAAAGAGAATTGTACATGCAATGCTGAGCAGGTCCTGGGTTCTTAATGTGGTCTAAGAGACATCGGTGCACAGTGCATTGCATTAATAAACCATATGGTTTATTCCCTATTGATTCGTGCCTGTGAAGGGTGAAACTTTAGTGCATTGAAGTTTATGAAGTACGGAGATAGTGATATTCATATAAAGCTAGGGATATATTCCTGGAATTTGTTTCTTTTTGCTGGTTGTGTTTAGTCCTCTGACATTCTGAACAGTTGCCAAGTCTGCATTTGAAGTTCAAACATATAAGCATTAGAACTTTTCAGTGAAATTAATTATAGAGATTTTTCTTAACATGGGCAGAACAGGTTTTTTTTTTCTTTAAGCTTACTTGGAGAAATTAAGGAGCTTTGGCAGAAGGTTGCTGACAGAGACAGACATCCACCAGGGGCAACTAGCCCAAGCAAGTGATTGGCAAATTTAGATGTCATTGGGAACTCTGTTGTGTAATGGAAAATGTTAGTCTTAACCAAAGAGGTGACAAGATAGCACAGTGAGGAGTACTGCATTCTGTAGGTGTAGCAGAAAAACTAAAGCTATGAGAGCATCTTTGCTCCCATTCCAGTTAGATGAAAAATGTCACTGAAGCAGCTTCTTAAAGTGGCACATTTTATCCAGTACAAATCCGTGCTAAACAAAGACAATGAAAGGTTTGCAGAATACTACAGGTTTGGAAGAATTGAAAATGTAAATGTAGCTAATCCCACTCTTAAATGATAAACTCATTGTGTCTACACTGGAGTTCTGACTGTTCATAGTGCAGTATGTTTTGAATGTCTTCCATGTCATGTTAAAGTTAATGTAGTGGTAAATACATTTTTGTGTTCTAAAAATTAAAACACCATTCACCATGGAAAAAGTGTCAATGGTTATCCTCCAAAGGGAATAGAGGGCGATTTCGAACCCCTTAGAGCCCTAATCATGAAACATGTCTTAAATTGTAGTGATAAATGACAAAAACTGCAAAAGCAAGATTTGAAATAATTCTCAAGGAAGAGTCTATGAAACATTTTCTGCTTGAATGTACTCTTTAATGCTGGCAGTTGCAGGAGGTGGTTAGTTGTGGTGGAAGAAATCTCAATAGTATTTAATAATTCTGCAGCAGAGACTTTCCTGGACACAGTGCTTGAACTAATAGACCTATTTAGTACATTTTTAACAGTTTCAATTTTAAATTCTTCATACTTGTTCTCTTTTTTTAAAGACTGCAGGGCTGCAGAGCGACCTTGTGTTTGCAGAAATTGGTCGTCGCGTAAAAGAGATTGGAAATGAATTGGTAAAGAAAGTAAATGCCATTTTCCAATGGGACATAACTAAAGATGGAAAAACAGCAATGCAGTGGAGTAAGTTGTAGCTTTTATATAATGCCCTGATGCATTTTTTAATGAAGTGAGATTAATTGTACTTATTCTAACTAAACTGATATCTTGAAAATAAAAATAAGGTAGTTAGATGAATATTCACTGGGACCTAAAAATCTGTGAATGCATACTGAATGTACAAGTGACAGGAGCTCAGGTAAAGTTCCATAATGGCAGTTACTAACCTTTCTAGGAACATACTTCTGTAACTTGCCTATTTAGATGTAGGCAAACCATCCTCTAGAACTTCAGTGCATTTCTATTTACATTTTCCAGAATGGATCGCCACTGCATTTAGAAAAGTAGGCTAAATTAACCTATTAGGATCTCTGTGTTACAGTCTGCTGGTGATGTACATGCTAACTAATCTAAAATCCCCTTGCTGGAGGGAAGGGGTGCCATCCAGAGGGATGTGGACAGGCTTGAGAGGTCGGCCCATGCCAGCCTCATGAAGTTCAACCATGCCAAGTGTAAGGTCTTGCGCGTGGGCCGGGGCAATCCCAAGCACAAATACAGGCTGGGCAGAGAATGGATTGAGAACAGCTCCAAGGAGAAGGAATTGGGGGTGTAGACGAGAAAGTCAACATGAGCTGGCAATGCGCACTCACAGCCCCGAAGGCCAACCGTATCCTGGGCTGCATCAAAAGAAGCATGACCAGCAGGTCGAGGCAGGTGGTTCTGCCCCTTTACTGGGCTCTCGTGAGACCCCACCTGGAATATTGCGTCCAGCTCTGGAGCCCCCAACAGAAGGACGTGAACCTGTTGGAGCAGGTCCAGAGGAGGGCCACAAAGATGATCAGAGGGCTGGAACACCTCTCTTGTGAAGACACGCTGAGAGAGTTTGGGTTGTTCAGCCTGGAGAAGAGAAGACTCTGGGAAGACCTTATAGCANTGGGGCTTTGAGGAGCCTGATCTAGTGGGAGGTGTCCCTGCCCATGGCAGGGGCTTGGAACTAGGTGAACTTTAAGTTCCCTTCCAACCTAAACCATTCTATGATTCTATGATAAAACAAGTAAGTATTTATTTCTACTGCATTGTTCTTGTATAGCCCAATTTGTTTCCATTCAAATTTTCTGAGATCAAGGTTTAATGACAGTATAATGACGCTTACCCATCCTTTAGGGATGGGACTGGGTTGATGAAGAGAGGCTAAAACTTGTAATAGCAATGGGTCGGAAGTGTTACCTGCTGAAGTGGATTAAACAAGTATGTGAAATGGTCTGATGGGGGCAAAACTAACTTCTGAAATTCTCTTGTGCTCAGTTTCTAAGGACATGTATTTTTTTCAAAAAGCAGTCTATTTTTAGTAATTTGATATATTTCATTGTCTTTGGAATTATTCACATTTTTTTGCTGAGGTGTCCTAAACGTAGAACGTAAAGTTTTCCAAAGGGATAAACTGTTGTCAGGTTGTAACTTCCAAACTGCCTTTTCTGTGGAGAAAACCAAGTCCTGGAGTCCAGTCTGTCACTTAGACTGCTTCATTTTGATTGGTCTCAATGGCTGGATCCAGTCAGAACAGTTTTGGGGGAGATAAAGATGAGGTGGGCTGCCCTTTGACAGGCTGAGGGGAGAGACTGACATGTTGGTAGCTCAGATCAGGTCTGCAAGTGCTTTGTCCCATAGACTGTGACTTTTTTTAACTATTGTTAAATCTTTGCAATGTCTCTTCTCCATAAGAGGTTATTGTGTTTCAGTACTTCCTTTTACAGACTGGTTTAGAAATGTATCATTTCACTTTCTCATTTCCTAATGTTAACCAGCAGAGATTCTGAGTAGGAAGACTGCTGTTAAGTTTCAGGAAAAATATCATACATAGATTGATCGAGATAGTTCTACCTGTATTGCCTTTTAAGCAACTTTTGAGGTATAAGGTTTGATTTCCACCTGGATAGCAGTTAATTAATGTATTGAATATACCTGTGTGGATTATGCAGGCTGCGTACTTATACATCAAAATGGGGGGGGGGTAAATACTGCATAATTCAACTCAGAAGATCTGTCTCAAAACTCATTACTGCTCTTAATCATTCCTACAGTCTGCAGTTTTCCACTTTTACACTCAGTAATTCGAATGATGGGCATGCTTAGAACCTGGACAGAAGGCTTGTGAAGTCTTTCCTGTGTTCTTGCTTACATTTTTAGAAGATACATTAGAAGTGCATAGATTGAACTCCAAAGCACTTAGAGTGAATACTTGTGTTTGTTAGAGAATCACTCTGTACACTACATCAGTCATGTCTATTGTTTCATGTGTAATTAAACATAATAGAAGTGATGGTCATGTTTATAATAAAACCCTGAAAATTATCTTCAAGATGATTTATAATTGTCTTTAATTTTGGAACTGCTTTGTCACTTGAACTCATTATTATGTCTGTTCAAAGAATGGAGGAACAAATCAACAGAAGAAAAATCTGACGAGGAATGTTCAAGACATGAATAAAATTTCTTGTTGAGGAAGACCTTAAGCTGCAAATTGCTAAATGCAGAACAGGCACACTTAAAGATTTAAGCCTGAGCAGTGGCCTTACATGCCTCAGGAGACCAAATTTTATTAGAGGGGAAACAGGTGGATGTTTTTGCCATTGTATCCAGAGAGAGGGAGCCAGAGTACTCCTGCTTTGAGTAAATCAAAAGTTAGCCTTTGCTGTTTTTCAAACACAGCTTGTCCTCACTTCTGTTTCCTGCTGAAGCAGTGGGAGGAAAATGTCTTCTTCGAGTGCTTGTTTCCCTACCTAAAAGGGGTTAAACAGACAACTTTTCTTTGTCCTCTTCCCCCTGTTTCTTTTGCAATGAACGATATCTCTACTTACATACGAATCTGGAACTACTTCCTGTGGGATGTAGGGTGGAGGAGGTAATCTAATATTTTAAACATTTCCTGTTGCTGACTGCTATTAGGAGCTTAAATGAAACATTTCCAAAATCTTGGAAAAGTTACTGCTATTTTTTTTTGTAGTGTGGTCAGTTTCTTCAAGCTTAGGTGTCAAAACAGTGGCTAGTGTTTATGAATTACTGTAGTCTCTATGGTGTAGTAAATAGTGTAAGGCTGAATGTAAATATCTAGGTGACAAGAAGTGTGTCTGTAGAAAATATTGCTTACTTTTCTCATCAGGAGTATTGGTATGCAAGTACTCCCTTTGTAAATCACTTTTCCAAAGAACTTTCTGTGTCATCTGATGGTTTTCTGAATACTTTTGTGTCTTTGAAATTTCAAGCAGTTAAAGGATGAAGAAAGCAGCATTTGGTTAATATTAAAATAAAGTAATTAAAATAAAATGTTGATGAATAATTTAAATATTAATTTGTAATATTAAAATAGTTATGTAAACTCACTGGTAGAGTGTTAGTAGTTGTGACAACTGTAGTGTCAGCTCTCACAGTTTTTCCTTATGTGGATTAATGGCATACTACTATTACTGTCTATTTAACTCCCATGGTAGATTTCTAGTGGCAAGGTATATATGTCTGCATGGTGGAATTTTTATTTTGGGGATTTTTTTAAAACGCTATTCCATTCATTAGAAAAAACCCAAACAGACACAAAGCAAAAAAACACCTTCCAGAGGCAAGCATTCAAGACTTGCAAGCAATTGCTGACAAGTTGCTGACAGTTAATGGCTGTCTAGAACAGTACTCAGAAGTGTTTACCCATAATTCTTTATGCTTTGCATACATTATTGTTCAGTATTCAAGAGCATCATCACGTACTGTCTTTTCTACCAGATGCTAGCGTAATTAATTTTGCATGGTGAATGTGGAAGAAGGGAGTAGTTTGTGGCTTTGCATTCAGAGGAAGACAGTTTTCTTGCAGTTATGATATTGTTGATAACCCAAAAGATTTCTGACAGATCTTTATATGGTCATCACCAATACTTTTGTAATGCACGTGAACGATGACAGCCAATTTAAAATATCTATCACTGACAATGCCATTTACTGACTTGAATGCTTGACTTTTTCTGTTGTTAATGGAATGGAAGCTTCTGTGCATAATTAGAAACTTTGGCCTTTGACAAATTAATTTTTTACTTTAAAAACTGAAGATGATAGTAATATGTTACCTTTGCTATAGCTTGAATTTACCTGTGTGTCATTATTTTGACCAGTTTAAAACCTGCTTCAGATTTTAACGTTAGTCAACTTTGTCAGTAGAATTGCCCTTCTTTACAGTACATCTAAAGTTGGCCCACTGATTATTAGTTGATCTTCTGTATAGAATAATTTTCAGTCAGTTTTGTAAATGTTATGCTAAGTTAGATTGTAACAATTTTGAATTATCTTTCTTTTATTAAAGGAAAACTGCTGTTTTGAGTGCTAGATCCCATAATGTACATTGCCACAATAAAGCAAAGAGAAAAATGTGACATTAAAATTAATTTAGAATTTGGTTCCTGTGGATAAATACTGTGTACTCCTTTAATGTCTGGTCAAAATTCTTGACATGTTATCACTGAAACAACTGAAATACGAGTAGGTAGGTTATTTTGGGGGAGTCTTTTGATTTGTTTTAAGCCTTGAGTTGATGCTAATTGTTTCATTATCTATCTTCTTTTTAGGCCTCCCTTTCTAAGGGCGTTACAGGCAGTGTTTGTGGTTCTGTTAGGCTACCTGCTAGGCCTCTTTCCCTTATGAAAATTTGTTACATAGTTGGGCTGGCTTGTCTTTTAATTTTTTTAGTTGTTACTTTTGCACAGCTTTGTGCTGTTGCGAAAACTGCAGCGATTGACAGCACTAGAAACAGTCTGGGCCCTGCAGCTCATTGCTGTCTTACTCAATGATTGTAGCTCCAGCATCTTCTGCTAATGTCCTTGACCCTCTTCAGATCTGGGAGGGAAGCAAGGAAAGAAAGGAGCAGTATTAAGGACCACTGTGAAATTCATTCTCATGTACACAGTTGTTCCGGTGTTCTCTAAACTTTCAGGAACCAATGGCTTTTTAAAAATTTGTATTTCATTTTAGTGTTTTAATTTAATTGCAACTGTAACCATTTGATCTCTGTTCTTTGCAGTAAGACAAGATTTTTGTTTATTACTTTAAATGAATTGGGATTTGTGAATTGTATTTAGCATTTGTTGTTACAGAGACACTTCTTGATGGTAGCACTAATATTAATAACACTAGTCTGTTTAATTAGCAGTGACCTTTACTTTTATGTAATTCTCTGTGGATGGTGTGAAGCCATGGGGGGGGCGGGGGTAGAACCACTGATCTTGCACTCAGCAGGTGAAATTTTGGACAGCTCATACGCTGTCTAAACAACGTTGAACTGTAGCCACTAACAACTGGTCTTAATTAGTGGTATTTCTTTGCAGAAGCAAGCTGTTCTAATATAAGAGGATGCTGAAAATCCTGTGAAGAAGATAAAGCAATACAGATTTTGGCAGTATCAAAATCAAAGGCATAAGCTTAGTGGAACTGGAGCTCTCTTCTGATTTTTTTTTTAACAAAATTCTTAATTGAGACCCTCCAGCTTTTACTTCCCCAGTTGGCATCACTACCTGAAGCATGCTTTGCACTCTCCTGCGTATTTATTACTGTAAAACAATTGCCTCTTTTTTTCCAATGGTTATAAAATATTTGATCTTTTTTAGACTTAATCTACTTCATTTCAAGTTCACTTTCCATAGAGAAAACACATTGCCACTGAGATTTGTTAGCTGACAGTTAATGGCTGTCTAGAACAGTACTCAGAAGTGTTTACCCATCTGTTGCTTTTCATCATGCTTCTGAAGGCCCTGCTGAAGGCAGAAGATACTTCTGTTCCTTTCTACTTCTCAGAAGAATAAAACTTTATTAGGAGAACTGGGGAGAAATTTTTATGTGTGCTTCATCATGAACATACAACAAATTACAGCAAAACTGCTTAATAATTTATGATGCAATATGACCTCAAGTAATGAAGAGTGGGTGACACTTTGTTCCATTTGCTTTGAGGATGAGTCTTGTATTGCAGTTACTTACCCTCTGTAAAGCAGAATAAAAACCCAACCAAACCCAACAAAAAATAGTCTGATCCCTTAATATTTCTTTCCTGGAAATGGTAAGGCACTCTTCGAAGGCAAAGGAAAACCTGTGTCCCAAGTTTTAGGCTGTTTGGCTCCCTGCTATAGAATGTCAATGTCTAGTGTTTTAGCCCGTATATGGATGACTTTTTTGACCTTTTTATTATGTCTCTGACAACAACATCTTACGAACAGTAACAATTCATAGATATTTAATTACTGTAACACGTATACAAGTAAAAACTAAAATTTGAAGGATCCGCTGAAACTGCTTGATTCTGCTTTTCTTCTGGGTGTGTAATACTAAGATTTTACATATTTAAGAAGCTAGTTGATTTTTAAAAGGGATTTCAGCTTTAAGTTTAATCTGTGTTGCTACAGGCGGTATTGAGGTATTGAGGGGTACCAGACCACTGTTACTGACTTCTGGTTTTGTATGGAGCGGATCAGCCGTGTGAATGGCTAAGAGAAGAGCTGCATCTGTAGCAGCCATGAAGGGCTACCTGTTTTCAGGAATAAAGAACACTGGATACACCTTTGGGCTACTCATCTGTTATTGCTAGCAGTGGAACCACACTAGCAGTGTGCAAGGTGGTTGCCTGGCAGCTGCCCAGGTCACTAGCCACCTGAGCACTGACACAGCTACACCAGTACCAAGTTGTTATCAAGCTGTCTGCTGCAATCATAGTACAGCATGCAAGCTGCAGTGATGAGACGGTAGCTATAACCATAAAGACATGTATCCAGGAGATATGTGTAGAAGACATGTATAGGAGACTTGCATCAAGACTCTTTCCTGCTACAGCATACAGCCATGTTATGTAGCTTTAGCTCATAATGTTGTGTTTCACAAGAAGGCACCCTCTCTGTTCATTTTGGAAAGCTAGACCTTTTCTGCTCTGATTGGAGTCTGATCTGGTATTCAGCTCATTTATTCCATTGCTGGTTTATATCCATTTGTGCATGTGCCAGTGCTGTAGTTTAGTCTCAATCGTCATCTGAATACTCTAGACTTGGCGTGCGTCAACTTTTTGGAGTAGCATTCCATTCTCTGTAAGGAGGGAAGTTCCTTTCCCTCTTTAAAATGACAGCATGTGGTGTTATTTTGGATTACTCTTTCTCTGCTTTGATTCACTGAAATTCACCCACAAGGGCTTATATATTGAGTTTGGGGATTTCATTTCTTCCTGCTAGTTCCTTTGGGGTTTGGGGTGGCTTCCCTCCCCCCTACCCCCGACTGCTTGCATTAGAGATGTCATAACTTATTTATGATAAAGCTTAAAAAAAGGGGTGGGTCAAGTAACAGTAAAAGGTCCTTCATGTTTTTGTGAAAAAAAAAAAACAAAACAAAACAAACCACAACTATTTGTTGTCACAGAGCTCTTCTCTTCTATGGCTGCTGTGGTTTTTTTTAAATAATAGTCTGTGCCTGCAAAACCTACAGGAGCAATGTTTAAAGGCTTGCTTGCAACATTAGACTATATAGTAGCTGGTTTGGGTCAAAAGAATGTTACACAGCTGCTACCCACAAACATAGCAGATATAGATTGTTCATCTAGTGCTCAGTAATTTTTTTTTTCTTTCTTCTCTTACTGCATCAGGTTAGTGATGTCCTGTCAACCTGTTCCGGAAATTATCATTTACCTTAAAATCAGATGGATAATAATAATCCAGTATGTCCCTTCTCTCTGAGCATTATTGTACACTTAATTCCCCTTCCACTTTTATTATAGCTAGATAAATGTTACTTAGAACAGATTTCAGAAAACGAAAGACCTAAGTCAAACAGACAAAAGCTATTCCCAGTCTGTATAGTTCACCTTACCCTTTCAGAAAAATTATTTGGAAAAAAATACACATGAGATAGTTTGTGCAGAAATAAGTCTCCATAGTTAGGCCAGTGTCTCAAAATTTGTCAACTAAGAGAAACCAACTGACAGTACTAGTATTGGCTAGGCAGCCATAATTCTGTGATTAGAGATGTCATGTCCTTATGGGAACATCCACTTGAGTAAAGATTTTGTTTTGTGCTTAAAAAGAAGGGGGAGACCGAGAGGAAAAGGTGTAAAGGGAAAGACTGGGAATTTGCAAAATCTGAGAATGATTTGGCAGACCACATCCTGTCAAAATATTCTTCTAATATTCTTCTAAACAAATGACACAATACCTGATAGTGTTAGCCTTGTAATAAATTATTTTGGCAAGTCATTTGGTGTGGGAAAAGAACACTCAAGCTCCACACGCTTTGAGGACTTTTTGGCTTTCCAGAAGAGAAAGGCAGATATTTGGCAAGGCTTTAACTGCTTTGTGCATGAAACAGAGCAGGCTTTATTGCCTGTGGGGCACAACGGGGAGAGTGGAGCAGCATGTTTGAACACCACCACATGTGCCTTCTCTGAATATACAGTGATGTTTTAAAACACTAAAGCTTTATTACTAAATTTAACATTTTTGCAGTAATTGCAGTAATTAGTATCTTCTGAATCTTAAGTGTTGTTTAAAAATGGGGTTTGCCATCTATGCAAGAATTTTCAAATGGAGGTCCTTGCTGTAAACCCCTTCCACCTTAGTACAGGAATAATTATTTTCTATTGTAATCTCAATTATTTTCTTTCATTAAAGAACAAGAATTAAAAACCTTTCATTTTCTAAGTGGCTGTTAGCTCAAGATTTATGTTTAGACTGGATGCTTCATAATAATAAATAGGGCAAATAGTGTTCTTTAGACTGAAAATTTCATCTTTATTTTGAAATAAAACTATCTTTGCTGCTTATTCTCAGCAATTGACTTAAAGAATGGCTCTGGAGCAGTGTATCAAGGACCTGCAAGAAGTTCTGCTGATACTACCTTCACTCTCTCGGAAGAGGATTTCATGGACGTGGTACAAGGAAAGACCAACCCCCAAAAGGTAAAACCCATGTGTCACAGACGTACTCACTTGCATGGGGACATACTATTTGCCGCGAATCAAGCTCTGGTTCATGATTGTATGCATTCTGAAATCCGCAACACTGGGTATTTTGACAGTGCAAACTAGAGTCAGATGAGGTGTAAGTGCGTCATTACCTTATACTGAATTAGTCAGAGGACATGATGAGGAATTTATGCCATCTTTATCATCTTGAGACAAAGATACCTCAAATGACATAAAGCCTGGTCTTACAAAGTTACTAGTTTGTTTCCTGGCACTTCACAATATATGATTTGCAAGGTTAGGTTTTTGTCAATTTGATCATTCAGGCTGTTTTTATTGGTCATGTTGCAGGAAGTTGGTATTTGTTGCAGTATTCTGATTTACTGCTACTACTGCAGCAAAGAGAAATCTCAGACCATGTATGTAAGATCCATCGAAACTGGTCAAAATTCACCCAAACTAGGTAGATTCTTAAGGGAAAGAAAGATTTAACAAACTAAGTAATCTTGGGCTGCACTTCTAGCTTCTTGGAGTAATCAACTGCTTAAAACTACTAATTTTACTAATAAAAATGCCTTGTGTAAAAGTAAATTAAACTGTAACAAATTTAATATGTCAGCTTACAGATTAAAGCTTGAGCAAATGAAAACTTTAATTAAGCTCATCATATATCAAACAGTTCCTTTTCTTTGATCCCAAGCAGAAGTTGTGGGAGACTTTGATTGTAAAACTGGAGACTAACTATGGTGGCAAATGTTTGTTATAAGTCCTACGTACCACATGAGTAAAATCCTTTGTGGCCCTCTGTATATAGCAGGCATAAAGCATAAACAAACAAGATGTTGATGTGTAATCTTCAGAATGCTAAAGAACAATGATTGAAGTTCACGAATATTATCTGTTCTTAAGGATTAGTATTTCCTTTGAGTTTCTGTGAAGTTTTTCATCTAAAGAAGCTCAAAGCATCTATTCAAATTCTTTTCTGCTGTCTCTCTCTATTCCTTATTTGAATGTATTTCAAGTTAATGGAACTCTGCAAAAGCACATTGTTTCAGAACTTTCAAAGAGCTTTCAAATTGCCAAGGCACAGCGAAGCAAAACTAGTTTTAAAAAGAATACTGAACTAGATTGAAACAGAGTATACAGCTCTTTGAAGCAGGGACAATAAAAATGTAATATATCAGCATTTCAGTGAAAATATGGGTTGATACATGATTCTGCAAATGCAACGAAATCTTGTTTAGTTCCTTTTTGTTGTAAAGTGCTATGTATAAAGCCAGCACATTTGTTTAGAATATGTGTGTACATAGATTGTTTAAGTTCTGGCTTGGATTTGTTGTGAATTTGAGTGAGTAGTTGCTGACCTTTTCATTAGGCCTTTAATTTTCCTGAAACAGCCTTTTCATTCCACTTTCTCATTTCATATAAGGACATATGGATTTCTATAGCATAGGGAGGGGAGGACAGGGAG
>VZSZ01001088.1:146886-169622 GCA_013398815.1 Ibidorhyncha struthersii
AGATGCTCTCCATACACTGTGTCAACATATTCGTTTCACAGTCCCTTCTGTTCTTGGCCATGAATTGGTGTTTGGAGCCCATGCTGTATTTTCAGACATGCTGTGTATGTGTTCCAGCCTCCTTGGTTTTACTGTCGGTAGCTGTGCCTTCCTGAGAGCAGCTTTGCTGCAGCGCTGTCTCCTGCCTGTAATCAGTGATTTTAGCAGATGTAGAAGTTGGCCTTTTCAGTTTCTTCCTCGTAATGGTAGTTTGAAACTTTTAATGCTTCTTGCTTGGATTTTTAGCATTTATGTGTTTTTTTAAGGTTACTTTGGAGCAAGACAAACCTTGTGTCTAGTAGCTGAAATCACCATGGCAGTACAAACTGCATTTTGAGAAACGCTTACCACTTTAAAGTTTCCCAGTTGACAAGGTAAGGTAATTAGTTTTAGTAAAATTCTGCTGATACAAAGATGGGCATGGATGTTATCAGTAATTAATAAATTCAGTGCTGTAAATAATGCTGTTTGCTCATCACAAACACTGTATCATCACTCTTTAACTCCAAGTAACAAAGCACCTTTAAACAATCTGTTATTTTGCTTTTTTGTGGTCATGAAGGAATATGCAAATGTATACACAGTTTGAAATTCTGATTTGATTAACAAGCATTGTTATGTAGACTGGAATCAATTAAACACTACATTAACTTTGTGAGCGTCCTGTGTCTTGAAACTGCTGATTCCTCCTCTGATGCTTATAATATGAAGAAGTGGCATTCAAGTATATATAAAGAATCCTGATAATCTCAGATGGCAATCTCCAATTTAGGCTGCCAGTCAAAACCCATTCTGGTTCATCCATTCAGCGATCTGGAAGCTCCTCTGGGCACATGAGGCAAGGTGAAGGAGTTGGTGAGAAGGAGGGCAACAAATGAAGCTGGAGTTTTAGTTTTTTAAACGCAGATCTATTGTCTACAGGAAATTAAGTGTCTCTGCTATGGTCCTGCCACAGGTTCATGATGTATGGAAAGCAACAAATACATTGCTTAAACTTTTGAGATGAGTAAAGACCACCCCAAAAGTATTCCAAGACATGGATCTTTCAGATGAACATACACTTCAATGCTGCCTTCTTTGTAACCACTTGTTTACATTTAAATGAAGATGGAAAATGTATTACTTGTTCAGAAATGTTGTTTATGCCTTGTGCAATTTGAGTATCAATATTGTTTTCATGGCATTTTTTATGGACAGATAACGAAAATAGTGATAAAACCAAAATTACAGGCATATTACTACCTGTTGTTACCCACCAAACACCTGTTATGTGAAGGCAATGTTCTGTAATCCAAAATGAGGGAAAAGCCAGAAACTCCAGGTAGCCTGTCTAATTAGCACAGCAAGTGGCTAAGCACAGTAGGACTGGTCAGCAGTATAAATCATTAATATAGATGGAGTGTTTTAGTAATATTATTTAGCTACAAGGATAATTGAAGTTTTAAAGGGTCATCAAATCTTGTTTTTTTCTGCATACTCTATTATGAACATAATTGCTTTCATTGATCGCTAGTGCTGTTACAAAATAAGTGGAGTGATACTAATCAATCATTTCAGAGAACTAGAAGAATAGGCTCTGATAATAAGTAAGTTCCTTGAAAGTTTTTGTTTAATTAAAAATCCAGCCAGACAGGAAGGAGAATGAAATCAGCAGCAGTGCTGTACAGTGCTTCTTACAGATTCATAGGTGAATATTAACTCCATTCTGGCAATACAGTCAATTGAAATGCTCTCCCTGGGAGGCTTAAACATCAGTGTCTTTCTCCAGTACTTCTATATGTGATTATGTTAAATTTAATTTTCATTCAAATGCAGCAAGAAAAAAAAGTGTTGCAGATGCATACCTCTTAACTTAAAGTGATTAATCCCACAATATTAGTTATTTTTCTAGGATAAAGTTACTACAGGTTAAAAGTTATTTTGTATCCTGAATTTTCTACAGTATTTGGTTTTAGGAGGTCTTAAAAAGGAGTGCTGTCTAGGGTTTTTTGGTGTGTTCATTTTTATTTTTTTTTTTTAAAAGTTCTTGTATGGGGATTCTGGTTTTGATTTGGTACTGATACCTTCCTTGGACAGTACTTGCCCAGTACTTATCTTCCTGCTGGTGCCGTTTATGTAGCTTTCATTTTCATAACTTTTAAACGCATCGGAATAATGGACAAATTTGGCACACAGAAGCTACCTGACTTGCTCATGGCCACATAACAGATGAGTAGAACAGGTTCTTAAACTAAGTTTCCAAAGTCCTACTGTGCTGTGCAAACAACTGGAAGTTTTCCTTAGGAGAGCCATAGTCTAAAGGTACCCAAACCAGAACCGTGTAAGAATTCTAGTCATGTATAAGTCTGAGGGTATGTAATAGCTTCTATAAAACTGGGTCTAAAACATCTGAAAATATCAGGAATGCTTGGACTGGAATTTCTTTCTAATAATGAAAAAATAGACTTTGGTTGCAATGCCGTGTTTCTTCATTCTTTACTCTGATTTTCTTTGTTGCATTAATAATACTCTCTTAAATATTTAAAATATTTTGCCCAATATGCTGATGACAGTCCCCTGCATGAATGTCTCTTTAAAGTCATGCATAGACATCTGTCACAGAAGAACTAATTTAAAAAAGAATCTTCAGCAGCAGAATGAGTGAAATCTGAGGGAAAGTGTTATAAATCATTAATAGTGTGAATACATTAAATCTCCTCTAAGAGCTAAAATGGAAATTCCCTCGTTAGGCATGAATGTAGTGTTTATTTAGCAAAGGCAAAGATGATAACTACATTGTTGGAAAGACTAATTTGTTAACAATTCTAGACTAATTTAAATGATAGATCAATTTGCAAAAATCTACATGTATTAGTCAAGATGACTGTTTTGTCTTGGTGCTAGAGTGCCCCAGGATTTCTTCCTGCCGAATGTATAATTGTTGGATTCTCCTCTCTCAAGTGGTATCATCAGTGCCATGCATAGGTGATAATGACAACCTGTTCCGTTTTGTCAGTTTCTCACGGAAGCAGCCATTGATCATTATTTTCTTCTTCCATTTTACAACTGAACCCAGAACGTTAAAATGGTACACTGAGATGTGCGCATTATGTAAATTTTACCTGGGTCTTGGCAAGTCTCCCTGTGTATAACCAGGAAATTCAACATTTCTCACTGTTCCCCAGACTTTAGTGAGCAGTAGTAGTGCACTGCCACCATCTGCATTCACACGAGGAAAATAAAATTCAGATAATCTGATCGAACTGGAGCTGGCACATTGCTGAGCTCAGAAAAATTCTGTTAGAACTCGGTAAAATTTGAGTGGCCTCAACTTACATGCTTTATGAGTCAGAGGAAAGATTTTCACTTTTATAGTGTCTTTTATAAAGTCTGTGGCATTTCTGTCGTCTTCTTAGGCATCTGGTTTTGTCTATTTAAGATTCAGTGCCTGTATGAGAGAAATCTGCTGATAACTAATCTATAATTTTATTGCACTAAACTGAGAGAGGCAGTAGCTGCACTAGGGAATTAGTAATCTTGCCCTGAAAACAAAAAACATGCAACCTTACACTTTGACAAATATAGTCTATTAATACCAACGTTCTTTTCTGTTGTAGAATTGTGAATGTCTTGCTAAAAACATACTGTACCAGATCCCACAGTGTCTTTATCTCCAGAGTGGGACTGGGTTTTCTCTTCCTTTTTGTCCGCTAACTGGGAGAACTTGAGATACGCCTTTGTTATTCCTAGAGTGAGCACTGCAAATCATGTGATCTGGTGCTTTGCCTGTCCCAGGGAAGCTATCCCAGTAAGCTCTGAAGGTATCTTACCAACATTTAACACTGACCTTTTGAAGTGATATTTATTCTTTCTGATAAGGAGATAATCATGCACTTTTTTGACCTGCTGATGTGTTTCCAGAGCAAAATCTAGGCTGGTAACTCTCAGACTTACAAAGCTGCAAGTAACCTTTTGAATAATTACTTTTCTTAGTGATGTATCTTGATAGAAGACTTCTCTCATCATGATAAAAGCCAAGGATTAAGAAATATGTTGATGATTTTAACGTCATTGAAAGTTCATGGCTTTCAAACGTCTATAGTGAGCCAGCACTTTAAATTAAGAAGGAGAGAGTAATCAAAATTTGGATCAAATTAGGAAACCACAAAAATAAACTAGATGAGGATATAACAATATGAGCTGTCATGAGGTGTTGTTTAGTTGCCGGGTGCAGCCACATCATATTGGTTCTATCTGTACAGTGATATTCTTCTAACATGACAAGTATTAATATTCCCTGACTCCAGTAACATCCATTTAATTGACTTATGTATTGAGCAAATAGAAACAATCAAGTTAGAACTGTTCTGTGGTTTTGTGGTAACAATATCTGTGCTATTATCATCCTCTGTTTTGCTATAATCACATTTACTAAAGGCACTACAGTACCCATAGCTAACCATATCAGCGGACAGAGAAATAGCTGTATTTTGCCATCTTTGATTCAAAGTGATGTATAGAACATTATTTTTATGTTAACTGTTAAATTACTTGAATCATCATTGCTTCAAAGAAAACGGTGCTTATCTGCAGGAGTAAGAAACCATGAAAATTATACGCTCTGTTTTAATGCCCTTCCCCTCCATATTTGAAATACTTCCATTAGGGAATTGTATTTTTTGTCTGAAGTATTACTGAACCTGCACCCTGGCTGGTCATGGTGAACATTTCTCTACTGGATAAGGTCAGATTGGTTCTACTGTGTGTCATGGACTGGGTGGTATGATTAAAAATATACCTGTCTGAGCCTTTAACAACTATGAGAAAATCTGCTTTTGGTTTTGGAGAAGGGTATGGTTCATCATTGCTGTGCAAATCCAAGCAGCCATGAAGAAGACCTCAAAGTGTTTAGAAGATGTGCATATTTTTATTGTGATATTATGCATGCTTTTCTACTCTGTTGTTTCAAAATTTTGTGTAATATATCTTCTATATTCAATGCAGGAATTTTTTAAAACATGAGGTCACATGAAACAATGATCTTTGCGAATGAATCTTTTCCAAATGCAAAGAGATATTTCCAGTGTCTGCATTAGTTTGGTGAAAACTTTGGAAGCCATTAGAAATGTTTTTTTGACATATTGACCTTGATTATGAATTAATTTTTTAGTGACTCTTTTTCAGCATTTTATTAATGTGTTTCCATTCTTTATAGGAGCAAAAACATAGAAACATTTAGGTTGGAAAAGACCTCTAAGGTCATCGAGTCCAACCGTAAACCTAACACTGCCAAAACCACTACTAAACCATGTCCCTAAGTGTCACATCTGCATGCCTTTTAAATACCTCCAGGGATGATGACTCCACCACTTCCCTGGGCAGCCTGTTCCAATGCTTGACAACCCTTTCGGTGAAGAAATTTTGCCTAATATCCAATCTAAACCCTCCCTGGAGTAACTTGAATCCATTTCCTCTTGTTTTATCACTTGTTACTTGGGAGAAGAGACCAACCCTCACCTCGGTACAGCCTCCTTTCAGATAGTTGTAGAGAGCAGTAAAGTCTCCCCTCAGCCTCCTTTTTTCCAGGCTAAACAACCCCAGTTCCTTCAGCCGCTCCTCATAAGTCATGTTCTCCAGACTCCTCACCAGCTTCGTTGCCCTTCTCTGGACACGCTCCAGCACCTCAATGTCTTTCNCTGGGAGCGAGGGGCCCAAAACCGAACACAGTACTCGAGGTGAGGTCTCACCAGTGTCAGGTACAGGGGGAAGATCACTTCCCGAGTCCTGCTGGCCACACTGTTTCTGACACAAGCATATGGGCATATTAATCTTCTTACTGATGGTGTTAAAATCAATTAATGTTTTTAAATACTATTGCAACTCCTGAGTTTGTAAGCCAACAAATTAGGTCTGTCTCTCATTAGCAATCTTTCTTTCCTCCTCATTATATTATCTGGATGTGGAAAAGTGTAACTGAAATAATCTTAGAGTTGATTTTTAAAAAAACGTTTCTTACACACATCCACACGCTCCCAACATTGAAGTGAAATTCTGTGAATTGACTGAGAGGCGAAATAACCCCCTGGTGCTAGCCTAGTGCATAACAACAGCTATGTGGCAATGAAGTCTGATATCCAATACCAATTGTTAGCAATTTGTGGTGGTCTTCCCTTATTGGAGCACTCATTTCAGCATCTAGTGCAAACTTCTTGAGTTTAAAGTTTCTTGTTCAACCTGGCTCTGTACATACAGAATTTATTTGTGCTTACCCTCTTTTGCTTACCTGGCACTGTCCTCCTTATCTGACTTTTCTGCAAATCTCAACGTGGTAGCTGGATATGTAAAACTGGTGTTTTGAATAGCTTTCATGTGTTGAGTACTCTGCTCCTTTAGTCTAAATCTGAAGATGTATCTCCTTTGCCTGTAAAATGTATTTCTCTCTCATGCTGATTTCTGCAGTCACACCACACTGCTAGGGAGTTTGGTTGTTGATATGTACTTCAAAGATGACTCGGATGACAAAGATGAATTATTTCAGGCTCGCTTAACTCACTAGAAAGGAGGAAACTGTGGTTAGGGAATTTGTAGAAAATGTCTTCGAAATTTTAATGCTATTTGATACTGGGAGGGAGACTTAGGTTGGTGTTGGCTGCCCCAGACCTCCTTATGTCTTTTAGTATCTTTCATTCAGAACAACTTTTTCTTCTGTGTTTTCCATTTGAACTACTAGGATTGCAGGAAGACCAGATTCAGTTTCAGTAGGTAAAAACTCTGCAGTTGTTCCTGCAGCCACAGAGCTGTGTGGCAGAGGGACTTCCAGGGACTTCAGAGCAGCACATGAAGGCTGGTGGGAAGCAGAGCTCAGAGTGGGCCGTGCAGCTCATGCTGACCTCTGTACTTCTGCAAGCACCCACGTCAGCTCTGTTACAGATAACGTGGTGTCTTTTTGCAGACTGTGGTCGCTATACTGGCTTTGGTGGAGGCTTTTTTTTGAAAACACCACAGAGTTTTTCTGTGTGGAGATGATGAGATTTATATGCATTAGCTGCGTGGTTTCACTCTGCTTTTCTTCTTGACTATGGAAACTGCTGTTTCATCCACTCAACACTAATGCATGTGAATCTGATATACTACACGTGTATCTGTGAACTAACACAAAATTTAACCTGATATCTGTGCTAAGCTTTGTACTTGCTACTTGGATGACAGAATGGTCAACATGGCATCTGATGGCCAGGGATTTGTTCCCTGGAAATGGGACAGACAGTTTGTTTTTCTTTGTACTAATTTTGGTGGGTTTTTTTGTTATAACATTTTAACTGTCCAATTTCGTTATTAATGACTTCCTTAACATGGACCATTAAGGAGAAAGCCTTTGGGAGGGCTGTTCTACTGGGTGAAATTCCCTACCTGCATTCTACTGACCAGATGAACGTAAAAGTCTCTTTTGGTCTTCTGATTTTTAAACAATGGTGATGAATATATCACTTCTTAAAGAGCAGTAGGTATAAAAAAATCCAGCAGCACTGCTGCTGAGGTAGGTTGTACAAACCTGGAGCAGTTTCAAGAAAAGAAGTGGTTAACTACAGCATTGTACTCTGGGAGGTCTTGATATAATTGCCAAAACATCTGGGGCATGCCCAACAGACATAATGACTATCTCAGCATTGGTCACATTGTGACCATTGCCCCTTGAATATTACTCAGATTCATGCACTTCAGTGGCAAGTATATTGACAATTTGTTTCCTCTAAATTAAAGAACTGATAGCACATTGAATTCAATGTAATTGTGGGTTGGAGGTACTTAATATTAACAAATAACATGTATTATCAGAAGGCCATCTGTATCCTGGGCTGCATCAAAAGAAGCACGGCCAGCAGGTCGAGGCAGGTGGTTCTGCCCCTCTACTGGGCTCTCGTGAGAGCCCCACCTGGAATATAGCGTCCAGCTCTGGAGCCCCCAACAGAAGAAGCCCACGGACCTGTTGGAGCAGGTCCAGAGGAGGGCCACAAAGATAATCAGAGGTTTGGAGCACCTCTCCTCTGAAGACAGGCTGAGAGAGTTGGGGTTGTTCAGCCTGAAGAAGAGAAGGCTCCAGGGAGACCTTACAGCAGCCTTCCAGGATCTGAAGGGGGCCTACAAGAAAGCTGGAGAGGGACTTTTAACAAGGGCATGTAGTGATAGGATGAGGGATAATGACTTCACACTCAAAGAGGGTAGATTTAGATTAGATACCAGGAAGAAATTTTTCACTCTGAGGATGGTGAGGCACTGGAACAAGTTGCCCAGGGAGGTTGTGGAGAACCCATGCGTGGAAGTGTTCAAGGCCAGGTTGTATGGGGCTTTGAGGAGCCTGATCTAGTGGGAGGTGTCCCTGCCCATGGCAGGGGCTTGGAACTAGATGAACTTTAAGTTCCCTTCCAACCTAAACCATTCTACGATTAATGTTGCTTCATTGTAAACCTAGACAATGTCTTTTGATTTAGAAATAATTAGTAATACGTGCATCATTGGCAATAATACACAGCATATTTTCCAGCTGTTAATTGATATGCAATATCAGCAAACTGAGTTACACTGTACTTGCTCAGATAGCCAAAGAGCGAACTGACAGTTTAAGCAGCATCTTAATTTATGGGCAGATTGCTGCCCTGAGAGTTAACACTAACCAAAACGCTCGGTCCCTTCCACCTTAGTGAAGCAGAGAAGAGAGCTGGCAGCTGCAGCTAGTGCTACTCCATCTCCTTGTCAGGACTGCCCGTTCCTCTCCCCTCGTTTTTCCTGGATCTGTTAGCTACCTATGTCTGTATGATCCTACCTTACTTCCAGGCTAGTCCAGCTAAACCTTATGAATAAGTACAAGGTGTGGTTGTAGTACTAGGTCTTTTCCGTGTGCCTCCTGATGCTTTGATGTGGAGATGTCTGAACATCCTTGCATATAGCAACAGCTACCCATGTCCAGGGATTGTGTGAAACCCAACATAACCCAAAATGAATGAAATTAATGGCATCTCCTGTTCCATGCTGGAAGTTTTTATATGGTTGTTTGCTTTGTCTTTTTGTCCTCCAGACTGGTTTTCTCCAAAAATATCTCTGTTGTTTATTTGGGGGCAGGAGGTGCAGATACTTCAGAGCATAGACCTTTGCTCCTGAGGTCAAATGAACATAAAAATTGTTTAGAATAATTCATGAAAATTCAAGGCTTGTGAATTAGCTGTATTTATTTGAGTAGTCTTGTGTAACTGTTTACACCATGAAATTAAGTATAGCATTATGTAACAGTTCTCTCAATGGTATATGTAGAATATAAATAGTTTCTGGGAAAGGAAGTGGGAAGAATTAAGTCATTTATCCAGCATATTTGACCGAGTTAAAACTAAAGCATTTGTGCGGGGATTGTAATTTGTTATATATAACTATCCTGTGCCTACCACAATGAGCTTGTGCTTTTTGACAGTGTAAGTTTTTAACAGCAGTTAAACACAGGTTCTTGATTATAAAGGGTCTGTAAAAGCATGTAGATTGATACTGACATTTTGCTGCTCTGGCTGTCAATAATACTTAAGAATTACCCAGACTGTGGTAGTGGTTTACAAAGCAAAAGCACATGTTAAAAAATTTAAGGTTTCAAAACACTTTAAAAAGGAGTTTGGTGTGATATGTAGGATAAACTAGTATTTAAGAGATGCTGGGTAATGTGAATTGCTCAACAAAAACTTAAATGCTTAGGAAAAAAATTAATCTGGGATCCTTTACATTTATTAAATATTTGGTTCTTACAATGGGATAGGCAGTCTTTATACTTGTGGTTTTCTCTCGTTTTTTGTTTTGTTTTGTTTTGTTTTGTTTTTTAAATGAGTAGTACCTCAGTAGACAATGCTTTACATATAACGTGAAAGACTCAGTGTTTAGTGACAGGAAAAATATGCAGGTACTGTAACTTATTAGTGGAGGAAAGTATGCCTACAGCTTACTTGGCCCATGTTTCACTTTATTCACAGCAGACAGATGTTGGTGCTAGTTCAGTTCCATGCCAAATCTTGTTCAGTTTGTCCAGCCAGCAGTGAAGAAGAATGTTTCAGCCTGGAGGAAAGATCTCAATGCAGAGCTGGATACTGGGTGCTTTCCCGATCCACCACTTTAGCTTTTCTGGTATTTGGAATGACTCATACAAGGTTAAGATAATGTAGCTTCTGCAAAAGCTTGGGCTTAAACACCTTTCTCTGAGCACCCTTAAGCAGTTATGGAGGCTGTAGAATTCACTGTGTGTGTGGATGGTAACTGGGCCAGCTGCTACATTCACTGCTGTCACCAGTTGCACAGCTGCTGCTGGTGAAAGCCATTCTTATTTTTGCTGCCTTTTCACTACTTTCTAAAATAGTTGTGGATAGCTAGGGTTGATCTTGTATGCAAATAAAATCATCCTAAAATACCTGTCTTACACAGGAGTGTTGGCACATGCTTTCATCCTTTCCTTTGCAAGACAACCCAGGCAACGTAAGGTGAGAAGGGCTATTTCACCATCCCTGGCATATAGCCACAGCCAGCAGTCCTCTGCATTGTTTGTCTCCAAACTTAGCATTGGACAATCCTATGGCAGAAAAGGAGTTGGATATAATAGGCCATTAACCAAATATTAGCCAACAAGGTGATGCTACAGTGAAAAGGTGACTGGGCACCTGGGATGGGTAAGCAGGACTGTGAGCCAGTACACAGCTGTCTTATCTCAACCCTTGTAAGGCCTCAGTAGAGGTGGCGTGTAGGTTTGTGCTGGTCATGGGACTACTGTGATAGCTGTAACATATAAATTGTTAGCACCTCAGTCCACTCAGAACAGACAGTATTTTACTGAAAAGCTTAGCAAGGGTGATTATATAGCAAACAATGCTTGCAGCGGGTGCATTGGTGATAAAATACTGCTTTGGGGAGAAAAAGGTATTGTAGAGGTTACTTTTAATATTGACACATTACCTGAAGGCCAATAGCAACGAGTACATTTAGGAAGGAGGTATTTTTTCTTGTTGGGGTTGTTCTTTTTTAACCTCTATGTTCTTTTTCTTCATGTCTTCTGCTTTTCTCTCTTGCCTGAACCGTATTTTTCCGCAATTTTCTCTTACTCCCTCCAGCCTTGACAGTGCTACGATGTTGTTCCATGTATACATCTGCTAAGACGCTAGCAGGTTTATTTTTCTGAACGCACCTGGTTACCACTTGTGAGGGAATGAGTGTTGGTAGTACTTACCTAAGCAATACATTGTTGAGATCTGTAATCATCTTTCAGACTTTTCTTCTGTCACCCCCGCAAAAAGTCCCTGCAAATGTTTTATTTGGTGTACTTAAGGAAGATGATGACACAGAATAATATCTGCACTTTCTGTTAAATATTCTGTTTTCAGTGGTATGTCCACAACAGCACAAAAGATCAGCGTGGAAATCTTTCTTTTAATATAGGTCAACTGTAAATTTTCAAGGGTAAATCTGTGCTCCTCTACAACCATGCAGAAGTCTATGAATGACCCTATTATGTTCTTTCAGTTGTTTTTCTTCTTTTTTCTCATGTTTTAGTTATTCCTGAAAGATTACATAAAAGGAGATTTTTCTTATCTACAGTAAAATGTAAATGTAATCAATTCTGATTGAACAGTCTTTTTAGTTGGCTTTTTTCTGAATCCTGGGCAAGTCCAGTCCTTGCAGCATAATATTGTTCTCCCTGCTGATCAGAAAAATATGCAATTTAGCTGGACTGTTACTGTGAATATTATTTCTTCAGGAGAGGAGAAAACAGTGAAAGGACACAGATCATCCACTCTTAGATCTGTGTTCCAGTAGAAGGAAGAAGCAAGTCCCTCTGGATTTCTCTGGGTGCAAGGGCAAGAGAGAGACCGATAATCTGAGACACAGTCATTGAAGAAGGTGATTCCCAAGCAAAGACAGACTGAACATGTCAATGAGGAAGAGGGGGAGAATACTTGATGGACACAGGGTGATTTGAACAGGACAAGCAGCACAGGCAGTAACAGGACGCTAGTCTAAAGGGCAGTAAGTATGTGTCTATTCCTTGCGTTACTTTCTGCCATCCTAAAGAAGCTGTTTTGTTTGTTGAAGGCAAAGACAAGGTTTGTTTGGGTGAGAGAGGTGGGATGAGAGAGACTGTATCACATCTTACATGTCCTCAGGGTACCGCTTGCAGGTCACAACCACCTCATTCTGGGTCTGTACCTTTGTGTGCAGGTGTGCACATCTGGATTGCATTGGTTGTCCAAGTTATGCTGTCTTCCACTATGCGTACTGTGTGTACCGTGTTTCTGTTACACAAATAAATAAATCTGTCACTTTGAAAGACGGGTGAGTTAGTTTCCTTTCTTTGATTACCTCTGCAGTAGAAAATTAGAAAGCCAGAACACCCAAATTCCATCAATTTTACAGCATCTCAACATGTCTGAGTTACTAGCCACTGTTTTAACTCCCTTTCAGACAGAATATTTTTTCAGAATTATTCTGTGTCACTCCCTTGCAGTGTATCCATGGTATTGTGGGTTTTCAAACTCACAGGCATGTAATGTTTCTATCCCTAACAGCAGTATCGTTATTCTTACCCCATTTAGCTGAAACTTTGCATTTACTTGGTCTCATGCCAGGTGAGAAGCTTGTTATCGCCAACCATCCCTGCAGTGCTTCCTGGCAAAATCTTTGAATTCGTCTAGCTTCTTTGGCTGTGGACAGCACTGGCAGTCAGAGCTCCTTGGGAACATTTGACTTCCCTAACCCCTTCATTAATCAGTTATTTTCCTCCTTATTCCATATCCATTATTTTTCCTAGGCAGTATTCTTTTGGTTTATGATTAATGTGAAAGCTTTGGTTAGGTGAAAACAATTGTGAGAGAGGAGAGCATGACTCTAAAACCTGCTGGTGTCACAAGTGCAGTATTTAATTTCGCTTTTTTTCCTTAATAATTATCTCTTAAGTGGTGGATCTTAGAACTTTTTGTTATGTTTCATTCTTCCTTGTTATCATAGTTTACAGCCTGAAGTAGATGACAGGATGATTGCCTTCCCTTTACAAAGTTTTAACTTCTTTAAAGCTGTTATATTTGACTTAAAAAAAAATAAATCAATAAGTGTGTTCTGAATCGAAGCTGTTCTCATAATATGGAATTGGGTTAAAAACTATCAAGCTATGAAGCTGTTGATATGAAAACTGTCTTCTGGTTAGAGGTGAACCAAAATGTTTCGTTTAACAGTATTTTAACAAAATAGAAATAAATAGCTGTGGTAAAACTTCATGAAAGCAGAAATGACTGATCTTGACCGTACCTGTTTTCTCCCTCCTCTGCAATCTTTGGAAAGTTGCATTAGGCAAAGATTTTTGGTCTTCAGAAGACAGGAAATAATATTCATAAAAAATAATGGCAAGAGGAGCAGCACACTTCCTGGACTGTTCCATAAATGTCTGACTTTCCAGATGGCTGGCAAAACAGCCTGTGACGTCTTCCAGGTCAGTTCCAGGTCAGCAAATCTCCTCTGTTGTCACTCTGCAACCTCATTCAGCATTTCAGACCCAATATTTTTCGTCTGTAATCTGGTATCATGCAAGAGATCTTATTTTGATAGGGTGTGGTGAATACACTCATAGGAATTTATTACTCTATTTGAAAATACTAGCGTATTTGTTTTCTCACATTCCAGAGGGCAATATAGTCCTACGTCTTATGTTGCTCTCAACATTTGTTTCAAATATTTTTGGAGATAGTCCTTGCTATTTTTATGGTAACTTGTAGCAATTAGCATCACATGCATGGATGCTTTTATGCCAGTAAACTGAGGGATAATATGTGTATACAAGACTATGTCAGCTTCTGTTAAAACCTGCAGCTTGGGGTGTGAGATGTTTTTCCAAAGCTGGTGTCTGACCTTGATCTGTGATCATAGCTGAGGTGTTTAACCTCCCTGAACCTCATGACCCAACAATCATTCAACACTGAGAAATGCTTTGTAGCACTGAAATGTCTTCCTGTAATCCTCCAGACTTAATAAATTAATTTTTTCCTTTCACTTAAAAGAATATTGATCAACGGCATTAATTACCAACCAGATAGGCTCATCTGGATTCCTGGAGATTTACAAATGCTGTAATCATTCGTATTTCTGGGGTATTCAATGTTTTCATGGATCAGTATAAATAATGACTTTCTTAATTATCTGTTTTTTACCTGATAAACCTCACTAGAGCCTCTCAACAGTGAAAAGATATTTTCATAGTGCTCTGGATCCCATTTATGTTGAAAGTAGAGGACAATGCTACCAGCAGAAACTCCAAATGTTTCACTAAGGTGATAAGAAGCACCTTACTTTTTAAGAGGAAGAAAATGAACAACAGAAAACCAGTGTGGAGATCAGCGTCAGGAGGAGAGTCAACACTGTCTTGATATACCTGTGTCACTTCTAACCATCACTTCTAATATTGATCTAGTCTTTTTTAGAGACGACCATAGAGAGAAACAACATCTGTCCTGACTTTTCCTTGCTGCAATTTAGATACACCATTTCATTTCCTCCTTAAGCAGGGATTTTTTTTAGTATTCTTCTATAAGGGGACAGCGATTTCATTTATATTTGTTTGATTAATTTTTTTTCTAAATAAATTATGGAATTCTTCTATAATTTCTATAAATTATTCTATAATTTCTAATTCTTCTATAATTTCTAGGTAAATTATAGAAATTATAGAAGCTGCTTGTGTTTAGTGCAATTAGAGCCCACTCTTTTTTTAATAGATTTTTTTTACCATACATACAATTTCAATAATGTTGCTCCAAACAATTCTTTAAAATAACAAACTTTTATATCGGTGAAACATTTTGAGATTTTAATTTGAAAGTTTTTGTTTTGAAATTACTTTGAAAAGTTGCAGTAAGCCCAGTGTTTTCATGTATCTAAAGGGCATTTTCAGTGTACAAAAGTGCATTTGTTTGCATACCTCTTGTTATTGCCACAAGATGTCTCTGTCCTTGCATTCCTTATAAATGATCATGCTATGTTGTGAAGTCATATCTGTAAAAGAGGAAATTCAGTGGAACTTAAAAAATATTGTAAAGCGAAAACAGTCCAGGTTTTAATCATCTCATGATCAGTTTTGAGCTATAAATCAGCAGGAGGTTTATATACTTGGTGTGTTGCTCCCTGAAATTATTGTATAACTATCTGTGAACCTTAAACACAATCTCTCCTTAGATTCAAACACAGAAGGTTGTAGGTTGGTTTTAGTTTGTGCTTTATAATGGTGATTTCTAGATATTGGGTGCAATGACAATCTTTTGCCTAAATAAACTGAAATAAAGCAATTGGAATAAGTAAACAGTAAACAAGATTGAAGGCATTAGAGATAAAAAAATGCCTAAAAAGAACAGTAAAAAATAATGGGACAAAGAGGGGAAAACTGGTGAGGCGCACGATCAGGTTCTGAGGAGCAGTTTGGAGAAGAACCTTGATTGCATGTAGTTATCCTGCAACACGAACTCTGATAACAAAGTCTTAAAATTCATGTCCATAGTATACATCTATTTTCTCTCTTTTTTCCTTTTCCTCTCAAACCAGCTGTTTCATGACACACTCCTCCTCTGCTGACTGTGACAAATGCACTGTAATTAATGGTCCCTGTGGCACCGTGCTTGGAGGAATATAATAGGGAGTGAAGCAGAAGATACAGTAGCTCCCACTATCCACACTTAGGGAAGCCAACTTTGCACCCCTGCCTGTTTCAGACTGACTGTTATTCCTGTTCTGGACATTACAGATTTACAATTCAACAGCTTTAGTCTCTTGAGGCTCGATTTAACAATACCGTGTAATGACTTGCAAAGTTTAAGAGATCTTCTTACTGAAAGATTTCTTTAAAGCGATTGAAAATGCTTCATATGCTACATAGAACACCTTTACAGCCACTGAAGAGAAATGAAGCTAAGTGTCTGACTATTCCTTTTTGAATGTTAGTGCTGTAGGAAAAAAAAATGACCTTTCTACTGCCTGCCTCTGTCAGGGAAGCTACCCAAAGCCACATGAAAGAAAAGATGAAATTCCTAGACCTTAAAGAGGAGCCATGCAGTGTCTTCCCATTTTACCTCAGGGTCCTTTCCAAGTCTTAGATTTGCCAGTAAAGTCCCAGGGTGAGAAGTGATTTTCAACATCTGCCCTTTCAGACTGCTGTGCAGAAGGGGAAGGATGTGGCTCTGAACTTGAACGCTGCAGCAATAGGTTTCCCGTTGTATAACAGGTGAGGCCTGGAACACGTTAAGTGTGTCCAGAAGTTTTCAGAACATGGCTTTTCCTCTCTGCTAATCAGGCATTCAGAAAAAAAAAACAACACCAAACCAGCCATCACCTTCTCAGCATTTGAGACTTATAACTGTTTAAAACCTTAGCAAATACCACAGTATGTGTATACTCTAAATGTCAGCCATATTTTTCTGGGGAGATTGGATTTTTGCAGGAGAGAGTGAAGAATATCAATCAGCTGTAGCCCAGTGACCCTTTACTCCTCGAGCTTAATAGTGGATGTGTGTGTAGCTTTTGATCAATGGCAGAGTGGACTGCTTCAGGAAGGATAACCTCTCTGAACTATGGAAAGTACTTTAGGAGTCTAGAGCCTCCATCCTTTTGCCTTTTTTTATTTTGGCTTCATTGCCTTATAAATGAAACTTGATCTCCTTCCAAAATACTTTTGTCCGTGTATTTATTGGCTCTTGGGGGACTTAAAAAGTTACTGCAGTTTCATGCTACGACTTTAATTTTTCTTTAGTTTTCACCTTTTGTTTAGTAGGTATTAGTCTTCTTTGTCTGTAATCTCTGCCTTCTTCTGGCTTGTCTTTAAAAATTGTATTCTTGGCCAGCTTGAGCTGCCTTCTCTGTCTCAGTGTTGATTCTCTACCTTATCTTGCAGATAGTGCTTGTGAATATTCTCACTCATGTAAACAGCTTCATCAAAGTTGATTTATTAGTTTTAGTGGGATCGTAAGTATTTCTCCCAGATGATCTCCCCCACCAATATAATAAGCCAGGAAAAAATCTGTTTATGCTCTGCTGCCCAGCAAGATATTGTCTTCTAAAGCCCTAGCAGAGCTTTGAAGATCATCTGTCCAAGCAACCTCAAGAGTGCAGGAGGGGATTGAAGTTGGACAGAAGAGATCTGACCTACAGCTGCTTTTATCTCTGTCAGATTTCTCGACTCCAGAGACCAAGCAGAGCCTGATTTATTTTGTATGCTATCTTTAACAGTGGGAGAGCTGTTATAAATTTGCTTTTTACTTAACTGCTTGACCAACACCAGATTCCTGTAATAATTCTCTTGTACTAGGAAAAGGGTGTTTTCTGCTTCATACTTAATTTTATATCTTTAAAAAGAAAATTCCAAGACTATGATGTAAATTTAAACACATTTAAAAGCATATAAAAGGAACCATGACTCTGTCAAGCTTTCTTTAAGAAGTAATGAAGATACTTGCCTTGCAGAAAAGACTCTTTCATACATTGGTTGAATCTAGAGGTGAATATTGTTGAGTTGTTGTCCTTTTCATTTGAACTGCATGCTTTTTATCTGCTCTCAGTATTTTGGTCCATTTGCTGATGCCAGGTTCTGTCCATCCAGAGCAGCAGCAAGATGTGCCAAAGAGCATTTGAGTAGTCCCAGAAGAACTTTTGTCCATCTCTGCTCATTCTCACTTTGTGTCAGAGCAACCTGCAGCTGGCACATTTCCAAATCCCTCATTTCCAAATCTTTACTCACTGCCTCTTGCCAGTATAGAAACCATCACCTTCAAGGGCTTGCTCTGACTGTTATTCCACTTTTCAAGGGGCAATAACTATAGGAGGGGAAAAAAGCAAAGAAAAAAAGAGTGTAATATTCCACACTGAAATTGTAATAAGTCTCTTCCTAGGGACAAAATCTTTGGAGGTTTTTTTATCCTTTAAGATGAGCAAGAACTGCAAAAGAAATGAAACGCATTTGATATTGTGAAAGTCTGTGTTGTTAAGTTTGTCTATGAGAAGGCCAAGGGGAAAGATATATTTTGTCAGACCTGATTATAACATCCTTGAGAAAAGTTTACATGAAAATGTCTTGAAATAAATAGCTATTTTCTTAGCATATTCTTCCAGCTTTTGGGGGATCCTAAATGTTAGCATATTGAAAACTTGAAGCTACCAACACTGACATATGGTTAATTTTGTTGATTTACAGCCTGTAAGATGTCGGGAAATTTGATCATCTAGTCTGAGCAGTTGTTAGTGTAGACTAAAGTAATTTTCTGAATTAGAATTTAAATATTAGGGGAAATGACTTGACCCTGAGTTAAAATGGCCAACCAGGGAGTTTTCATTATGATTTGTAATGTAGTTTTGTACTGTGTGGTCTGACTTTAAACAGCTTCAGCTGCTACCCAATGATGATGTTATGTTTATGTTGTTTATGCTATATGGAGATTATGTGAGTTTTGTTAGGTACTTATCACCTTTTACCCTTCTGTTTGAGAAGTAAAGGAGATTGAATTTCTGCAGTTTCTCATGAAGTGTACTTTACAACCTTATTATTTTTTGGCGGCTTTTTCAAGTTCTCTTTGATCAATCAACTTTCATCTTAAAGTTTTGACACCAAATTTGAATGTAATTGTAGAGTGCTTGCAGTGAGTGATTGAAGTCCTTGGGATTTCTCTTTTTGTCCAATCAGGAGGAACACTTGTTCTTTTGACCTAGGAGCTGATGTTCAGCTTTTTACCTGCAGTGATTCCCAAGTCCTATTTGGAGTTTTGGCTTCCCAGGATGATGCCCCATTGTGTAATTATTTACTGTGTTCTCGTATTGCTTCAGTTTGGGCTAACATAACTGTAGCAGCAATCTCTGTGGCAGCAAACAAACACTGTGATTTTGTGCAATCCAAGATGAGGCATTCGTATCTAATGATATTTTCTTCATGGTGTTATCAGCTGTCATTTGTTTCGTCACGTATTTAATTTCTGTCATGGTATTTTATAGCTGTCTAGTTTCTTAATTTGGAATTTTTGTGGTGTTATGTTAGGTGTTTTACAAAGGTCTAATTATATTGCATTGATATTACTTTGTGTTGGGCTGACATTGGCTGGCTGCCGGGTGCCCGCCAAGCTGCTCTATCACTCCCCCTCCATCAACAACACAGGGGAGAAAAATATGACAAAAAGTTTGTGGGTCAACATAAGGACAGGGAGGTCACTTACCACCAGCTACTGTCATGGGCAGAACCGACTTGACTTGGGGAAATTGATTTGATGCCAGTCAAAATCAGAATAGGATAATGAGAAATAAGGACAAATCTAAAACACACCTTCCCCCCACACCTCCCTTCTTCTCAGGCTCAACTTCGCTCCTGATTTTCTCTACCTCCTACCTCAGTGGCACAGAGAGATGTGGAATGGGGGTTGTGGTCAGTTCATCACACGTTGTCTCTGCCGCTTCTTCCTCCTTAGGGGGAGGACTCCTCACACTCTTCCCCTGCTCTAGTGTGGGGTCCCTACCACAGGAGACTGTCCTCCATGAACTTCTCCAGCGTGGGTCCTTCCCACAGGCTGCAGTTCTTCAAGAACTGCTCCAGTGTGGGACCCTTCCATGAGCTGCAGTCCTTCAGGAACAGACTGCTCCAGCCTGGGTCCACCATGGCGTTACAAGTCCTGCCAGCAAACCTGCTCCAGCATGGGCTCCTCTCTCCATGGGTCCACAGGTCCTGTCAGTAGCCTGCTCCAGTGCAGGCTCTCCACAGCGTCACAGTTCCTTCATGGCACATCCACCTGCTCTGGCGTAGGGTTGCAGGTGGATATCTGCTCCATCATTAACCTCCATGGGCTGTGGGGAGACAGCCTGCCTTATCATGGTGTTCTCCAGGGGATGCAGGAGAATCTCTGGCTCCAGAAGCACATCCTCTCCTCCTTCTTCACTGACCTTGGTGTTTGCAGGGCTGTTTCTTACACTGTTTCTCTCACTCCTCTCTCCCAGTTGCTGTTGCAGTTTTTTACCCTTTCTAAAATATATTATTACAGAGGTGCTACCAACATGGCTGATGGGCTCAGCTTTGGCTGGCTACAGCAGCTTCTGGCATCTTCTCACAGAAGCTACTCCTGCAGCCCCCCCGCTACAAAAACCTTGCAACGTAAACCAGATACACACTTACATGAGCTGTATGTGTAATGTTATAAGATATGATGCTTGTAGTTGGACAGAATTAGTTTTGGATAAACTCATGTTAGACTTACAGTTCTGCCTTTTACTTCTTGATTAAGTGATGCCTAGGTTAGAATCCATTATTTTGACTTCAGTGACATTTCTCACTTGCTTAAAATATAATGTGCTCTCAGACTTGTAAGAATACAGCTATAATCAGAACATTTGAGTCCCTACTATGAGCAAAAAAAGAGACAATGTCATATTTCTGAGATTTTTCCTCCTCTCTACTCTGTTGGCTTCAAAGCTGCTTGACAGCCCATGTTTCTAAGCCATTTTACTGTTGTTTATGCATCTTCAGTCACAGATGCTTTGAATTATCACATTATCATTTTTACAGCCCTCCATTTTCCGCACTGTTTTATCTGAGCTCTTTGAAGGATGCTCAAACCAGTAGGATCAATTTGTACCAAGGACACAGAAAGCTATTATATTATAATAGGACTAGCACTTAATGGGATACTAACTATTTCCATTTGTTGCACTAGTAGAACAATTTGTTCCTTTGGCTCTCCGTTAGCAGTATACTGTGAATTCCTTTAATCATTTAGATGGTTTCACTCTTGAATCCATTTGCATTTTCTAGGTAGGCTTTTACTATCAGCACATTTTTCTAACCTTCTTTCAGAAAATATTTAGTTCTTACATTTAGCGTATAAAACAAAAGTAGAATCTCATCTTTAGCTGTTGTCTAGTTCTTGCCTTTGTTGGAACTTGTTTCTGCTAGACTTTAATGATTGCATGATGTGTATTGTATGATGACATGGGAAAACATGAGAAATATGTGTTCTATACAAATATGCTAATAAAAATAATATAAAATTCCAGGAAATGTTTATGGGTTTCTTCTTATTGGTGTTTCAACATTGGCCTTAAAACAACTGTAAACTAGAAAAGTAATGACATTGACTTACATTGTTGTAAAACTGTTCTGAGTTTAGTTTAATGGCACAAACAGACAGTTCCTTTCACTAATTTAATTGGTTTCTGGTTGTGTTGCAATGCATAATAGTGTGCAATGCTTTGCCACTGCATTTTGGTGTAAGGGTAGTAATACAGGCTCCAATTCCATGCTTTTTAATACCAGGTCTGTGCACTATATTAATACCAGGTCACCGGACTGCATTATTAGATTTATACCAGCCATAAGCCCATGGCTACATTCCTGTAAGTTATGCAAAAATGCAAGTAACACCATGATGCTTGTGGGAGAACAAGCAACATGTGCTGGAAGAAAGCACTTGTCAAGCAACTGTTTTGTCAAAACTCTTTCAAAATGTTTTAAACAAACTTGGATAGAGTGAGAACATACTGATTGAGCACTTAATTTGGGCTACTTAGGTCAGTGGTTTAAGACTTTTGTGAAATAATAACCTTGTTAAAACACACCAACATGATCACAAGTGATCATCTGCTTTTAGTCTTAGACAAGGTCACAACTTGTAGAAACTCAGGCTGACATTTCTATGACTGTGGGGCTTTTTTTCCCCCATATAGTTAAGAACTGCTTAGGCTCCTTTGTGCTTTTTAACAAGAGTATTCAGCAGTATTTTTAAAGAGGAAGCACAGACCAGGAGGAGGCTATTTGTATCATATCACTGTCATTTTCTGGAAAAGTATATGCTGTGTTGTGGGAGAAAGACGGTAGGAAATCAGCAGCAGGGTGTAGGAGTTCTTAGTGAGGGAAAGAAACAGGCAAAAGAGAAAAAAAAATAAAGGAGACATTTTGGGGCATACTGGAGTGACAACTGCATGTTGAAAAGGCAGGCTAACAAAAAAACTACTGTGTTAAGAAGTTGGAGGGGATTTGAGCAAAGAATCTGACAGGAGAGATTAGAAATTGACCACAAAGACCAAGTGCCACAAGGTAAACTGACTGCAGTGCACAGCATTCAGACCAAGCCATGGAGCCTGTTAATGTCCTTGCGCTTTTCCCTGTTAGAAATGCCAGGCACAGAAAGTCATTGTAAGGAAGGAGACCGTACACAAAACAGCCTTTCTCTTTTGTTGAGGGATGAGATACATTGGGTTTTGCAGGAGAAAAAAGATGGAGACTGAGTACTTGAAAGCCTTTGCTTACTTGGCAGTAATTCCTTGTATCATGACAGAATGCGCATTGCAGAAAGTTTGGAGGTGTCTAATCACAAAATGAGATCCACTGATGTACTGTTTTGTACCGCATTGTGCCTATGTAAGGAAAACCTGCCTTGAATTGTGGTGAACAATTGAAAAGTTGCAATATATTTCTAATGCACAGATTTGATATCCCAAATGGTATTTGAAAGTCGTAAAAGATTCTGCATAATGTTTTTATATATGTTTATATAAAACTATATGTTATATATTACTATATTAAATATATTATAANGCTTGGGTTACATTGTACTGTTTTCTGTAATGGGATGATTTCACACTTTGGATTTGTGAAAATGTGCAAAAGTGAAAACTCACATCCTGTCATTTCTGGTCTGTTAATT
>VZSZ01001088.1:179317-214502 GCA_013398815.1 Ibidorhyncha struthersii
GTTGTGGGGGGGGTGTTGTTGTTTTTTGTTTTTGGGGGGGGGGAGGTTAACTTACTCTTAAAAACTTACTCTGAAAAAAACAAATCGGTTCACTTTTTCATTTATCACTGCTATACTGTACTATCTTTTCCCCCATTCTAATAATAGATTATGTTTTGAAAGCATATCATGAGGAAATAGGCAATTTAAACAACTACTTCTTGCACTGCAATTTCTATAAATGATATATATATATATATTAGAAGCCGGTGCTCTAAGCAGCAGGCAGGCTTACTAAGAAAGTCCCCATCACCCCGACTAAAGAAATGCTGTACATAAATCAAGAGATAAAATCCTGGCTGCGATCAGTGTCTGAAAACTACATGGCAAGCTCTGGTCCCGATCGCTAATGGATGCCCCTTTTAGCTTCAATACGACTGCAGGGTGATGCAGCCCACGCTCTCTGCAGGTCATTTATTAGCTTGCATTGTGCCCTCAGAGTATCAGCCCTCTATTCATCCCTACTCTTCCCTTTGCATAAGAGGCTGATCTGGGTTGCTTCGTTGCTGTCCTCAAGGCAACCCACATTAGCTTACACCTTCTGTACTGTTAATGTTCTGAATTAGATGAATTGTCTGCTCTTCTGTGGTTTGATAACACAATGATGATTGTATTAAAAAAGAATTCACATCTGAATTGTGTAAGTTAGTCAGTACTGACCACTATATCTCTTCATGGCATGTTTGTCCTCTTCTTCCCCTTTTCTTTCAGTGTAAATTTAATTTAAAACCAGATAGTTGTTGTTCTTTGCAAATAAAACATTGAGGACTCAATAATTTTCTTAGTAATTCTGTTTTTCTTCATCCTGATCTGACAATTCTGTAAAAGGTAGTTTCTTTGGAGATCTGAATTTTATCATTCCTAAAAAACAAACAAGCCCAGAAAAAAAAAAACAAATAAAAGCATTTTGACTTTTGAGCCAGGTTAAACTCTCATAATTGCGTAGTATTGTTATTTTTACATTAGCATGTGTCCTTTTATTTCCTTGTCCCTCTCTTTTTCTCCCTGCTCCAGAGAAAGGCGTGTCACACTGACGCTTATCCTTTGTTTCTGTAATTTTGAAATAGTTCAGGCTCAGCTGAGAACGTACTGCTGTTGGTGAGGCAGACGGGCATGTTGGCTGTCCTGACTCTGAGACCCTTCATTAATTTAAAACTGCCTTTGGAAGAGCATCCCCAATTAGCTGTAACTCTCTAACAAACACACTTAAATCTCTGCAGCATCCTGAAGAGTGCTCCTTGGTAACCTTTCCTTGTCTTTAACAAGTGGGTTGCTTTGTCTGCTGAGACTTGCTTAAAGCAGTCAAGTGTGTTTCTTCCACTTTCATTTGTGAAGCAGTTTGCAGGAGTTCTCCCCAGTGTAGACTCAACTGCAGCTAACCACATCTTTATTGCTGTTAGACTAGAAAATTGCTATATCCTGGAAAATGCTCAAGCACATTTTTTCGTTAGTGCAGGATGAACAGTAGAAAGATGCTGTCAGCTGATGATTTATAAAATCCAACCAGCTCAGCCGATGTTCATAAAGAAGCAAAAAAGCATAAAAGAAGTTCATGTTATTCCAGGTGATATCCCAGAGACAGGTAGAGACCAAAATGGTGTTAGACCCCTGAAGCTCCTGCGGACACAGCAAGTAACTCTTTCTGATTTTCTGAGGTCTGTGTTGACTTGATAACTGTGTCATACAGAAGTCTTTTAATAGATATAGGAAATATGTATAGGAAAATACATCAACATCCAGACATTTATTTGCTTGCTCATGTTTCTGAAATACTTAACCATATTGTGGTGCCTATGCATAGCCATGTTTTTAAGCTTTGTCTGTCTACGTAGCCGTAAGTGCAGTCAAGTCTGGACAAATTTCCTTGCTCCAGCAATTCTTGATTTCAGCTTGAGTAGAGTAGTGTTAGGATACTCTCATTTTAAATGAGGGAAGAATAGCCAGGATTTTGACTCTCTTAGTTTGCTTGTGGCATGGTAAAATAATTATTTTTCATTTTAATCTTCCACAGATAAGCTAGGGTTCTTTTAGTTAGAAAACTGTGTTAGGAAATGTAGGAAACATTAGGAATCAGGAAATGTAGATCTGGACATTTGCTGAATTAATCTTATCTAATTCATAAAGAAAAAATAACGACACTCAGTATGCCATGTCACCAAAAATTGTAGGGTTTTATATTATAATTACTTATTTTAAGTGCCCACATGGATACACCTGATTAGTATATAGTGCAACTTTTTGTGGAATTAGTTTTGGTTATCAATCAAGTTAAGTTCTCCCCAGCTTTTTATTTGCTCTCTCAATCATGACTTTGAATCGAGCTTAACACTGACTGACTAATCAATACAGACTGGCTAAATTCCTAGGTCTCATTTCTTGGAGCAGGAAGGTTGAGAGAGCAGAAGCAGCAAAGGCAAGTGGTATCTTTTCACTACTCCCTGGAGATTTCACTACCAAAGATCTCACACACCTAATATATAATGAAATATCTGTTAATGTCCACAGAGCTTCTGTGGCATTTAGCACTTTTGATTTTACGTTGTCTGGTTTTGAAACCTTATAAAGTGTAGTGTTCTCTAACCTTTCAAAAACATTCATAGGTGTGATGTCAATGCTTCCTAAGTACTCAGCTTTCATTATTGTAAACCTGACTTTTGTTTACAAAAACCCAGGTCGTTTCCCTCAAATAGTTGATCTGTTTCTCAGAGCAGTGAAGCAAAGCAACCCTTTGCCAGTAAGCTTATTTTTTTAGCCTCCTGGGGAGGAAAAAGAAAAAAAAAATTTTCAAACACAATATATTTAACTCACGCTGCAAATTTAGGATCCATCCCTACAGACTTTGGTTTTCCTTTTCCATTCAGTTACGTGCAAAACTGAAGTAAAAAACCTGTCTTTTATATCTTTATCATATTTCTGTACCCCACTGAAATTCAGTGATGTCAGTTGTCACTTGAAGAAAGTCCATCTTCCTGTTGTTCTGTAAGGCTATATAACCTTTAAATCACTGTCCACCAACATACCTCAAATGAAATAAAATCAGTCATTGCTACAGAATGTCATTCCTGTGCTTCTGGTCAAAATCACCACTCTTCATGCGAGAAAGAAAGGAAGGAGAAGGAGATTGGAATCTATGGAATGTATGGAAACAAGAAAAAAAAAAATCAGAAAGCTAGAGATTAAAGAAGCAAACTAGAAGAAAAAGAATCCTTTAGTATACCAAAACCAGATAATATTTAATAGCAGAAAGAAAATTCGTTGGGTAAACATTTTGTCAGTATCAAAAATTCAGCAATAAAACTATTGTATTTTTAATGAGGAATTTTATTTAAAAGAGCAAGTTAGTGAGGACCCAGTGATTGCTACTAAAAGCTTTTAAATTGCCAACAGCTACTATCCATACTTTTCCAAGGAAGAAGTTACCTTGCCATAAATGGAGATGAAGTAACAGCACATCAGTGATTTCATACTACCAACAACATATGGTCATTCTTATGGCCATTAAGACACTTTTCTCCCACACTGAAAAATTTCTGACACTGCATGTAGATTCAAAGCATTCACACAATACACCAAAAGTCACATTTTCACTGAAAGAGTAATATCCTTCTTGCCTAGGCATACCACAACTATTAGAAATGACTGCTGCATCTCAGCTGCCACTGTACTTCCAAATGGCAGACTGGAGATGATAGCGTGACTCTGACTGTTTCTGTGTAGCTTTCAATATTCGATGTGCAAACAGACTATGTCAAAACCTGCAACAGAGACAGGCAACTTCCACAGACATAACTGAGAATATTTTTTAATATTTTCTTCAGTTCTGCAAATGGTTGACTGGAGAAAAGGATAACTACAACACTACAGAAAAAAAGAATATGTTTATCATATCAAAGGAATAGTGAAAAAGTGAAGAACAGATAATTACTGGCAAGTTGCCAACATATAAATTGTACAATAACAGTTTTCTGCTAGATGAATCTTTAACCGTACAGAGTAGCTTGAGTTTGGATTAAACAAAATCAAGAGTAGAAGGGATACTCTTTTGGCATAACCATGACAGTCAGGAAAAAAAAAAAAATTAAAAAGCTAACACAAGTTAAAATGCTAAGATAAAAACCAGCAAAGGTTCAAGACACAGCAAAGAATTTTAAATAAACATATGTAAAAAAAGGTCATTTCACTTATTAAAGAGGAATGGAATTTTAAATAGAAAACACAGAAAGTGTTAAGATGCAAAATATTCCTTTATTTTTCTTTCTTCCCTTTTTTTTTTCTGTTTTTTTCCTGCAAGGCAGGAAATCTCTTTTTAAATTCAAGTTTGGTAGATTTTATCCATGACCATTTCCACATAAAATGTATTTGTTATTTAATTTATTGTTTCTTGGAAAAAGAAACTAATGACAAAAGTTTCCCAAGTTGTCATCATGGAAAATGTTAAAATGCAGCAAAAAAATAGGAAAGTTTTGTTTTGTTTTGTTTTGTTTTGTTCGCTCATTTGTTTTGTTTATTAAAATGGAATGCTCTTGGACGCAGGAACTTTGTGAAGTATCTGAATAAACACCAGATTAGCATTTAAACAATGTTTTGCCAGTCAGCTGTGGTAAGTGATAAACTAGGCAAATAAAAGTTTGTGGAAGAATTTATTGGAAGAAATTCAAGAACTGTGTAATTCTTGTCATTGGATATTTGAATTAAATTAGTAGCAAATACGATTTTTTTTTAATCCCAGAACAGGACCCTTAAGAACATGGGCATACAAAAGAATCCCAAGTTCTTACTAGGGTTTTAATACCAAACTTTAGCTGCAAGAGAAGTCCATTCTTTGTTGCAGAAGCAAACCATCTTCAAATCTGCAGGCAGAAAAAGGTAAGACTCTATGGGAAATGCATTTACATGGCTTACCTATTTTCTTTCATATGCCGTATTAGTTATTTTGATTGTCTTCGCAAAGGAAAGATACTTTGTAATAAAATTTCCTTTCTTACATAAAAAGTCTGAAAACATTCTTATGGATTATAAGCATTGACTTGTGAACATTTGAGCTTTTTGTTTTCTTTCATATTATAGATCTAACAGTCAGGTTATTAAGTATGGATGTTGATATATGTACATGCATGCTGTATATCTCCAGATGCATAGTAATATGGAAAAAAGGGGGTCTTACAGAAAAAGCTAAGGCTATGCCAATAGTTTTAAACTGCAAGATGAATGGATCAGATCACATGACCTAAGAGTATTCATTTAGGGTACATATAGGAATTGCTATTTCATAACAGTGAAAATATCCTCAAAATACATAATTACAGGAGGGGAAAGGCATCGTCATATTATTTCTTTATTGATTTTATGCTTGGTAGATTTGCAGACGAAGAGACTCTATTTTTATTTATACAGCATTTTACTAGAATTTTGCTGAGTTTCTAACACCATTTCATCTGTGGTAAGATTGTTTTTCTTTCCTAAATTCTACTTTTCCCTGAATCAGTTAGGGGACCTTAGGTGTTGAGGGAATTAATCTGAATATATTTAAAGCTCAACTGATCCTTGTGATTTTTTTTTTTTTTAACTGAATACTGTGTAAATCACAGAAGTTTAAAGAAAGTGTATACTGCAGTTTTGCATGACATTCAAATTATTTGTGCTAACCTTGAGGCCAGGCACCAAGTAATTGTATTTGGTTTTAAATTCTTCTTGGGTCTTCGTGCAAGCAGCTTTTCTGAGCTCCCAGCTATAGCCATTGACTTCTGCTGAGAGGGAAGACCGCCTTGCCAATGGACATGTGCTTGGTGGGAATCACATTGCACTTCAGATCCTAAGCGCACCTGAAATCCTCTGGGGGAGGACGCTGGGGGTTCCAAAAGGATCAGAACAGGGACAACACACTCCTGAGTACCCCTTCACTCATCAACAGGCTGTTTTGTGAGGTGCTTTTATTCACTGATTGCAGCAATGTTGCTACCAGCTGCTGAGGTTAACTGTCAGACATGAAGGTACCCCATGGGTCTTCAAGAGGCAGCTAATTATGCCTCTTCCTTTATACGGCAATAACAAATGGGCTTTATCAACAAGTCAGATACCTCTGATTCTACCAGCTACAGCCATTTTGACAGTTTCAAATGTGCAATTTTATTTTTTTTTTGGTGTGGTATGTGCAAAAGAAGAAAAAGCTACTGATAGGGTTGTGTGATAACAGATGCTTTCCTTCTCTCTCTATAATACTAATGGAAGATGATAATGAACTTTTCCTATCCTACGCAGTAATTTATTTTTTTTTCTTCTACACCCAGAGTACTTCTTTTGTGCTCAAGCCATGCTTGTTTTCCTGGTTAGGAACAAGAACCCTAGTAGCTCCTAAATTCTGGAGTCAGTTCTCCTCAGACTGCAGAAATAGTGTAAGGCAGCTTCAATTAAATCTCATTATTTTGGTTGGTCATAAAGTCACTTTACGTCTCTTTTTACCTTATTGTCTGCTTACATGCAACACAAATAAAATGGAAGAAATGAAGACAGAGGAGCTGTGGTAGCTTGGACTATATGTAAGATTCCTTTCTCACTTTCCTGTTTATACTGTGAGACTGGTCTGCACTGGCAGACAATGCTGTTTAAAATCTTGGGGGACAGAAGCAGCTGAGTGTTATTAATTCCTAATTGTTTTTTTTTTTTTTTTCCCTCCTCTCCAGAGAATACATGCACATGTACTGTAATCTTTCTGGAGGATTACGTTCTCTGCAGACTACAATTAAGACAGCAGTGAATAAGAGTTAGATAACAGTCTTTAAATTACCCTCAGTGGTGACGACTGTGTTTTGTATTGTAGAAAGCAAACTGACCAGCATTATGTATAACCTTCTAGGCACTGCATATACCTGTCTGTAGTTTTCACAAACAGATTATTTGGCTCTAACTGAACCTAGCTGGTTTCCTTGTTACACTTCTTGTACAATGGCAAAATCTTTTCATTATTCTGAACACTGAAAAATGTGAAGTCTAGAAATCTTCACAATAGGAACTGCACTCAGACAGCAGATTACAGTAGTTAAGAGAAGGAAACATTAAATAGGGCCGTTACAGTAGGAAACATTTCTCTTAATGTTTGCCTGACGTATAAGATCTGGTACTTTGATATGGAACTGGCACATTTATGAGATTCCCTCATGCCACAGCTGCCAACTTTGGCTGTCTGGCTGCTGACAGATTGCATAGAGAGCTGGGGTGTTAATCCATGTGCAGCACCTGCCACTGATTTATTGCTGGTCATTCTACTGATACGTTCTCATTCTTTCAGCACAGCTGACCTTTTCTAGTTTTACTGGTCATTCCTTTATGTATTAGTCCTTTTCCAGAAGGAAAACATTTCTCAATGTTGTATTTCTGTAATGGGAACTTGCTGTGAAGAAATGGAATTATATTGTATGGCCTATCCACAAGATTTCCATACTGAGAGATAACACACTCTTAGTGGCAATGATTTATATGAGAAACTACAAATAAGAGGTACAGATGAAAGAGAACTATGAAAAGACAGGTTTTGCTTTGAGTTCAGATCTAAAAGTCCCAGACTGTTCCTGAGCCCTGTATGCTCTAACTTTGAATTTGTAACCACATCCTTCAAGTTGGGTGCCCTTTACAGCTGAGTTTCACTAGAAACCTCTTTAAGTTCTGTGTCTGTGCTTAACATGTGACACTACTGTGAAAAGTGATTATAAGAGAGAGACTTTATTTGTCCACAAGTGTGTCCTTTTGTGTATTCAGTGACATATCTGCTGACTTCAGTTATGAAAGGAAGATAGGCTGCATTTACTCTACCTAACAAGGCAGAGTGAGCACAGCCAGGGGAAAATAAGTTGGATTCTAGCCCGTCTTCTACATCACCAACAATTTAGTGCTGTTTGTGGGTTTCCATCAATTATGCCTATGGTCTGAAAGCAAAGGTGTTGCTTGTATGTCAGAAGGCCACTGCTTGCACACACTCAGGGTATGGCTGGAAGCTTAAACTGTCCTGCAGGGAGGTGATCTCAGCTGCCAGAAAGGAGACCTGGTTAGAAGGGAGAATTAGTGAAGGGAAGAAAACGCCTGCTGAAATACTGTCAGAGAAAATGCCTGACAGCTTGGGAACTATTAGCCTGGGAACCAGGCCCATGAAGCATCCTTGAGAAGTGCAGCTGGCATTTTTGAAATGCAGCTGGGCACCTGCAAACGGGGCATCTCCTGAGACATCACTGATAAGCACAAAACCAAGCAACTGTAATGGCTACTTAACACCTGAAAACGTGGAAATATCCTGATAAATTAAGAACCGGTAGCTGCCATTGGCTGTTCTAACTGCAAGAACAGGAAAACAGGCTGGAAAATTAAAAACTGATCTGAGAGGATAGAAAACACCGTTATCTATTGGCTGTCCCAGGTGAAATTAATATCTATTGGGTGGTTTAAATGGTGGTGTCCTACACCCTCTTATGTCTCTATGATATAAAAATGACTTAATTTTTATCCAAAATGCAGCTTCTCTCTCTGAGAACTTCCCATGGTGCATGTACTGTTCCTTCTCTTAAACAGGTTGTGCTCTCTGCGTGACCTTTCTATGAGATTTTGGACCCTCGCTAGGGGTGCCAGGATCACTCCAAACGCTGTGATGCAGATCACCTTGAAGTGCAAATTATCTATTTATTTATTTATTTATTTGCCCCTCTTTGGGCCCACTTCTAGAGTCAGTTTTGCTTGTCCTCTCCTCTGGGATGCTTCGGCCCCCTTCTGGAATCTGTTTACTGTGCTTGGTACCATGTATATAAAGATAAGTAATTTATCATGAGTATATCTGCTGTTATATTATTGATAACTTCGCTTTGTTGGTGATAAATTTGTAGTGACCTATACTGTCATATGTGTACTTGTTGCTGCTTTTATTGGGTGTTGATATTGATTGTTGCTATTTTATTGATTGCTGATAATAATTTGTAATAGCTTTATATATATATTCACTATATTCATCATACTGGCTAGTGATTTTTGTGGCATTTGTGGTAATCTGTAACAAAGTAGAGAAATTTAGAGGGTGAAACCTAAGTCTCTTTGTGTATAATGGAATCTTATGAACCCACAGTCGTGGTCTCTATACACCCTGAAGGCCAGGTGACCCTTTAAGTGGTGAGAGAAGGCAGCCTGCTTTATGTAGGACAGTGGTGCCCATGCTAGGAAAGACTCTGTTTAGCAGAGTGAGTTTATAGAGCTGTTAGGAAGAAAAGTATTTGTTCATTTATAATATTACTTATTTGCTGTGGAAATTAAAATGAATGAGAATGCAGATGTAGAAGCTCTCAATGTAATTTTTATAGCTCGCTCAGACTATAGGCTCTCTTACTAGGAACTCGGATAGCAGTTTATTCTCATTTTGCTGAATATACTTGAAACCTCAGAAAAAGTGTTTGGATTTTGCCACTGAGTCAAGGAAAACAATAGTTTCTTTAATGTAGGATAAGAGTGTTCCTTTTCAGATTTCAGCCTTTTTTCCTTTACTTTCTACCATTATAGTATCTAACAGTAAAAAGAATTCCGTTGAATGAAGATCTTTGTTATATAATCTATGTTCATCTGTAATCTAGGCTAATCTATAATCTAGAACCAGATGGACACCTCATAATTTACTAACCTTAATGCTGTAAATGGTTGAGAGGATTTTAGTTCTGTGTCTCAACAGAATATGCTAGATAGAAAAATAAAGAATGTTAAACATGCAAGTAAAATAATGGAAAAGCTCACATGTGCCATTCTGGGAAACAGCCTCACTTCATATTCATGTTTAATGCATTCTATTTTTGGAATGAGTTTAGTGTTTTGTATACAATAATTGGTGATTATAATATTATATATACTATATATAATAATATAAAGTAACTTCCAGTGAACAATAAAAATTGAAATTTGATAAGTAATCAGACAGTATATAGAGCCCTTAATAGTTTTATGTATAGAATTTTTGCTAAAATTCTAATGGATCTTGTGTGATAATGGGCTTCAGCGAAATAAACTTGATAAGTGAATGCTCAAAATATATATGAATTTGAAAAAATAAAGATCCTTGCGTTCATTGATACTAGTATGTGCTGGGATATTTCTCAGCATATTAGTTTTCAACACCTGAGTGACCAAAATCTTCTAAAAATTAAATTGTCTCAAGTTAAGTATATAGAATATCATGTATTAACAGTGTGTCTAGAAATGAATTTGAATAATTATTTAATGTGTTTCATAGATACCAATAAAAAATCCTGCAAGAGCGAGCCATCTGTGGCATATTGACTCAAGTCAAAACTCAGTGTATGTGTCACATACATGCAAATGTAGGCAATAACTCAAAGTCAGAACTAATCAATTAAGCTTTTAGTGTTTTGGCTAATGTCTACTTCTCAGGATATATATAAATTATCTTTATTATGGAGTTACCTTGCACTGTATACCCATATGGATGTACTGGGGCTGTTTAGCCTGGAGAAAGGAGGCTGAGGGGAGAACCCAGCGCTCTCTACAACTACCTGAAAGGAGGTTGTAGCTAGGTGGGTGTTGGTCTTTTCACCCAAGTAACAAATGGTAGGACAAGAGGAAATTGCCTCAAGTTGTGCCAGGGGAGGTTTAGATTGGATATTAGGAGAAATTTCTTCGCTGAAAGATTTCTCAAGCACTGAAACAGGCTGCCCAGGGAAGTGCTTGAGTCACCATCCCTGGAGGTATTTAAAAGATAGGTAGATGTGTTGCTGAGGGTCATGGTTTAGTGGTAACTTGGCAGTAGGTTAAGGGTTGGACTTGATGATCTTAAAGGTCTCTTCCAACCAAAATTATTCTATGATACTATGCCCCTATTACCCCCAAACAAAATATGTTAAAGGACTAATACCAGAAAAGTCCTTGGAGTTCAAGTAATTCAAAGTGTGAAAACACTATTGTCTTGATTGATAACTGTCACATTTTCCATTTATGCTCTCTTTTATTGGCTGGGGGGGGCATCCTCCATTTTTAGAACATCCTCCATTTTTATGCATTGGTAAAACATGCATACTTCAAAGCTCTTCAGCATATGTAAGTCTTACATAAGTCTAATACAGAGTAATTTCAATATTAAATCTAAATAATGTCAATTTGGAAATGACATCTTTCTGTAAACGGAAATGGAATTGAAATAATTGTGGGTGGTTAGCTTCTTCAAAAAAGATAATTTCTCTGACCACTACGAGGTCTGCTCACTTCTTTTTCTGCTGGTGCACTTTAACATTATATCTTTCTTTGTTTAATTTACTGTGCTTTCCTTCTGTTTATTTACAAGCAAATGAAAATAGAGACAGGTATACATCTGAAGTTTATTGGTTGTATTATTGCATCTCCTTGTGAACAAAGTGTATGTCACCCAGGCTGATAAATCTACATGTGACAAATACATGATAAATCTACATGTGACAAGTACATGATAAATCTACATGGGACAAAAATGCTTTCTGCAGCCCTTGACTTTGTGTTACCTTCTGATGGCTTTCAACATCTAAAAGATTTCATTCAAATGTCTTATCCATTATTTTGGTCTTAATGTATGACTGCCAGCTTTTTTGCACTGAGCATAGGATTTGCTTTTCTTAAAAGATTAGAACCCTATAGATGATATAAATTTACAAACATGCTCTGTGCACATGGATTCTTTTTGCTTATGCATATTATGAACAATTTCCCACTCACTCAAAGACCCCAAAAAACCCTTAATATTAAGTTTCTTCTCTAATCTCAAATATAAGCTGAATTTAAAAATAAGCTGCAGATAGGAGAAAAAATTTGCTGAATATGTGAAAAATGTGCTCTTTGATCTTGACTATTTGAAATCCCAGTCTTTGAATAAAACAATAAATTTTTGAATTAAAACAATGGTTTAGGAAACCATTTATTTATGCTTTTAGAACCATTTATGTTATGATTTAAGAAAGAATTTATTTTTGTTTAGACAATTATTCTCTTACCCAATGACCCCTCCCCACTTGGGAAGGGGAATTGGGAAAAAACAAGGAAACCCAAGGACTGACATATAAACAGATTTAATAGAATAAGACTAGATAATTAACATTAATAACACTCAAGAACCAATATTGATCCCAATGCCAATATAAAATACACAAGGATTATACTCAGCCAATTCTGTCAGTAGGAGTCTGTGGACTCCCAGCAGCAGACAGTAAATGTCAGACACTGCGAGTTCTACAGCTCCGTGAGGAGGGGATCTGGCACCAGGGCAAGAAATTCTCAGGATCGCAGCCATCAAGGGAGACAGAACTTTGCAGCAAACTTTCTAATTTATATTGAATGTGATGTTCATGGTATGAAAATAACCCTGTTAGCCAGCTTGGATCAAGTGCACAGGTCTGTCTCCTCCTCATCCCCGCACCTGCCTAACTCAAAAAACACTGAGACCTTGAAACCCACATACCATAGCTGGCTATAAAGTAAGTATTTTCACAAATTCAGACTCTAGAGTCTTCTAAAAGTGCATTTTTCCCAAGCATTAGAAGAAAAATTAGTCCTGTGTTGCTCAAACCAGGACACAATCTCTTTCCATCAGAAAGTTGTTGCTACTTAATGAACATACAGACTGATATCAAAACAAAACATATACATTTTTTAAGAAATACTCTGTATATCACAGCAAATTTGTGTGGCTACTGCGTGGTGCATATTCAGGGTTATTTGTCTTTGGGTTACACATGTTCAAAGACAAACATTTGCAAAAAAAAATCCAGGACTTTTAAATCTGGCATGGATTGGAAGAGCTAGAGACTCCTTCCAGTGCAAAACAGAAGGAGGTTTTATGTACACTGGTAACAATTCTCCCCACCTTTCTCAGAAATATCATCCACCACATCTCTGGGAAAGAAGCATCTCAGATTCATTTAGCACTCCTTTGTGGCTAAACAGATTCTGAAATAAAAGACATCTATTACTGTTCTGTCCTGTGTGGATAATATTTCCCCAAATGGAGTTGGTAGTGCACCAATACCTTTTGTTGGTCATTTATCTCTGAAAAATGATATTTCAGAGTGGCTGAAACGTTGTGGGAATTCAGGTAAAATTTCCCAAGTAGTCCAAATGCAACAAGATGACAAAACATGTTAATTTATTAAGACAAGTTAAAGGAATTTCAAAAACATTTTAGGTCGCTTGCAATAAAATTCCTTGCCTATCCCCATGGAAATGTGAATCCACAGCAGACATAAGACTCTCAACTTTTCTAGGTGATGCAACACCTAAGACAACCTACCAATGCATTTGTTCATCTCATTTGTAGGGCCTTGCTCTCAGCCTTTGCTGTGTGGCAGAACCCTGCAGTCTAACACAGAGCTCTAGAGCAAAAACAATGAGAAATCACTTTCTGTAGAGTTAAACATCTGTCTGTATTTGAAGATCCCCAGTCTCTTGCTTCTCACTGAATCTCAGAATCCTAAGTCACTTTTGGTGTTGGAACTTCTAGATGAAATGAAAAATGTAAATATTGCTTTGAAAAGGTTAATCTACTAAAGCAATTGCTTGTAATAGGTTGACTTGTGGTACAGATTAATAAAATTATGGTAAAATACAATATTTGCATGTAAGTTAATGTGTTGACAGGAAAGCTAACAGAAAATAAAAGGCTGAGGTTCTCTGTACAAGCGTAATAAAGGAGAAAACGATCTTGCAGGTGTGACTTAGTCGTCATGAAAAATGGTTTTATTCCATGAAAGTATAATTTGTTTAGGCAAAGTGTGTTTTCTGAAGATACAGTGAAATAACTACAGAAAGGTTCTGTGAGATTTCTGAAGGTCTTTGTAGGTTACATCCGTTTACTTTGTAGGTAACATCCATTACATTCAGCAAATTTGTATGACGTGAAGAAAGCTGTGAAGTTTTCTTAATCATTTTATGGATCTTTGTATGAACACTGTCATAATTTTAAACTTTTTATACATCTTTCCATCAAGTATTTATAAAATACCGACACTTAGGAAGTCAGAGCAGCTCTTGCATCCAATTGATGATGTAGCTTTAAGCTTTTAGTATAACTGATGCAAATAAAATGTTGCTTATGGTCTAAAGATAGGTCATCATCAGTAATCAAACAGTAAAACTCAATGTATATTTTCTCAGTCCTTCTTGCGTCAAGAGCAACGCAGAGCAATTCATTCTGAGATTTGTAGCCAGTGAAATTGAACATTTGTAAATCACTGGTATGCATTTGATCATATTTTGCAAAAAGAAAATTTAATTCTAGAAAATTACCTTCACTTTCTATTGTATTTCTTGTAATGACCTCTAAAGGCCAGATAATGATGACCTGGTTAAAGCAATAATTCATTTGCTTTCTTGGCACAGTTCATGTTTTTCAGAACGGTTTGGTTTTCTGTGAGAACATGAAATGTACTATGAATATACTTGGTTTGTTTTCTCTTTAGTGTTTCACCCATTAGCTCACATATATGACTGTGTTTCTTATGGTATATCAGCAAAAGCTGACTTTCAAGTGTGAAGTTTGGTTTCATAAGTCTTTCATAAACTTTAGGATGTCATAGCAGATATCTTAAAGGAATGAAAAAACACTTTGCTTATTTTAGATTTTGAGGTGCATCATTGTTGATCATATTTGCTGGCTTGACCAACTTCTTACATGGAGATGTTATGGACTATAAACACTTATAACTTCAGAGATATGCAAAATATTGTTATAACTGGAAATGTATTTGAGAGTTATCAGGCTGCTATAGAACTATTAGACCTTGATAATTTAACATGGCTGACCTAATAAAAGAGAAATGAGGAAGTGCTTATTCAGTCTGTTTAAGAGTTCCTTTTTTATTTGTTCTAATTAAAGATTTAAGGAGTTGATGAAAAAAAGTCATTATGAAGAGTTTTCACCCATTTAAAATGGAAAAGGTTGTTGAAATAGAAAAAGGGAAATGATGATATGATGGCTAATATCTTTGAGATACTACAAGAACTGGGCAAAAAAAGTAGGTAGTGAGTAAATTATATAGATTATACATCCAAACATCTATATCTATACATCTCTATAAATTTTATTTACTTAAAAAAGACAATTCCAGTACTTTGAAAAAGGANAACCCAAAATAAAATAACATTTGTCTTGGCAAGACTGCACATATCTTTACACTTTTGGTTGACTAAACCAGCAAAAAATATTCAAAACAAAGCAAAAAAAAACCCAACCCAGGATACACACTGGTCCTTTAAATGCATAATTTGAGACTGAACCTTCATGTCTTCTTTCATTGGATGGGGTTGTGAAGGAATGTGATGCAAATTAGAAGAATCTGAGAGGCTGAAGTATATTATAATTTAGGCGAGAGAAAAGAAGTCTGAACAGAAGGTGGAAAGGTATTTTTTTGCTTTGAGAGACTGAAGTGTCTGGAGACGAAGTTACATACATTAAAAAATAACCAAAAATTGAGAGCTGTATATTAGAAGGGTCTTGCTTTTAAAAAGTAAATCTCATTTTTGATGCATTGTCCTAAGTTGCTTAGATTTACTTTTCAACTCCCTACCTACTAAAGCCTCTGGATTTAGGTGATTCATGGCAGCTGCTTTGGTGGGCTCACTGAGCAAGGCTTGGTTTAAACAACTCTGGCTTTGTTTGAAAACAGAACATGATGAAAAAAAGCTCATGAAGACATCAGCTAGAAGATTAGAATCCTGTTTTGAACTTTAGATTATGTGCATGCTTAAGAGATCCTTTTTATGATTTGTTATTGGAGGGCAGAAGAAGAGATACTTTCCTTCAGAGCAATCTTTAAACTATGGAAAATGATGGCCCAATGTGCTAGTCTGCAAGTGTCTAGCATGGTCCCAGTGCTGCAAGAATAAAATAGTAAATTTTATATTCTAAAAGCAACTAAGGCTTGTTGTAGGCAAAGATATACGTAATCAAAACAGTCTTTGATTTCAGGTGAAAAAAAGTTTTGAATAGCAAATATGAAAGATGGAGATGGGAGATGTCATCATGTAAGATTATGTTCATAGAGCTCAGTTTTTCATAAATGTAAACACTGTAAGAACTTTGTTTGTTATAAAGATAGGCATGTTACTATGGTGACAACTGCATGATTCAAAATTGCATATGTTCTGTTACTTGAATAATCCCTGCAGTGAATAAGCAAGATGCACTCATTTGCCATCATTTCCAAAATCAGCCCTTGCAAGACATGAGACTTTGCTCACTAGTCAATGTTAAGGAATTTCCTGATGATGAATAGGTCAGTTTTAAATAATTATTTTGGATTGCTTTATTTTATTTTATAATATGTTAGTTTTGCAGTAGTTAAAAGATAATACCTATTTTTTGATGAATATTTATATAATTCCATTAACCTGGACATCTTACAAGCCATAAATACATTTTGGCTTAGTATGTCTAGTGCTGCTTTGTTAAATTATTTACCAGACTAGGAAAATTTTCTTCAGAAAAAGGGAAAACTCTCTCATACCAATGTTCAAATACACATATACAATTGAAAGCCTTATAGACTAGCAGTAAATTTAACTATATTTAAATTTTAACTTAAAAATTGTAAAAGAAACTGATAGAAATCTGTCTTCTAACTTTTTAACCATAAATATTTTTAATTTTCTTACAATAATGCTATCTGCTGCTATTAAATTTTTATAAGCCGACACTAGGATTAATACTTATTTCTGGGAAAGTAATTATTTCATTTAAAACAGGTAATACATTGCACTGCATTCTTAGGAAGATGCAAGGGCCCTGTTGTCTTATGCAAAAGCCTTCTTATACTGTAACAATATAGTCAATTTGCCTCCAGCTCTGAGCTGTATAAGGCAAGAAATGATTAGAATAATCCAATAGATATTCAAGGGTATAAAAATATACTAGAATATGTGGCAGCAGTTGATAAGATTCTATTCAGTTTTTTATTTTAAAAGATGAATCATCTTTGAGGGAAGAAGGTTCACAGCTGGCTTCATTTCCCTCAGGAGATAAAAAGTGTGTGAAAAAGCATATAATAACAGTTATTATCTAAAGATTCTATACTGACTCATGCAAATACCAGTTACTTACTGATTATCATGACAAATAAAGATGTCATGATATAAACCAACACTGGACTGTAGTAATCTTTCAGTAAAACCCATCCAGTTCCTTCAAAAGCAACTAAGAAGCATGTTAGACTCAATTTTTTGTTGCATTGATGACTAACAAACTGGGTTTCAAAATATTGTTCTCCTACTTCAGTCCACAAAGTGTGCCTTCGATACCTTGTTCGGTATTTTCTGAGACCAAGGCTGCCTACATTTAAGGTTAGCTATTAATAGGACAGGTGTTAATGATGCATCAGACACTGATTTGTTATCTGTTTAATAATCTGAACTGATGAAAGTGAGTGCTGGTATCATGAAACGAATTTGAAAGATCCAAGAAATATCAAGTTGTAAAATGTGGTCTTTCTCTTCACATCTTTATATATACTGAGTGGAAAGTATGCATGTTGGGCATCTGACAGTCATAGAATCATAGAATCATAGAATTATCTGGGTTGGAAGGGGCCTTTAGGGTCACTGAGTCCAACCATCAACATAACACTGCCAAAGCGCCACTAAACCATGTCCCTGAGCACCACACCTACAGTTCTTTTAAATACCTCCAGGGATGGAGATTCTACCACTTCCCTGGGCAGCCTGTTCCAATGTTTGATGACCCTTTCAGTGAAGAATGTTTCCCTAATATCCACTTTAAACCTCCCCCGGCACAACCTGAGGCCATGTCCTCTTGTCCTGTCACTTGTTACTTGGGAGAAGCATGACCAACCCTCACCTCGCTACTACCTCCTTTCAGGCAGTTGTAGAGAGTTATAAGCTCTCCCCTCAGCCTCCTTTTCTCCAGGCTAAACAACCGCAGTTCCTTCAGCCACTTCTTGTAAGACTTGTCCTCTAGATGCTTCACCAGCTTTGTTGCCATTCTCTGGACATGCTGCAGCACCTCAGTGTCTTTCTTGCAGTGAGGAGCCCAAAGCTGAACACAGTATTTGAGGTGGGGTCTTACCAGAGAGAGTACAGGGGGATGATTACTTCCCTAGTCCTACTGGCCACAACATTCCTGATGCAGGCCAGGATGCTGTTGGCCTTCTTGGCCACCTGAGCACACTGCTGGCTTATATTCAACCAGCTGTCAAACAACACCGCCAGGTCCTTTTCTGCCAGGCAGCTTTCGAGCCACTCCGCCCCAAGCCTGTAGCATTGCATGGGGTTGTTTTCACCCAAGTGCAGGACCCGGCACTTGGCCTTGTTGAACCTCATACCATTGGCCTCAGCCCATTGATCCAGCTTGTCCAGATCCCTCTGTAGGGCCATCCTACCCTCAGGCAGATTACCACTCCCACCTGACTTAGTGTCTTCAAATTTACTGAGGGTGCACTTGATCCCTTCGTCCAGGTCATTGATAAAGATTCTAAAGAGAACTGGCTCCAGTATTGAGCCCTGGGGAAGACCACTTGTGAACAGCCAATCCAATATAACTGGCACGGTACATATGCACCAGAAAAAGCCAGCATTTGATGAAATATTTTGTGAAATGTGTTTACGTAATTTTGTTCAAATTTTTCTTCATCACTAGTATTCTGGGTATTGTATGTTCTCAGTTTACATGCCTAAAAAGCTATACTATCATTTGATGATTGCTGTGAAGGGCATATATTTATTTCCACTGCTGTTTTCTTTTTGTTCATTTGCATAATTTACAATATGTGGCTATGGAGGGGAAGAAAGGTAGTAGTGAGAATATCTTCATAATTTTGGTGAGGACTACCTGGGCATGTAAGCCAGAGACAACAAGAGGAAGCTATTGACATGGCTCAGAACCTTTGATATAAAGACTGTTAGGTAAAATAGAAACATACTGGAAAAATCTCCTGTCCAGGGTTGAGTAAACCAAGTATGATCTTTCTCTCAAGGAATTGTGTAAACAAAGACGTGACCTCGATAAATACTAATTTTTATACTAATATCATAGAAGTGACTGAGAAAGATATTAAAATTAGTTTGGCATAGTATCAAGCCACCAGTGTGTTTCAATATATTTCTTTTAGTGACTTTATGAGATAAACAGGCCCTATTTTGTAAAATTAATATATGCTTTGTTCAGAAGACTTTTTCACTAGTGGCAACCACAGTTAATTACATTGCCTTCTGTCTGTTTTTACTAGCTAACATTGCTAAACCTGCATATGTCCTGGATAATGAAAAGAATACTTTATAATATAGAAAGTACTTCTCCTAATGCTTAATATAGCACAGTTAAGATATTGTGTTAAGCCAGTGTAAACTGAGAATCTTTAAGGTGATAAAGTATACCATGTTAGACTGAGTGGCTGTAAAACCTTTTGGTGTACTGGAATTAAAAATACATAGAGTTTCCAGGGAGCCAGCCATGAGGAAGAAAATGCAAAGACAAAAAAGAGTTAGTGGTGGTCATGAACAGACATTGATACAAATGAAAGATGCATAGAAATATTTCATCGTTCTGATGACAGTCCAAGTGTTATATGTCATGTAGGAACATAGGACACGTCATTGCACCTAACCGTCTTCAGAGGCTTACAAATGTTCGAAAACATATGATTCATCCATCTTCTTGTTATTATGCAATTATCTGTTCAAAGTTAAAAAACATAATACACTTAGAAAGACTCTACTAGTGCATCTCGTAGAGGTCAGGGCACTTTAAATAGATCTGATGAACAGATGCGCTGTGTAAAGCACCAAACCAAAGTGTGTCCTTTCAGGTCAGTTGATGGAATGAGAGGTGAGGGAAAAACAAGTGGGCAGAAGTGTAGGTTTTTTGTTGGCCCGTGGAGCTACAGGGTCCAAGCTGCAGAGATGAAATTTGTTTCTACTGCAGTTATCTGCAGAAATCTTTCACAATGAATGCTGAATTTATACTTTTAAAAATTTTTGGAAGAGTTAGTATTATAAGAGAACTTGTAGGGGTTTCGTGGATAACAAAAAGAAGATCTTTGAATAACCTGGAAGACAGCACTGGCGCAGGCTAGCCAGACAGGCTGTGGTGTCTCCATCCTTGGAGTTACTTAAAAGCTGTCTGGACATGGTCCTGGGAAACCCGTTCTAGGTGACCATGCTTGAGCAGGCAAGTTGGACCACATGATCTCCAGAGGTCCTTTCCAACCTCAACCATTCCGTGATTTCAATTATGTCATTAAAAATGGCTATAAAAATATGAAGAGGAATTACTGAAAATATTAATCCTTTTTATATAAATGAAATAGACTTATAGTTCATTGTAACCATAATGTCATCTATATTCCTGTGCAGGCAGTTGACTCGATAATTTTGAAATTTTGGTGGTTATTTTTGAAATGTCCTTCCTCAAAGCCATTGTGTTTCTGACACAGATGGTTGCAGCTGGCCCGCAGCAGACCTACCACAGAACACAGCTTAGCCCATCAGCCAAGTGTGTCGTGTCTCTGTGAAAACACATTTAGGAAATGGGATAAACACTGAAAGAAAGGAACAGCAAGACCGGATGAGAGCGAGGTGCTCCACGGTGGAGCAGGCATACCTGAAGGGACTGTGGCCTGTGGAGAACTGTTGGAGCAGAGGAAACAAGTAAGGGAAGGAGCAGCAGGAAAAAATGAGTGAGTAACAAGGAGTGGCAGAGAGAAACTGCTGTGCCCTGACCCCAACCTTCTGCACCGTCCATTGCCTTGCTGAAGGGACTGAGCATAACCTGCAGTTATAACTGGGGGTATGAAGACTCGGAAATGGGGGAGGAAGGTTTCTCGAGTGAAGCCAAGCTTAGGAAATGTGGAGGAAAGGTGTCTTCATTGGGTGGTTAAATGTTTGTCTCTCTGTTTCTCAATACTCAATTCGCTAATTAAATGGTTTAAATTAAGTTAAATTCCTAATGTTGAGTCTGGTTTTGGTCATGACAGTAAAACCCATGAGGCTTTTTCTCCTGTTCTTCCTATTTTTTCCCTTTCCTACTTGGGGGAAGTGAGTAAGAGGCTGTGTGGGTGCTTGGCTGATAGCTGGGGCCAGCCCACTGGCCAGCCCACTATGACTGCAATGTCATAGGTTCCCACTGAATTTGCAGCCTTTTTTTTTGGTCACGTGTTGCTGGTGGCTCAGTTTTTATATAGACACAAAATTAAACTATTCAACAGAACAGAAAAGAAAATGGAAATATTAAGTACTAAAAAACCCCAGGATGGCATGTGAGAATAATTTTTCTAGGTATTCTGCAGGATCAGGATGCTGTGTTATGCTGATTTACAAAGGAAGAAAAACCCTTATTTTTATTGATTGGAAGATCAGTCTGTTGAGAGCTATTAAAGAGAATTCTACATGAGTATTGGCTCAGGAAGTCCAAAAACTTCAAAGTACTGGAGTCTGGGATAAATAAGCTTGTACTGTTCTAATAATCTTCTTCAACCATCCACTTTTTAAGAGAGGGACTAGATGTGTATTTACTCTGATCCAGTACAGTTATTCTAACTTTCTTATCTAGTCCGAGAAAACAGTAATTTACTTTACTTTAGGCTTATCTTTACAGTAGCAGTATTAGATAAGGAAAACAAAATATGTTAGATCAAACATAACAGAACCAAAGAAGGAAAGTATGAAGTCTCAGGCAAATGTTTTTCCCCCTCATTTTCTACTGTTGTAATCCTTTTCTAGACATTTTTTTGCTCTGTTCCCATGAAGCTTAGCCTGGGTAGTAGAAAAATAATGTGCAGCAGAATTCTTCACTTCAATGCCTTACCCAAGATGAAGGAGGCTACTTACCTCTCCATGGGCTGTCCAGAGTCTCAGTGTTTGCATTTAGGAAGGTCCTGGAGCTGCTGAGCCAACCCTTAGCAATGTTGTGGGTAAAAAGGGCTGAGATAAGACATACCATGTGGAGCTCTTTTTTTTCTGTCCTCTCCCTCCACCAGCCATTAACGGTGAAGCAGAGATAAGCTGTAGTGAAGAGAGGGGTAGGGAGATTCTGTTGAAGCTGCAAAGTGCACCTTCAGGTACCAATAGAACATCCAGAATACAAGCTGAGATGCAAATTATACAGCATTTGCTTTTGAGTGACAACCATGAAACTGCACACTGTAGCCCTTGTGTAAGTACCCCGGTGAAAAGGACACTCAAACTCATAGGATATAATGGAAATTAAAATGTGGTTCAGTTTCCATTAAATACTTAGAAAAAGTTTATTTTTAAGTTCTGTCTGAATGTCATGACTCAGAAGAGGACCCCCTTTATTTTAAAATCCTATTGTCTTAAACATATTTCTGTATTCTTGGTATTGATTCCACATAAATAACAGTATCAATCCATATAAGTGTGATTAAACAGAATTTTACCACCTTCTGTGAAGCACCAGGATTATTTTTATTCCTAGATGTTTTTCTGTTTCTTGATTCACAGTAGAGAAAGCTTTTCCTAACCATAAGTATGCATTTTAATATTTGAGAACTAAAAATCTGTGTTTGCAATTTTGTTTAATTTGCTAGTCAAGCAAAACTTCTAGAACTTTATTGCATTTTACATTGTCTTCAACATTGTTTTAGCTTCTGAACGCATCATAGTTGTCTACATGTGGAAATAAAGTTGGTACAAAGTACAATACATTTTTGGCAGCTGATATGTTGTCAGGAATGTCACAAGATACAAATATGACTAGTAGATATTTGACTCATCCTTAGCTGACTGCCTTGTTGACATGTTCTGCTGGACCTGAGTTATTTATTTTCCCTGAGAAGTTATATAAATTCCTTGAAATAGATATTAATTCTCTTGTTTAAAACTAAAACAGATTAAAGTCTTCAAATAAGTGCAACAGTGTGTTTCCATGACCACAGTGCTGTTAACACCTTATTGAGATTCTCAAAGCTAAAAGGTGATAGTTGTTTTTATTAATACAGCAATGTTTTTGTTATTGGCTCATTCTATGACTGACAGAAACTAGTGGATTTGCAAGTGGTCTTTAATTAAAAATGCAACCAGGCACACTACTAATTTTATTTATTTATTTTTTTAATTCAGACTAGCGGAGAGGCTTTCTAGGGTCCTGTGTAATCCACTAAGCTAAATCAGAGGGGCACCCTGTTGTATTAATCACTTAGCAGGTAAATGCTGTTGCACTCTCTGCAGAGTGAAGAGAGTGGGCTGTAAGACAATAGCTTGCTGGAAGGAAGTAGAAATGTTGAGCTCTTGCTTTTTAATTGAGTCTGAAATGGATAAGGCTGAGAGATCACAGACATCAAGAAAAAAGTGTCAGTAGTGGGTTCTTACTATTCACGTTATGGATTTACTCAGAATCTCTCCTCCCCAAAACTGAGGTCTGCCTGTGCCTGGTGCTCAGCTGCCTTGAACATGGCGGGTTCTCTGGAGAGCTACACTTGAAGCAAGACATTGAGAAGTTGGTGTGACAATCTGAAGGATATAAGAAAGGGAGAAGATGCTAGAAAACTCTATTCAGTGTTCGTGGTTACACAGCAAGCTAAGGGCACAAGTCAGTATTTTCCATGAATTCAAGGGTACTGGACTGAGTTTTTTCAGTACCTTTTCTGTGATGAGTAGTTAGTCATTATCAGTAGACTGACTGGTATTTTTTAGTCTGTACAGAATTCAGTCAAGGAATAGACACTGATAATGTCCTGCACAGCGTCTGCTTCATCTATTCTACTGTTCAAGTTTGTCTTTACTTGTTTTCCTACCTTTGCTAATGATCATCACAATAACGTTGCATAATTAACTGAGTGTACGGGATGGTGAAGGCAGTGACCATACATGTTGAAGGTGGGGATAGTCAAGTGGTAACTGTTAGTTGGCAAGAAGTTTAACAGAACTGGCTGCTCCAAAAGATACATGTGTGAAGCTCTGCAGTTGAGTAGGGAGGGCAAGGAACTGATCCCTTTATAGAAGACAGCCTGCTATCTTGAAATGACAGTGTAGCAGACTTTGACTCTACCTGCAGCAATTGTAGTGTTTTGTTGCTGTTCGTGAACTAACCTTAATATTTTTCTAAATCATATGAGAGATTCACTGTAGGATGGTTTCTATCCCCACCCATAGGTCTTAAGTCCTCAGAAGTGAGATTGGGATTCTCCCTAGTTTTTTACTGGATATTGTGAGCTCTGCCTGCTGGCATAGCTCGCAAGAAACGCTCTGTATTACTATGTGAATTTTTGGCTTAAGAATACACAGAGATTGAGCAAAGGAACTCTGCAGAGTGCCCTAGACTTTGCCAACCCACTACAATCCCAGCAGAATGCAGCTTTCATTGTTTTATTATGGTGAAACTGCATCAGCTCCAAGTTACAAATATGGAGAAATATGCCAGCTAAATCTTTTATCAATTACGTCAGTATACTTGTGTCAAGAAAATTGATTTCTCTCTAGTAAAGACAGATGAGACAGAGAAGGAAAACATTTTTGTTAATGTAACATTGTTTTCAATTAGCAGGGTCCCGATGTTCATGCATTTTAAAAGCACCTTTTAAACTCATTCGGGCCTCTGATTAGAAAACACCAGTAGGTTATGTTCCGGAAAGCATTTTCGCCTTTTTGAAATTAAAGTTGGATTGACTGGATTTACTCCTGACTCTGCATCCTGAAAGACTTCTTTGTTCACATGTATTTAGTTTAATGTTACAATTTCTACTATGAGGCATATGTAAAGTCCATCTTGCATAATAAATTTATTGACTTGTAATGAAAGTAATTTTCCTGTTTCTTCAGGATAAGTTTTATAGGTCTCATCCTTCTATGGCTGTTGTGTGTTTATGTCTTGGAGTAAAACTTTTAGAATAGGACCTGAAATGAGTGATGAATCTGGATGTTCCTCATCATCGTTCAGATCAAAATGTTGGTGTTTTTAGGGAATATTTTTCTCTGTTGACTGGGTTTTCACCAGAGACCTTTCATCTGAGGAGCACAGGTCCAAATTAGCCAGACTACCCCCTTCGTATTTGCATGCATTAGGTTAGTTTTAGATTTTATTTTTTTTTCTCACAGAGTAATTTTTTGGAAGTATATTTTTGCAGCATACTCTCAATTCAGGGTATGTGCACACTCTAAAACAATGCATGCTAATGTCTTCATCACTGGTCATTAAGGAGCTTAAGTTATGTGGACAAAATCTTACTAATAAGCTAAGATGCATCAAACTTCCATAAAAAAAAATGTTTAGGCCTCTTTAATTAGAATCTTAATGAAAATACTTATTTTGTGTAAATATGTATTATTTTTCAGGATTTTAAGTGTATTTTTGAAACAAAAAAAAAGTAACATTTCTTAGTTTCTTTTTATACCATAAGAAAGGCAGTCTATTTAGAAAGTCAAAAATTGATTGTCTTGCAATTATGATATGATTTCAAAAACGTTAAGGTGGACAGATGCAAAACAGAATGCACAGTCCCATAAGCTTGTTTCCTTTGCAGCTCATTGGGATATGTGCCTCAAAAGAGTTGGACATATTGGTAATATATAGACTGTAAATTACTCTTTTTGCCAAACCACTACCATATAAAGACATTCTACACATTGACCTTTTACATTTTTTTTTCTGTGATGTAGGGTTAAGTCTACTTGGAAAAAGTTAATATTTAATTACAATAATTGGCAAGAAAATGAAAAGTGTCCTTATATTAATACCTTAATTTTAGGTTAAGATTACTTTTATAATTTTTAAGAGACAATACTCCCACATTTTTGCTGTTTAGCTGAAAATTGTACAGATCCTTATGTCAAATTTTTTTATAGTTTTGTGGGAGATAAGAAATTTTAACTGATGTTTTAAAATGTAGGCTTTATTTAGTGGCTTACTGTATAATTACTGAACTCTCATCTGATTTTTTTGAGGGAGGGAAATAATACTTGCTGTGTACTTGTACAAGAGAAAACATGCAAAAATTACATATAATTGACTAAATCCTTATTCCTGGTCAATGGTTTTCTGAAATTGTATGGGGAACACAAATCTGACATGACAAAATTATTGGCATTCACAACGAGGTGGCTGGGGAGGATTTTTAACCTAACAAAGCTGTAAACAACTCACCAGACATTCAATGAAAGTGTTAAACCAAGGGCAAAGCCATTGCTTGACTTACCAAAGCATTCCTCACCCGGAGAGAAGTCACATAAAAGGTTTGTATAATTTAGGGCAGGATTAGCCTAATAATTTCCCAGCCTGGTTGTTTCTTGTGAGGCAGTCAGGTATTGACTGTGGGCTTTCAAGCAGTATTTAAGTACAATTACGATTATGGAGGACTAGAGTCACGTCTTAACTAAGCAGCCAGCAGCTGTTGGTTTTTTATTATTGTGACCAAGAACTTGTCAGCACCTTTGTGGCAGTATTATTCCATTTGATACTGAAGATGATAATATACAGGTACTAGAAAGTTTCTTTTGTTAAAGTGTCACCTAGTAATTTTTTTTAAACAATGACTCTGAAGTCAGACAGCTCTTTTGTTATGTATTTGGTGTCTGTTATGCAGTAAAACAATGTTTTAATTGACAGCTTGAGAGGATGGAATTGTAGAGCCATTGTCTCCAATGAAATGGCTGCCTTGCATTATGTTATGTCACCAGAAGTCTTCAGTGAAATGACAGCTTTTTCACCTGGAACATTGCTGATTAACACAAAGCTGCAACAATTGCTCTGGCAGTATGAAAAATGTGATATTCCTTTACCAGATTTCTTTTGGGTTGGAAAATATTAGCAGCCTCTGATAACGTTAAGATAAGAAATAATTATAGCCAAGTTCCTGCAGGGAGAAGGGTTATTTTTGACAAGAAGCTGCAACAAGACACTGCCCGGGTGGCTGACCCAGTCAGGAATGGGATGGGTATTTTGGGTTCTGGTTGGTAAGAGGTTGTGCATTAATCCTTTCTGTATATTGTTTTGTCAGTATTACTTTTGTTGCTTTTCTCTTCCTTTGCTATTCTGTTAAACTGTCTTTATGCCAACCCATGAGTTTTGCCTTTTTCTTCCAATTCTCCTCCTCATCCCACCAGGAGAGGGAGGAGTAAGAGAGTGGCTGCGTGGTTCTTTGCTGCTGGCTGGGGCAAAACCATGACGCGAAGTACTGAACTGAAAAATGTCTCTGCTGGAAAGATGAGTTTTCTCTTAAAATCAGGTGTCAAGTGTGTGTGTGTGTGTGTATATATATATATATATGTATGTATTTATTGACAAAGATACAAAGAAAAAGTGTCCTTTAAATGCAAATAATTCTAGATACGAAATATATGGCTAAATTCTAGATACTCAATACAATCGTTATTCTTGCCTTTATTTTTAAGTAATGCTTTATCAATACGTGTCCTACAGTTCATTGTCCTTGGCATTATTCTAAGTCATAAAACGTGGTTGCCTCTGATGACCTGGGAGCTTAGATATTGCTCCTCTATACAGTTGATAATAATTGGGTGAATGCTGTATGTCAGTGTTGAAGAAATGTCAATTTTTGTCTTTTAGGAGCAACAGCTTTAAAAATGAGCTGGAAAATATCCTCTGCCCCGAGGCTGAAATGAAACAGCTAATCACCGATTTTAGCCAAGGTGCTACACTGTTTGCCTTGCATGATATTGTATGCAATGACATACATATTCTTGTCACTTCATGTTATTTAAAGTTATTCTGACCAAATTTGTTGTATGGTATTATTTATGGTTCTATTTTTCATGGGAAATGAATAACAAGCCTATTGCCTGAAATAAGCGCTATGCACATTTGTACATGTATCCTTTCAATTTTAGTCAGAAGCAAGATTGCTGTTTGTTTAAAAAAATCTTTAAAAAAAAAATGTTTGTAGATTTTAGTTACTGGAAAAGATAAAATTCTTGCTAGAATAAAGCGTATATGGTAAGTTCTACCCCACAGTCTGTGTGTGTCCTCAGAAATGGTAGAGGGAGAAGAACAACTAGATCACTGCTTGCAAATCAGACGCACTGAGGTCTGCATCTCAAACATGCTACTAGAATAAATGATTGGTATATCTGTACTAGCACCTGGACTTTTCATGTTTAAAAAGTTAAATAGCGGGGGACTAACATACTTTCCTGTAATGTTGGAATTCACAAGGTGCTGTAGAGAGGGAGAGGAAATATAGCCTACCAATAGTCAGCTTTTGTGATTGTGTTTATGTCAGAAATTACTGACTTCTGACTTTCAGAACCTGAGAATAGGCTGAAAACCCTTTTTAAACCCTACATTTTCTGTCCAGTACTATCAGGAGACAGGATTATACCCTGCGCAGATAACGCAGTGTTCCCTTTGTGCCAGGTCTGGTTGCAAGCATCACAGGAGGGCCAGAACACCAGCTTTCTGTCTGGTCTTCAGCCAGTTTAGCTTCAACAGCTTCTGTAGACTTTCATCAGTTTACAGTATTTCCAGTTCTGCCCATTATGTGCATACCTGGGAAAATTTCCACTGGGGTCATCAATATTGCTGTGGGTGTAAAGTAGCAGACTGCCCTAATATTTTCAGAAGTATTAATCATTTTTTTCTTACACATCTACTCATTAAACACTGAATTGCGAGAAGAAAGGACAAACAAAATTGCAAAGTGCTACAAAAAGCTGTATGTAAAAAAAGTTGTCAAACAGTGACTGAGAGAGGATGGGCCATTAACAGCTTTCTTCAGATAACCTCTTCTGTCCTTGTCTGTTACCTGGACTTCAATTTCAGTGGCTGAATTTTTATGTGGTTTCTTTCTTTTCAGTTAGTGTGCCTATGTACACCTATGTATGAATCAGAATAGTAGCAAATACATAGTATTATCTTTCTGGCTTTAGTGGACTTCTCAAATGGTCAGCTGTCTTCTGTTTTAATTTCCTTTACTCTCTCTGTAAAATGAGCACCTTCCCAGTTCATTCTTGCCAATTGAACTCAAGCCAGTAACATAATTCAGAACAATTTCTTCCCTCATTCTTCCTCTACAAGTAGAGGGTTTTTAGAGATTTACTGTTCTGTTTTGTTGTGGTCATGCAGCTCTAGCATGAAGGATCAGGTTTGCACTTGGGGAAGGAGTCAGCTACAAAGCTGACAAAGTGAGAAAAAGGGAGATATTTCTTCAAAGCTAACTCTTTAGCTCTTAAATTAAAGCAGACTAAATTAGCAGACCAAAACAGTATTTATAACACTGCTATCAGTTAGCATCCCCAGAATTATTGTTTGCATGTCACCAAATCTAGGAACCATGTGGCAGGCCAAGGAAGTCTTCAAATTTACGTAGCAGCACAAGAGTGCCATATTAACTGTGCACAGTAAATATATAACAAAACAGACCCTGAAAAATCAGGTTGAGCTGATGAGAAGGAAAATAGGTTACCAACTCCTGTGAGCAGCTTTCATGCATAAAATGAAACAGACTTTTCAAATCTGGGTATAGACACTAAGAAAGGAATGTCAATAGTGAAGGCCAGCCACTCTTGTCAAGTTTCTGTCAGCTTCTTCTCAGGTTTTTTTGAACCTTTGCTGTTTGGCATAGTGTAATTAACACCACACTTACAACCTCTGCCTGCCGCTAGTGCTATCTCGCTTAGATGCCTGTGAACAAGCTGATGGGTGCATTGCTGATGTTCATTGGCCATTATACAATCTTAATAAATATATCCCACCAAGAATCTGTTATCATTCTTCAGACTGACATACGTAAGTATGCTGAACTTCAGAAATTGTACAAAATCCCCTGATTCCTAGGAATGCCTTCTTTTGCATTGTCAACTTTCTGAGGAGTCTCATAGTCAGAAATGGGTTTTAGGAACAGTTTATCCATATCTGTGATATCCATATGTGATGCCAAGTGCAGTGACCAAACTGGTAGGATTGCACTAGTAGACCATGCCTATGCGAAACAGCTTTTGTTTCAGTGCGGTGACTGGGAACTCAATGAGAAGGGATTAACACGGTGCTAAACATGGCCAAAAAGCTCTGTTGTTGCGCAGTGTTGGTGGTTAAGGTGTCTGACAGCACACGCTACTTTCCCCTTGGTGAGCTGATATTTCACAACAGCTATTTCCTCTTCAGCAGAGGAATTCATCTCTGTGACTGGTGCGGCTCAGCAGGCACTGGCCGTGGCCTTGCGCACTCATCTCGTTAATGCAGACGGTGTGTACTCTAAGCAGCGCCGTCAGCCGGCATTCAGTGCGCTGCTTTCACAGCAGAGAGCAGCCTGCACATGTGCAGTAGCAGCGCCTTCGGCTTATTTACGTTTTCTTCATTCCTCTTACAGTAATTCGATTGCAAGTCGTGGCCTGCAGGGATTTACTACGTATTTCGCAATGCTTGTTAACTTTTACTGTTTTTTATATTAATGTATTATCATGTTTGGTGGAACCCGTTTCCTTGCTTTGAGCATCTAACAGCAACAGTATGCGCTACATTATCAGTAGCTGCCGTCAGCCAGCTGCCAGCACTATGTTTACAATTTTAACAACTGTGCTTAGTTGGTTACTGGTGCTAGTACGTGACATAGCAGTGGACAATGTTTTTGCCTTTGTAAACAAAATGGTCTGCAAATGCTTTGAGTTCTCACTTGGAAAATGCTCAGCTCTGGATGACACAAGTGTTCAGATGGTGACTTTAAAAAAATCAAACCACCCTAAATTGTGATTATTTATTTACACCTGCAATTATCTCTGAGAACTGGGAAATGCCAATGAGTACTTTGGATGAAGTAGATGTGGAAAATTTTAAAGTCCATTGGAATTTGTGGTATTTTATGTATATAAACAGAAAGATGAATCAGAATGTGAAGTCTAGTTGTTCAGTGTTTTCCTGTAACCAAAGTTAAGAATAATTGGCTATAATCCCCAGACACAGACAGAGTTCTGATTTCAACAAATTTGTTCTGGGTGAATTCCTGGGCACAATGCTCAGGTGATTTTGGTTCTGATGTTTATTACCATTTGTACCTGAGATCAGAACCCCACCCCAGAGATATATCAGCATTTCAAACATTTTTAAAATTTACAGCAATTTCTGACCACATCTGACAAGCGCAAATAGCACAACCAGCTGAAATATTGTGATTACAACACAGCACACAAAGAGATGTGATATAATGAAATGTTTTCTGTATTGTTGTAGGTGAAACTGTTATGAGATACAACTAATTATTTAATGTAAATATGTGGGAAGATGGAACTGCTGTTTCACCTGCATAATCTGTCATTACTTTCTGAGAGTTTATAACAGTTCTCTGACAATACAGCTCATACAGATATTGATGAGATTATTATCTGTGTAAGTGTACCTTTCTAGGAAAAATCCAGTTTTAGAAATCAACTGTTCATCAGAAGCACAATCACTTATATCTGCTTGAGAAAAGTCAGTACCTAAGTAGCACACTTTCTACAATTTCAAAACACACACACACAAAAATTGAATTTAACATTCTCAATGTTTCTGTGACTACATTATCTTAACTAGGTACTGTCAAACTACTATTAACCATACCACGAATGAACAAGATGACCGTTATTTTGTAGAATAGTTTTTAATGTTAACAAAGGTTTTAATATATCTTTTTTTTAATATTAAAAAATAATTGTATAATATTTTCTAACTAGAAAATTGGGTGGCTTTGCAGCTGGCAATTATTTCTGTGTGTCTGTGGCTTTCTGATCCCAATTACTTATGGTCATATAAATACGGTATTTATAGTATTTGCTATTTTTTATTTGTCATAAAGTATCACTGCTGGTCTGTGCACGGATACATTTTGTAAAATATGCCCTAATAGTAGTCTGTATTTATATTTAGAAGTTAGCTACCCAGAATATAGGGTTTCGTTAATTCTCTCTTATTAGATCTAATGTCTAAAAATCTGAAGTAACAGCTTACGCTCTTTCAAGCTATCTTTTTTCGGTGCCAGTTTCCTCCCTGGCTGTTGTGTTTGAAGTGGCGTATGTATCCATACAATTCATATTTCGCATTCATGAAATAATCTGGACCACTTCTGAGACACTGTGAATGTAATAAGGACATCTTGAGGAACATGTTATTAATTCAGCTATTTAATTAAATTTATTTCATTAAACTTAAGGTGGAGTAGGCAGCTGCAAATGAAATAATTTCACTGAGTCCTGGCCTCAGAAGGTTCCTTTAGAGGTCTTTTTGTACGAGCAGATATAGCAGAGGGTTCAGGTTTTAATGATTGTGCCTTATTTTTCTTCTCTGCCTTATTTCTGTCTAAAGTTACCTCTGGATGTGTAAGAGCAGGCTTTAAAAATGCACCATGCTAATAGTACAATTAAATTATTAATCTTCCTATATGTGTGAAGGTTTGTAATGTAGCTTCCCCAGCAAAAAGGTTCATTGCTTAGTCCCAGGAGGCTTCTTGTGTGCTAGAGATTCCCTCGGATCTCCACTTGGCACAGCCTAAATACCATCTCCAAACCTCTGTAACCCATGTCATGTAAACACCTACAACTAATGTAGTAGGGAAGAGAGGGAAGTGGGGGTCACAGAGAGAAGAGTTCAAAAGGGATTTAAAGCTTTACACACATAAAACTGCTTTAGCAAGTTCATAATTATTCAGAAGAATAGAAATATAAAGATGTCTTGGGCTGCTGGTAGTTCCCCTGGGTCTTGAGCAGTGCCACTGCACGGGACAGGGAAAGCAAGGAAATTCAGATCTCATTGTGGATCTCAAGGCTGCTATGTTAGCTCTCCCAGACCACAAAATTTATTCTTGTACTGACCAGAAGCAGTTTGGGAGAACAAAATCCTTGATAACGGAAAAGAACAATTCAAGCTGCTAATAATGGTTTGACTGTATGTGAAAATACACGAGCTCATAAAGCATGGTAGGAGCATGCCAAGACTCAGTATTTGCCAATAGCATAAGACTGTATCTAGGTTCTTTTAGTTTTATGTTATTTGGAATAAGAACTGACTGCAGTGTATCAGCTAGTAACGCGTGGTATTTGTAAATACTACCAAGCCCCGCATCTTTAAGATACAATTTTGTACAGAAGCAGAAGGGGCTTTATGAATGCAAGTGCTAGATGTGGTGCTCTGAACTGTGTTTAGTCGTCAAGTTTAATGGCGTTGCTATTGTACTTCTCTGTCTTAAGGGTTTTTTGGGTTGTTTTTTTTGTTTGTTTGTTTGTTTTCCTTTTCTTTCCCCTGTGTTTCATTATCTTCTACTCATGCTAGATCTTTCTGGGTAATAGCTGTAGATTTAAAGGCACAGAAGGATTCCAGAGCAGGAATTTTCAAGATTAGCATCATTCAGTGAAACTCAGATGTCTCTGCTTTCAGAAATACTATTATGTTTCCATCTGTAAATTTTTGCATCTAAATGCTATTTAGGTCTTCACAGAAATCCAAATATAGCAGTTAGAAGTGATGAACTTCTAACTGCAACTATTACTTGGCATTTCAGTATATATAAGCTTCCTTCCTGGGCTTTCATATACTTCTCAGGTCTGGAATATCAGTTGCTTTTTCTGTCCTCTTTTCCCCAACACCTTGCTGCAGTCAAGAAGTTTGGTTGTACAGAGTAGAACTTGCTCACTTGGTTTGTCTTGAAATGAGTCTCAATTTTAAAACACATGAAAAGATTAAACTGTGCGTGCTGAATTTTCCTGCAATTTAATAATATGATGTGGTTGACTAAATAGTCTTTTTCATTACATCTATCAGTTTTCTCTACTTCTGATGGGTTTCACATTACGGAGTAATAAGAGTAAAAAGTGTGTAAAGTAACATGGATCATCAATTTAAGCAATCTATGAGATGTTCTTTGCTTTCTACAGGGAATTTAGTGGACCTCAAATAATAAGTAAAAATAATAAGATGACGGTTATTATTTGATGCTATATATGTATCTAACCCCTACCTATCTTTTGTGCTGCAACATTCTGTAATATGAGAAGTACAAAACACCACTGGGAAAAGATGAATATTCAAAGAGTGTGTGGATTATATTAGTAGAGTTTTTAGGTATTAGTAGAGTTTTTAGGTTTTAGTAGAGTTTTAATAGACCCTTTGTAAGACTCTTAAAAAATTAACTGTTTGATCTACTAAGCCTTCTTTAAAAATGGTATATGCTTACTGCTACTATTTTGTAGTATTTTTAACTTTTATAACATAGATTTGGAGTAATAGTTCTGTTATTTAAAGGAAGATTTAAAAAGCCTCTTCTGATGTAAAGGATTTCTTTTTAAGGTAAAGATGAATGCAAAGTACTTATATTCAGCTTTAAGGTGTATTATTGGTCAAGCAGCTCCCCTGTTGCAGGACTGTGCTCAGGAGCAATCTTAAAGTCAAAATCCCTGAGCCCATTCACTACCTGCTTCCAGTATGCACATGCCCTGCCCCACGGATGTCCCACAGGCTACCACACCATGACAGCAGCCAGCATACCTGCCTTGGGCTGGCAGACCTGCGCGCTAACGGGGGCGTGCAGGAGTAGTATACTACTATAATTCCAGAGCACATCTCAGCACAAACGTGGGCTATTTGTGGAGAAAAGATATTGCAGAGGCAATTATCACATTGTATGACACTGGTGGAGGCTGCTGCTGTCAATGTCACTTGGAGCAGGCTGGAAAGTTGTGGCCCTCCGCATCTGTTGGGAAGCAACAGCTACATCATGACAGTTTTGGCCAGGGGAGCTGTGCACTACCTGTCTGCTGCTGGTCTTCAGGAGGCAATGGTAGCCTCCCCAGTGCTGGCTGCTGGTGAGTTTCCAGAACTGGTAAGCGCTGGTAGCTTCAGCTCCTGACGTGCACTAGAGAATATATAACATGTACTGGTTGTAATTACAATTGTAATATACACAATATAACATGACACAACACAAAGCTACATATAATGGCATAATAAAATAGTGAGGGCAGGATTCTGCCAAGTCTAGGGGAATGTCCTGTCCGGCTCTGCATTATTTGAAGGATTTTTGTTGTGCTGTACACCAGTGCTTTTTAAGCAGCCATTTTTATATCTAGGCTGCTTTCTTACAGCTGTCCTCAAAGTATTCACACTCTTAAAAAAAAATACAAATAAAAAATCCACATTCTCAATGTTATTGGCTGCAGGAGGATACAGTTTCACTGTGGTATTTATGAATTAGTGTGATGCAGTCTTATC
>VZSZ01001088.1:217301-229103 GCA_013398815.1 Ibidorhyncha struthersii
TTACATATTCTTCCTCATTTTTGACAAAACAATTGCAATATGGAAAAAAAAAAGCAGGGGTATCCAGATGACTGTATGAATTTAAGTCTGAAACTACACTTAAGCATTGTTTTCTTACTGGACCCAAAGCCAGCCAGACACTTCTCAAACACAAGTAAATTCCCAACAATCCTCTATGGGTTGTATTCATTTGAAATTAGTCTGGCTGTCTACCAAGACAACGTTCATTGGGTTTGGTTATAGGCATCAAATTTAATATCATAGGAATATTTGTATTTTGAAGCAGAAGTATACAAACAACAAGCAAATGGATTTTAAAATGGCTACACTAAGTTAACAGAAAAAACAATGAATGAAGTGGCATCAGCCTCCATATGACAACTGAGAAAAGATGAGTCAGGAAAAAAAAGGTGGGCAGGTACTTTGTTGGTTTAAGTAAAGGCAACACCATAAGCATCCCTTACAGAGCAGACAGTCTTGCCTGTCACTTCTAGCAGTTAGTAAATGACTATTTCCATATTCCTTACCTTAACCATTCCTGATTTGCATCTGGATGCAGTGTTGTGCAGGGTAACAATTTTTTGATTTAACTTATTGGTAGCAATTCTGAAGATAAGGAAATGCATGGTGAGATGGTAATATTTTCTTGTTAAAAAAGGCAATGTACTCCTGTGAGGAGTACTTTTCTGATGTGATATATAGCAATAATAATAGGTGATTGTAGATTTAATAGACAGAAATAATTAAAATTACATTGGCAAGCTCTCTCTGTCTAGGGAGGGAGCTCTAATTAAGCCACATCTCTTTTGCATTATAGCTGTTCTGTCAATTTCAGTGTGATATATTTTGTCATTTTTATACAGATGCAACTTCTAGTCTTTAATAGACTAAAGAATTTACATTTTGGCAGGATTATGAAAGACTCTGTCATTTTACATTAGCAGGAATATGAAAGACTTGAGAGCTAAACCTTCATGCCCTGCCTACTCCCAAACAAAAAAGAGAAAAGATAGATGTGAAATTTCTTTAATAACACCAGCTAGACAGTATTTATTAATGTTCTAATATTTATATTCTTTCAGGGTACAATTATGTCAGAAAGACATTGAGCAGATTAATTAATATGAAAGAGTGTTCAGACTACAAATATAATGAATAATAACCCAGAACCTCTAAAATCTTCAGCAAAAAGGAAAAGGAGCTTGCTATTAAAGGGCTGTACAATGATTGTATTTTAAGTAACCAGGTTTGATGTGATATCACTTCCTTCATGCATGAGAAATATGTTATTTGGGAGCAGCTAAAGAATCTGAGTGCATATTGTTGCTTGTTTGTTTTTGTTGGGACTGCTTTCATGGAGACATCAGGAATTTATGCAGAGTCTCTCTTTTATAGCCCTGTGAACAAGAAGGGCATGAAATCCCCCAACCCTTGTGGGCATTTTCCAGGGAAAAAGCCAAATCAGAAGCCAGCAAGACTCTCATCTTACAGCCGTAAGTAAAGTATCAAGAGGGATACAAACCAGGAGGAAATACTAGAGAGGTGACTGTAGAATAGTAAGGAAGAGAGAGGTTAAAGCTTCCAGAGAAAATGGCAATCAGAACAGGACAAGACCAGAGGCCAAGAAAGAAAGGAAGAAGGAAAGAAGAAGAAGAATGGAAATGGAGAAGGTCAAAAGAAGCAGCAGGAACTGTAAACATCTACAAATATTCTGGGCAACAGTGTGGAAAAACTGTTACGTAAGATTGTGATGTATTTGCCTTAATAACGGGATTGGATTTGATAAGCTCAGACAGCATGACCGGTTTTGTGCTCTTAGGGTGCTCGGCAAAAAAGGCAAAAGTTTTCAGTGAATATATCTTTTGTAAGATGTAAGAAAAAGAAGAATCAAAATATATCAGTTATGTACTTCTAACCCTCTAGTAACCTACAAGTCATTGAACAGTGTGTACTTTGGATCTACGTCAACCGAATTTTAATTTCACCAAGACTGACCAATTTGCAAGATATTCTGAAAAAGCTGGCTAGCTCATTTTCACTGAATTTTGGAATAGTTGGAACATTTTCCAGCAAGAACATTAATACCAAAACAGCAACAAGGATGCTGCAGATGAGAATGGGCTAGTTAATACTAGTTAATATGTTATTCCTGAGCATAGTCACCAAAAAGTAAAGGTGGCATTCCATCCAGAGATAAATTTAAATAATTTGTATATCATTTATATAAATAATGACAATTTTATGGATAGAAGCTATTATTAAACACATCTCTGAACATTACCTGTATAGGTGTGATGTGCTTAGACTTCCCCTCAAAAACCAGGGCAAGGAGAGCAGTAGTGACCTCTGTCTTCAAAGCAGTTTGCCTTTTGAGGGGTGTAATCAGAGAAATGAGCACAGTGCACATGTAGTGCCCAGCCTGGCCCTGGCGGGTGTTGATGTCATGTAGTTCTACCAGCTTGTGGGGGCTGCAGTGAAGACAAAGCATAGGGGAAGGCAAGTACTATGCTGTCAGGCCAGTTCTGGGGCAAAGCATGGTGACTAAGAAAGGGCAATCTGCAATGAATGTCTAAGCAGAAAAAAGTGTAGTCTCCCAGCCTGAATTTAAGTGAAGCCAACACAGGGACTGTCCTGCTATCAAAACATTTATAAATTTGCCAGGTTTGCCTGTAACAAATTTTAAACAACTTGATCTTTTATGCTAAGGAAATATTCAATGGCCAAAGATAGAGTCTAATATTTTTTTTTGGGGGAAAAAAAAATAAAATTATCCAGGCTGTTTTTTAAGGCCTGCAATCATGAAACAATAAAGAAACAGTTTGGTCTAAATGATCAGCCATTTCGTATTTAAGTATTTCTTTGTCAATTAAATATTCCCAAGGACAGTTCATGTAGAACATATAGAGTCCAAATGTACACACACACATTCCTTAGAAAGTAGTAAACGGTGAGCAAGGTGATGAAATAGCCTGTAGACTGTGCCTAGATTTAAACTCTATATTAATAAATTGTTCACTGCAAAACTTCTATACATGTGCATATTCACAGGCATGCAGTGCCTTAGATGCCAGTAATGCAGTAACTTATTTTGTAACATCAGTTAGTTAGAATCATCAAAATAATATAGCTGGAAAACGACAGATTCCCATTCAAGACACATTTTCCCTGAGGCTTTTTCACTGAAAAATTAAGTTTCATGAACTTAATGAAGATAACTTTTGCCTTATCTGCAAAATATAACAAAACATATATACAGATATCTACCAAAAACGTAACTAGAATTTGACTGGAATTTCTCTTTTGCCTACTGCTCACTTTTTGGTAAAAATAAAACTTCTTAAGAGGTGGTAGGCCTCACAGTATATAGGTTCCTTTGTTTTTTTATTTAACTCTTAATAGATTCCTAAAATTATTTTGGATTACTACATGACTAAATAAAGAAAAATATAAATTCTGTTTAAGGGAGAAAATACACCTTGGAGAGAAAATAATACACTAAGAGAGGCAGGTAGATAACAGTGACGAGTTTTGCCTATCACCAGCACACATCTCCTGACAGACCAGAGACAGCTTCCACATTTCCTTAATGGAGGGAGAGGAGCACTCTGCCCATGGAGTTACTGAGGCAGCCCCAAATCATTCCTGGCTGAAGATCTTATATGGACAGGGGATGTCAACTTTAATGGAGAGCTTTGCAGATGGCAGGGTGCAGAGCAGCGTGGGCTGGCCCTGGGGGGCTGCCCGCCTGCCCATGCAGGAATCACGCGGCCACCACCCGGCACAGCCCAGCTCCCAGGCATTTGTCTTGGGTTTGGAAATATTGCTCTGACAGCTGCCTGACATGGAGAAAACTTGAGAAGATGTGCCAGGTCTTCACTTATATCAAGACAAAGGTCCTAAGGGAAGGAAAGTGTTATTTCCATTGCCCTCCCCGGCCCTGCCTGAGTCATTAATCCTCAGATCCTGACTTTTTCATAGAATAGGTGTGCTTCAAAGTATATTAAAAACTTTAAACCATATGTTTTATCTGTTTACCTCTGTTATCAAAAAAATCTAGTGTAGACAAAGTGCTTGAACGGAGGAGCATGTTAAATTAAAGTAGTATTTTGATATCCCAGCTGTAGTCTCGATCCCTTTTGCAGTGCTTTGCAATGCATGTTGAAGTTTGGGCTCTATTAACTTGATTATAAGGTTGACTCCTCTTGATTCTCTGCATAGTTGTTTTTGGTTTTGTTTTTTTCTTACCTTTCCCGTTTGAGAGAGTTTGGCTAAGTCTGAGAAACTCTGATAAATTCCATAATGATGAAGCTGGCAAGAAAGTGTATGTTTGTTTGCTCAGTTCAGGCTTCTTTTTCCATAAGCTCATGGAAATAGTAAAAAACATCCCTCTGCAGCTTTTGTGGATGAAAATGAACTGCTATCATTCTTCTTTTGCTGGCTCAGCTCCTGACTTCATGGGCTGTCATGTTAGTGGTTTCAGCTTGTGAATAGACCATCTGCTATTACATATGTAGTCAGACTGTAATTTTTTCTTCAACTTGATAATCAACAGTGTCTTTGACTCTGTGGTAGGAAGATTTCCAAGCATCTTCAAGCTAGACTTTGAATAAAGACTAGAAATTCCTTGATGGGAATGGTGGAAGGTACTGCAACTTTTAACTGGGTATATCACAAACGTTGCCAGTAAAGCCTGGAGGTCCTGCAGTCTTCAGTAAATGCATTGCTTTAGGTGTGGTTTGCTCCATTTTCTGAAAGATTACTGCTGGTCAAATTCCATTCCAGAAGCCCAACATCTTTATTTTCCTATAAATGCATACATTAAAACCAAATATTCTTAAACACTGCCTTTTAACCTGTCTCATAATAAGGAATTGCCTCCTCTGTACAGTAGAAAATTTACTGTTGCTTTTCTGATGTAAGTATATGCTTAAACTTGTCAGATACCAATGAACTGCTCACTTAATACAAACATAAGTTCAGATGATAATATATCCTCTAAATTAATAAAGTGTTCAATAACTTAATGTTGCTATAATTTATACAAAACATAACTACTAACATGAAAGGGTATTAGAATTTACGCTATAGAATTTTGTCTTCAAGTAAACAATATTTGTTATTTCAGGAGAGGTTTGCTATCATAAGTATTTAAACAAGAAGGAATGTTGAGGTAATTGAGAGAAAACCTGAGTTATGTAGAAGTAAACATATAATTTTAAAAAATGTTATTTTCTCTGAGCTGTTATGCACACAGGTTTTTACTAAGCAAAGAAGAGCAAAACACATTTGGAATTTCTTGAAATTCATGAATTTTATCTAGGAAGAAGATTTGCCACTTCTAAGCTGAAGTTTACAGTGGTTGTACTGGAATTCACAGATGCCTGGAACTCAGGAATTTTCATCCCTGTGCACATTAAGGTCACTATCCATTATCATACCAAGTGCTTCTAATTCATAGATAAAAAAAGCTTTGTCAATTCATTTAAGTAGATAATAAATTTTCTTTGGTATAGTGGCTCTATAATACAATTATACAGAACTCAGAAGCCTCTTGAATGATTACTGAGTACATGATTTTTGATGCAGGAAGTAATCTTATATCTTTTCTACCACAAGCCTTCTGTTTTCCAGTGGGACATAAACATGCGTAGGTTAAAATCAGTTTATTAGAAAAGGCACCATCTTCTAGATTTCCACTACCACTTTGTTAGAATGTTTTTCTTAACTTTCTGGTCTGTGTGTGTGTGTGTGCACGCACACAAACATGCATACAGCCTCTTATATATATACACACACAAATAAAAGTTGTTTATACATAGATTTATGTAAACTTATTAATAAATAATATTTTGCTGCTTGTAGAGCTTAAAAACGATTATAAGGGACTGAGATACATAAAACCCAACTGAAATCCTCATCACTTCATGCAGTAAAGGTTCTAATATGGAATGTATATAAAGAGGTCACAGGTATCTGTCACTCTCATTCCATAACTGACTAAAAGGAAAATATTCAGACATCTCAACAACAGATGCCATAGAAAACATCTAGAAGTTGACAGGCAAAAATATATCCCTGTGACCTTTGAAAACTAACAGACTCTTATTAAATTTGAAGTTCATAGCAAAAAAACCTGTATGTATGTTGGGATTTCTGAGCATGGCTGACATTTCATAATTACCTCCTCCTCCTCCATACATAGATGTTGAAAGGAGTAAGCGGGAAGTAAACATGAAGGTAGGAACTTGTTTCCCTGACTGGCCATGTCCACTTCTGTTGTAAATCTGAATACAAAACTGTAACATTCATACTAATTACTTGAAGAGAAAGCACCCATATGCATGTCTGTACACATAGTTATAAATATGGATGTATGTGTGTGTAAATATATATGTGTGCCATATTTATGTATACATATATATCTAGAACTTAGTATAAAACATGTTAACATAAGTGAAAAACTAAATACAAAGGCATAGCTGAGGAATGTCCAAAACTGAAAGTTACAGTAACAGGCCTAAACAAAGTGATGTGGTTGAATCAGACTCTTCACTATCCACTATCGTGGAAGTGGCTTCTTTTTTCTAATAACTTTGCAACTTTTTTTTTTTGTTTTCATAGGCAGTTTGCATTGGTACTGAAGCAGAAAAGATAAAAAAAAAAGAGATGGAGCAGGCAAATTTTAATTAGCTTACATGGTAATACAAGAGCAGCTGAAGTGTGACCCTAGTCTACTCATAATGAAATATAACTAGATCTAATTTTTTCATTTATAGTGTTATATTGTTTTTTTTTATAATTTCTCTGTTTTCCTTTATTTTTCTTCCTTATATTTCAAAACTTATATCCTGGAAACTGGGTTATAAGGAGTTCATTAATATTTTCCTGTACATTTGCATATGTACCTATGCTGGTTATTAGATTTAACAAAAAAGCGCTACAGCAAAAACAAAGAGATGTTCAGGCACACCTATATACAAAGCATGTGCATATCAGCAGGAAAACATAATTGCTCAGCAATGATTCCTGAAAATAATACGGGATCTAAAGACAATAACCAGCAGGTCTGAAGAACACACATAACACTGATATGTGAAATACTCACCCCTGCTCTCTAACATACAGAAAGGCTCCAGAGGTGCAAAGCACCCTGTACAGGGCTGCTGACAAAGGAGTCTGCCCTGGGGTAGAAAAGACAGGTCAGGTGGGGAAAAAGCATGCAGCCTCTTTGAGATATTTGGCTGTGTGGCCTCCAGTACAGTAGACAGAAAAATGAAGGTGCTTTTGTAACACAAATTGGCCTTTTATCGAACTCAAAACATCAGCCTGACTAAAAGTCAATTGTGCTGTGTAGATGTTTACACACAGACTTGTCATAGCATAATTGCTTGCTTCATAATTAATAGAAAGAAGTAAGATCAATCTAGCTGATACTTGTCCACTTTTAAGATGAGCGTGCCCCAGCCCCTGTTTATCAGCTTGGCTGGATCTCCGCTGACTGCTGAAGGAGCCCTAGACGGGGAAGATGGATGCAGATGTCTCCATAGGACAAGCGTCCATTTACTCAGGGGAATGAGGAGCCTCTCTTTAGGAGGCTATTTAGGTTGCACTGATTGAGAGGTAGGTTCAGCTTTAGGGGCCTATCATGTTAATTTTTCAATTTTGCAAAGAGCAAATCTGCAACCACTTGCATCTTGCTGACTGGGTAGCCTCTTCAGTTAGGGCTGTCCCTAGGGACCCAGACAGCACCTGCAGACCTGGAATCGGCCCCTGCTCTGACCCTGTCTCTCATCAGTTGCCTGAACCTCTCGAGAGACCCTGAATGGCATGAGAAGGTGTCTTCAGCACAGAGGCACGGCTTCCGCAACTCCCAGTCTCCCCAGCAGCAGGAATTATGGAACTGCAAAACACCTTACTCCGAGAACTTCTTTCGGGCTGTCCCTGCGTCTTAGAGAACTTCTTTCGGGCTGTCCCTGCGCCTTAGCCAAATTCATGTTAAGAGTAGCCCAGATGATCAGACCCTGGAGGCTGGGACTGTTTTCAAACTCAACACCAGAGAGACTATGGCCCCAAATAATCTGAAAGGCACTAAAGATTTCAGAGCAAGAACACAGACTTACTGAGTCACTACTGATGGCAAACTGCAGAGCTGACCATTCATATGACCAACTTTTAATTTTTATTAAAGCTTCTCAAATGTTAACTTCTGCTTCTTGGTTAAAGAAATTCCGTAAACAGGACTGGAAACACACGAATTTTGTCTTCAGGACTTGTCTGTAAACTGGACCTGTCTGGTTTTGTGAGCCATAAAAAGCATTATGAAAGAATCACTGTTCAATCATGAATTATCTTTTCAGCAATATTTTCCCAGTCACAATCAATTTACAGATGACTCAGCACTACAATAGCTACAAAAATCACACATGACGAGAGTACATCATTGGACAGATTCAAATACCATATTTCATTAAAAATATAATTAAAGTCTTATAAATGTTATGGTTATATGTATTATACCTATGCACACTATCCTCATAGGTTAGTGCAGTCAATCAATATTTGATTTTTTTTATGAATACTTCTTCAGTTGTTATCAATATCAATATAACATGTCCCAGCACCAAAACCCTTTTATGTGAATTATATATGAAAGGATATGAGCTACAAGTAGTTTATTTACCTGGGCTCTTCTAATGGTTTCTGTCTTTCAGTGTAACTTTTTAAGCCTATCCTTTCATCAGAAGAAGATTCCTCTGACATTACTTTCTGTATTGACTTTATGCCTCTCTGCTTTCCAACCCCCTATTCCACTTGCATCTATTTTTCTGCTTCCCGTAGTGTCTGATAACTTCTTTTCCTCTGGGCTAATCACCCATTTATCACCATATGAAGTCTTATGACAATGATTCAAGAGATATCAGAATGTTATTTACATATTTCCTTTTATAGTGTGTGTATAATACCATTCTCTACCTTCCCTCTCCCTTCTCCTCTGTTACAATCTGTATCTTAATAATTCAGGGACAAAAAAGCAGTGGGAGGATGAAAATGAGAATTCATTTATATTCATTCCTCACAATTAAAAACTTCACTGTTGTCTTGCTTATGAATCAACCATTACTTTCTTATACAGTATCTGCAGATTTCCAGATTAAATTTGTTCCTTTACCATTGTCTTCTGATAGTTCCTTTTAGGACATTTTAGTCTCCAGTTCTCTTTTGCATTGCTTTCTCTTGAACTCATGACAGAGAAGGAGATGGATAAACACTTTGTTAGTAGAGAAAAAAAATCAGCGTAGAACAGCCTTGTCAGGTACAGTCTTCCAGAATTTCCAGCATATTGTTCCTTGGTATATGTTATTCTGCCATTGGAAGGGGCAGATGACTGTTGCTGAGCTCCTTTTACCCTTAGAAGCCCAGAGCAGATGATTTGTGCTGTGATATTGATGTATTTCCCTTCTCAGTAAACTTTCTATCAACCTGGAGGAAACGCTGTTTCTTCTCCTTTAGTTTTCTTTTGCACACTGATACAGTCAGGTAGGCGTGGTGAGGGCTTAATATCAGCATCAGCACAACTTCAGGTAATGTAATTTACCACTCTCCACACAGTGGTCTCCTGTTCTCAGTATGACAACACTGTTCATTTCTCCTAACACCTTTGTTGTCACAGTTTGTATGACCAATTGCACAAAAGCATCTAGAAAATGCCTATTACACCCTTGCTCTGTGAAAAATACACCTTTGTTTAGAAAACTTGCTTTGTATTGCCCATTTTTATTACTATTCCGTACTGCAAACTCAATGCGTGATTTTTGCTATCTGGAAAAAAAAACATACCATATCACCAGCAATTGCTTCAGTTGGAATGGACAGTTTCTGACTTCTACAATGAAGTAAAATACACTGAACTCAACTTTTGACCCCACCAAAATGTTCCATTTCTTTAAGGTCAAACATTTACCTCTGATAGAGGCAGCAGCATTATGTTCTGATATTTCATTCTGAAGTGACCACGCTATTGTGAAAAAGTAAATATTCACTGCACCTTTGGATGAAACCCTTGCTTTCCTGAAAAACCTTTCAACTCTTTAGAAGCAGCATTCTCTGATGGAAAACTATCCTGTGGGGGAATTTCTGGACAGCTCAACCCATGATGAAAAATCAAGATGCAGCAAATATTTTACTCTTCTTTCCTCTTAATTCGGGTCCCAGATGTGGGAATAAAAAGCTATAAAACTATTCCATTACTCTCTTGGTCATTCCAGCAAATGCAGCCACTGCTGGAATTTCACCGCTCAGGAATGAAAGGCTCAGGCAGTCGTGGAGGGGATTCTTGTCTGAATAATGATCTTCCTCTGTATGAGCTAGTAAAACATGCTCATCATTTCACTGTAGCCTTGCTGCCTTAATTAGAACACATTTATATTTATGTACATACTCACTAGAGTTATCAAATTGCAGACTGTAACAACACATTGTTTTTAATCTTCATAGACTGCTTGTTTTTTATTTGTTTTTATTTGCAATTGCTCATATATTTTATTTGTGGGCTTTATACCCTAAGCTAGTCAAAGAAAATGCTAATTAGCCATAGTCTTAATCCTGCTTTTGATGAAACCTTATTTCAACAGCTTTATTTATACTGCAATATTGCATATTGCTTCCTACTTTTGTGGCTTTTTCTCACAGTCTTTCGTATATCTTTGATATAAATGTTTATGACTATAAATCTAGTTGTACATTTGCCACCTATTGGAGGTCTCTGAATACATGCTTTTCAGCTCTTGAGTTTGGGGTCTGACTTTGTTTGAGGGGAAATTCACAGTAATTTCCAGAACCCAACTCTATTGTTGTTTATTGATTGTATATTTCATCAACTTAATGTTCTCTTTTGGTAACTGATGATGTTGACCAAATATTTATTTCAAACCAAGGTTTAAGTAGTGGGCATTACCTGTATTTCATAACGTTCACTTTTTACTTTGCAATCTTTTTTTCTCACTTAACTCTCTTGCAAGCACAATTAGTAGGCAGACCAGAGTGGCCTGGGGAACTGGGCAAACAATGTGTTGAACCCGGCAGCAAGGAAGACTCTGCCATATCCAACATGAAGAAGATAAATGTGGCAGCCAGAAGGCTGGAAACTAGCGGGAGATGAAGCAAAATGCTGCAGGCAGATTGTGTTGATTGTGGGTCACCAAGGAGTTTATTATCTTGAGGTAGAGGAGGAAACCTTAGAAGAGGGCTTGATGTACGGAGAAAACTCTGTAATTGAACCTTGGGCATTAAGTCATCACTGGAGGAAGAGTAAGACAAACTGGAAATTAGAGCTGGATAATGCTGTGAGGATCCCAAGAAGGAAAGAGCGGACTACAGAGTTGATAAGCCCCATGATGCAGTGTGACAGACAGGATGGGAAAGTAGAAGGAGGCATTGTAGGCCATTGTATTTCTACTAAAGGATTTTCATAGGTAAAGGTTGGGATGAGAAATCAATAAAATGTGTATTCTTAGACATATACAATAAGTACAGATACTAGTGAGAATTTTTCATGGTAGTGCTCTAAGAGTTTCTCTTTTTTTTTTTTTTTAATAGAAGAAAATTGCCCTATTAAAATTCAGATTTATTTAATCTACAGCATTTCTTTCATCCACTAATGTCTCTTAGGGGGGAATGGAAATAATTAACTTTGTCAGCCAACATGTCACCTCTTCTAGTGAAGGAAAAAATTTAGGAGAGAAACTTTTTATATAAGGATTTTTTATGGTGTTTTCAAATCAAAATATATTGCTAACCAACAAC
>VZSZ01001088.1:245458-277584 GCA_013398815.1 Ibidorhyncha struthersii
AAGATTGAGGGGGGATCTCATAAATACTTATAAATACTTAAAGGGAGGGTGCCAGGTAGATGGGAACAGTCTTTTTTCAGTGGTGACCAGGGATAGGACAAAAGGTAACAGGCACAAATTTGAACATAGGAAGTTCCACCTTAACATGAGGAGGGACTTCTTTACTTTGAGGGTGGTGGAGCACTGGCACAGGCTGCCCAGAGAGGTTGAGGAGTCTCCCACACTGGAGACATTCAGAACCCGCCTGGACACCATCCTGTGCAACCTGTTGTAGGTGACCCTGTTCTGTCAGGGGGGTTGGACCAGATGATCTCCAGAGCTCCCTTCCAACCCTGACCATTCTGTGATTCTGTGGTTACTTTTGCTGATAAGGAAGACTGTAAGTTTTTAAGCTACTGACAAATTTTTTGTATGGTTTCCTAGGGTAGTTTATGCAGTTTCTTTGGTCCCAAAGAGTAATAATCTCAGTTTACTCGTTGGATTGCTATAGCATAACACTTTCTTTTTTTGTCCCCCCATAATATAGTTTGCTAAAGGTTGTAATAAAAGTAGTACAATGGAGCAATAAGGTCATGACCAAACTGTCAGAGTATGACTTCCTTCTGTGTTTGCAGCCATTAGTGAGGGAAAAGGAGTAGGCACAACCAATAAGATGTTAGAGTTACAGGCTAGAACTGTGGCTGCATAGTTGAGACTACTAATAAAAACATGAAGAGCTGGAAGATGACTTGCTTGGGGGCACCACTTAGTGCCCAGTAACACATTTTTCTTCCTTTGCTTCTTAGGTCCTACAATGTAAAGGTATGTTTGGAAATTAATTAAACTCCAATAGCTGTTAGCAGTTAAAGCAATTTCAGAGAATGAAAATGATATATTTCTCTATGGATACAAGAAAGCAATTTATATGAAAGACATTTTTTAATAAACTATTGTTTCAGTTGGAGTGAGAAAATACATTTCCTGGATTTCAATCAACTCAGTACTGGCAGAATTCTATTGTAGCAATTACATTAAGAAGTCATTTGTATCATCACAGGATATTAGTTTTGATGGAACTGTGTTTTCTTCCAGGTGAAGAGATGATTTATTTTAATGTTTTATTGTTCATAATTACCAAGTTTATTATTTGTATTCTGGGTATGGCTATACCATGTTAATTTCTTATTGTCTGTGATTTGTTGTACTGATTCTTAGTAGGGGTCAACCATACCTTGGTCATGAACACGTTCTGGGCCCTGAGCATTTCTGTTATAATGCTGCCACACTAGGAATTTTTGCCACTTTGCTTGTGTTCATCTAAACTGTACATCATACAGTTAAGTTAGTAATAACTATGGCAAATGAAATCTATCACTACTTGTATTTTCACGTAGATTGGAGAAAACTTAATGACTCTTCCAAGTTCCTTAGTTCTGAATCGCTTGTAATCACTTCTAAGGAAAAGAAACCTGTGAACTTAATGACAGTCTCAGGACAAAGAGCTGAAATCGAGACATTGGATGAATAAAAAAATGAAACTCTTCTAGAAAGTTTTGTATTCCTTATGTGCTTCAAAGATGAAGTATATTCTTGTTGTTTTTTAAAACACTTTTAAGCTGGACAACTTTTTGCAGGTGAAAATAAACTTTAAAATATTAATAATTGCATTATTCAAAGATTCTAAAATTCATTCCTGATGCTTATCAGAGGTTGGCAGAGTACTCGAAAGACTTAGATAGAGAAAGTTCTACTTAACTGGTTATAATGGTAAATACAATTAATAGTGATAAAAAAGCCCTACTATGATCACGTTACAGGGGTTCTTGTAACTTTCTCTAGTGTTGGAGACCATTAAAGCATGACAGTAGACCAAAAAGTACCATCAGCTCTGTAACAGTCCTGGATTGTTTGAACAGCCATGCCCAATTGTGTCTCACTTCCTCATGTGTCCCACTTTGCAAACATAAAACTACGTGCTGTTATGAAGTTTTGTAAACAACCTCCAATGTCTGATGTGTTTTCTGCCTGCTATTCCAGAAAGCTCTGTATGATCAAGGGTCTCTCCCATAACTTGGGGTCTTGGCTATATCACAAGAATCCTTCTAGTTTGTAAACAGTGTTTTTTATTAGCTATTTGATATAGCACCCCTGGGGACTCTCTTACATATCAGAAAGTAGTATAGCTGCTAGATGTTGCACTGAGTTGCGAAAAGTCTTAGCTTTACACCAAAAGTGTTCACAGTGTAAATAAGTATTCCATATAACGTGCTTTACAAGGGTGAAAGTATTAACTTTCATTTTCATTGTTAGGACTATATCTTGAGTTCTTTAGCTGTTATTGATACAAAATTCACACTGATACTATCAATATTTTGCTTAGGTAATGAATGACCAAGAAGCAAAATGTTTGGCCTTTTTTAAATCTCTCTTTGATGGGCTTTTTAATCAACAGTGCTGTAATTTGATTTGATATGCTATTCTCTTTTTGTGCTATAAGACACTTCAAAGTACTTGGATTAAAGGCAGTATAAACTAAAATGATGGTCACATAAAACTTCTGAACACTTACTTCGTCCTAATCTACCAAAACATTGTGCACCCAAAAAAGTTATGGAAAACCTGACACTGAAGCTTAGCTATTCACTGTGCCACTTCTTTAATGATTGCTGTTATGCATCTTAGAAGTGTAATTCCCATTCTAGGGGAACTATTTCTTCTTATTATTACACAATGTGTAATACTTTCTGTACCTAAAGCATCCCTTTTGGTGATGTCAGGAAGTACTTTGATGTACAGCCACCTTCCATGAGCTCAAGTTGTATCTTTATATTTCTTTCTTATTTTGGAAGCGGGGCTGATGTAACAGAATAACTTAACTGTTTTCTCTTCATTGTCTGTAGTAGTGAGGCTGGGATATGCTAGAAAGGGGAAAACAGCCAAAATAGACCCCTATAGGGTATCTCCGAGAGGATGATGTGGAGATGTTTGACGTGTGGAATGGAGGAGGACCCCAGCTTGGTGCTGCAAAGCTGCATAACTGCCCTTGAAGGGCTGTCTGCATCAGCCAGGACCCCAACAGGGTGAGGGCCTCTGGTGTGGTGTCTACATGTTGCCCAGCTCTTCAGAACCTCCTGCAAGTCTCTGCTGCTGAAGACGCACTACTTATCTGCAGTAGTCTACCCTGCAGCACCTTGTCCCACGTTCTCCCTCCTCCTTCCTCTTTGCCAGGGGAAATGAATTATTTTCTGCAGCTGCTTGGTTTTCAGCGTGTACCCCAAGGAACCAATGTTCTTGACCTTTGTCTTTTTGGTTACTCTTTTTTTCTTCCTCTTCATAGCCTTCTAATTCCCCACCCATGAGTGGTTTTATTTTCCCTTCTCTGCAGGCAATGCCACATGAAATTTTCCCATTTAGTCTCCTTTCCAGACTTTCTTGTGTTCCTTTAAATACTTCTACATTGCCAGTTCTGGTGCTGATCCCCTCCTTCCTTCCCTCTCTGCAGACTGTACAACTGATGTGTTTGCTGTCTCGCTGCTAGATCCAGCACCTCTGAATCTCTTTTTTAACATCTACTTCTCAGTGGAAATTTCTTGCATTGAACTGTCTATAAAACAGATATTTTTGGGTTGGGGGATCCTTAAACTGCAGTACTGTTTATTTTCTCCTCTAGTCTTCTCTCTTTTGGCAGTATTTGATAACACTGAACCACATCAGCAACATGGATTGTCACAGAAATGTAACTTTCCTGTGTATTATGCAGTGTTTGAGAAATTATTCACATCAATGGGTACAGGAGTCATGTTAGTAGTCACCAATATGAAAGGGAAGACAATGTACATAACCATTCAAAGAGGCTGCAATTATCAGCTAGAGCAAACAATTTGCATAACTCCCCCATAAGAAACACAACTCAATTTGTGTTCTGAAATTCCCAGCATTGTTCACATATTGTTGGGCATACTAGGATTAAAATGGCCTTTCATGTCTTTTGTGGATGGCTTAACACCTTTTTCCTTTCCTTCAGTCTAAATATATGAATAGAGAAATGCAATGTGGTTAACTATGGAAATCCTTGATCGTTTCTCTCTGCTGCTATTGGTTTTGTCTTCTTTTAACTCCTTCTTGCTCTACTTAAATTATGGTATTTGATCCCGGGCCTGCTCCTCTGCAATCACCAAAGAGGTATACTTTGTTACCTAAATCATGCCCTAGTGTCAGTCTGAAAAACATTATCAGGTGTTGTTCTGGGTAGTTAAATGGTTTAGCTATATGCTGGGTGCAGCATAACAGTCTGAACATTAGGAAGCATGTGAACCCTTAGCACATAATATAAAAATAAGGTTTTTGAACTATTGCATTTGGGAATTCTATAGGTGGAAGATAAAGTACCTTTTCTAGAAGAAGAAGTCAAAGCTTAAGAATGAGACATGGAGGTAGTCATGCCTTTCTTACAATTTATAGTACGTACCACGAGCGCAAATGTGAATGTCAGTCTTCATACAGTGTTCTACTCTACTGTATTTGTCTTTTGTAGACTGTCAGTGTGTATTAAGTAGGCATTCGGTCTTATGTTTATTATAATGAATTTCTTTTCACTGATTTCATAAGTATTTTAATAGATTTTCTGCTGTAATCTGTCTCTATTACTAAATTTGATGAACTGATGGGAAATTGGAAAATGTGACACAACAGTGGAGTTTGTCCCTTCAGCTGTATTGCATTAAATATTTTATATTTCTTTGAATATTTCATTTTTTTGATTTATAATGTTCTCAGAATGCTACATTAGGATTCAAATGAACTTTGCATTTTTCTGCCTAAGCAAATGTGATAATTCTCTTAGCATCAAAATGAAATCTAATTGTTGGCATTATTGTTTAATTACATGGAATAGTGCTTCTATTGTATCTTTCCATTATGTTTAGCATATTGTTAAATTAAGTTCTGAAATACGTTCTATCACTGGAAAATAAACTGTAAGTATGGAATAGAAATCACCTAATTTGGGAAGATTATTATAACGTAATCTTCAGACACCATGTGGAATTATTTGAATACAGTTATAATATTTGTAACTATTAATAATGCCCAGTGATAATAAATCATGTACGATTAAGATGAAGCTTCACTGTACCCCATAGAGGTCCCTGTGGAAAGAATTTAAAGTACGAGGAGAAAAGACCCCGTCTAATTGTATCTATACTCTTCTGAACTGTTTTTTGCAGCAGGTACAAGTTGTTAGCATTGGAGGATATAATTGGAACAGTTCATTAAGGAAAATTTTAAAGAGGCACTATGAAAGGACAAGTTTTACCAGCCTGACCTTTCAGATATAAACCTGCCAGCTAAAGGTGCCCCAGCATAAGCCACTCCTGCTATAAGTCTTTGATATGGCTAGTTACTCTGCTGATGAAAGCTGTAGCATCAGGCTAAATCAAACATATGTTTTTGAGGTCTCAGTCATTAGATGACTCCATGGAAATTGTAAAGGAATCACTTGGCTGCTATACAGGAGCCCGTGCTGGAAGCCAGGAACACCTGAAGACTGCAATGGTGAAAAAAGGCACAAAGGAGGTCCTTGATCATTTCTGTAATAAAGAAATGGAAAGTGCTTCCTAAAAGCCTGGTAAAAGCATAGGTAAAAGCATAAGTAAATGCAGTAGAAAGTATGCCAGGAAGTTGACTTATTCTAGATAATAAAGGGAAGAAGAAAAAATGTGAAGAGGTTCTGGGAAACGAAAGAGATCCAGGTTTCCTCCAATTGCAAACAATGGAGAAATCATGGAAGAACATTAGCTTTGATTGAAGAACAAGGAGAGTAAATATAATTTGAAAAGCTAGTAGATAGGGCAGAATGGCTTCCTTTTATTAATAATGGCATAGAAAGCCACTTGAGTTTGTCTTAGCCTGAGGAAAAAAACTCTTCAAGCATCTTACTATGAAAGGCAGATTTTGATGAATCTTAGTCTGTATCCCTGAGTGCTTATTTATATCTCTACATTTAGTCCTAGAGGATACTGAATAATATTATCTGAACTCAATCTTTTTGTAAATTACATGGTCGATGTATTTTCTATGTAATTCTTATTACTCATATTTCTCTGATTATAACATATCTTTCCCTAGTGACATATGTGATTTCTTACAATATTAAGAAAGTAAGTTTTTGAAGTATATGATAACCCAAGTGTAGAACGTACATGCTTAAATACTGTACTAAAAAGATCTCAGATAAGGTGCCATGGTTGTAAGACTGTTTCATGTTAGTCTGAATATGAAATGAATAAGGTCAGACAACTGTCAATGTTGTAGGTGACTTGCCTAAGATTTAGAATTCAGGTTGAATTAGTAAACCCGCATTTCATTTTTTGTCTAAATCCTTGTTCTGTAAAAATGAAAATGCTCAGAGAAGAGATTCCCCATGAAAGTATTTTCTCATCAAAAGTAGAATCTCATGTTTAAAATCATTGGTCTTCCTGTGTGTGTGCACCACTAAAACTCTCCGCAGCAGTACTTTTCCTTGTGCCCTTACTCAGCAGGGCTTCCCACCCAGCTGGTTAGAGATGTGCTGTTCAGGCACCTCTTTCCTTCTAGCACCAAATTCCCAAGCAGAACTGTTTTGCACTTCAAAATTACTTCAGGGCTAGGTGTGGGCTCCTGCAGAAATACGATAGCTATCCACATATACAAGTTGGAGTCTTTCTTAGCTGGTCACTATATTAACTCCACAACAAAAAGGTGGAATTGACTGCAATTAAAGCCACAAGTTAAAATATAAAACTTCTATCAATTATATCAGCTCTTGCCTTTCTCACTGTTATGGTATAACTCAAGTTTGAACATTTTTTGACCTTGCATCTAAATTTAATGATAAGCACTTCTTTTCAGCTGCTTACTACCCTGTTGGTACACTGGACAAATTCAGACATGGAATTAATGGACAATTCTGGAAGGGGTTAAGCTCTCTGTATTTAGGTTGGAAGTGTTTGCTTCAAAATGTGAAGATCTAAAGTTACCAGAGTGCAGCAAGACAGAGTAACAGTGTGCAAATCAAATCCTGAGAACTGTTTTCCCTAGTGTTAGAAAGCTAATTGTGTTATATTCAGTCAGCCAAAATGAGTCGTACAAGTGGAGAGAGCTCTATGGTGTCAAACTAAATAACTTTATGCTTTCTAAACAGTATTGGCCAAATCATTGGGTTTTATAGATATGCATTTAAATAGAAATCTAAAAAACTTCAAAGGGGATTTGAATAGTTTGAGTCTTCTTGCAAGCCTGTGAAGTCTTGGCTGTCAATGTTTAAAGGGCACCTCAAAACAGAAATGAGTCAAGCCACAGCACATTAAAACCATTCAGAGGTGTACCTTACTCTCAGTGGCCTTTTTTTCCCCTATGAGCTATCAACCTTGACATAAGGCAAAAAAAAGAGAAAGCATTAAACTCACTGAACAAATCTGAATGTTTCTCAGTCAAGGCAAGAGGTCATTTTGAAGTAGAAATAATGTAGATCTGAGGCACAAAAATTCCACTTCAATCAGCAACTCCAAACAGGAAACTGAGAAATTATAACCTCTTTTTAAAATGCGTTTATCTATCTGGTTATTAGTAATGATAGCAGCTTATATAATCATCAGACATTTTCCCTGAAAAATGGATGAAGTTAAATGAACCTTTCCTTGGAGTCTGACATCCTTCACTGGCACACTGCTGAAAGACTGTATTAGCTATAGATTGAAAGTGATGTACTGCACTGTAAATGACATAAGTTTCTTACCTAGTTCTTTTGAAAGAAAAATTAAGACAGATGAATATTCTAGCAGTCTATGAAAAAGACATAAACTTTGAAAGTGTCTGAAGTGCTGACAAAGACAGCATATACCACCTTCATTCCACCACTAGATAGGGAGGCTTTTGCACTGTGAACTAACTATCTTTTTAAATGCAGTTTCTTTTTTGCCGTAGATAAAATACCAAGTTTTTCCCTCCTGGCTTCATGACGTTTATTATGCTTCTTAAAGAAACCCCAGATTCTTTCTTTGGAAAGTGTGAAGAGTACAGCATTGAGAAAAAAAAAAAAGAATAAAAAGAGGAACATTTAGAATTCAGTTTACATTCATAAACCTATATTAATAAAGTCAATGGGATTGTAGGCATTCAACTTCTTTTCATTTTACTGAAATTTAGAAGATAGTGCCACTGCAAGTATGTGTTTCATGTGTTTTTGTGTTCATGAAAATTGATAATACTGAGTTTTTATTGGTGGTCTGTCATGCATTGTACATCATCCAACGTGCAACAAAAATTAGTAGTGTGCCTGAGGGTTTTACAGGAAGCCGGAGGCATAACAATAGTCCTGAACTCCTGCGTCCTGGCATAGCAGGAAGGCAGATGACAAATTAGCAAGAAATTAAAGTATGAGAAAATACATAAGATGGCAGAATATTTTGGGCAGTAGTGGAGGACAGAATTGTCAGAAAAATGTATTAAGTGTTTCCTGCCACACAGCTGTACATGCTAGACATTTTATTTGCCTGTGAACATACCTCTGTTCCTGTATTTTATTTTACTGCATCTGAATCAAGTGACTGTTATGCCTTAGGTCAGCAAAAACCTTTATAACAAAACTTGTAAACAGGACGTCTTTGCAGGCAATTTTTGAGAAATGAACACTGAAAGGGCCATTATTAGCTGTCTTGTACTTTAATGGTCACTTGGCACAACTTTATTGGCACAAATATTTTCCATTAAACCTCCAAGGTGATATACTTGCTTCTCCTATGTAGTGTTCTCAAGTGTCCCCAGTTCCACTGTTCCAGCCTGAACTCTCACATGCCAGCTTCTAAACCATGGCCTTTCTTCTTTTCCTGGCAGCCAGTATGGGTGGGTCAAGCTTTCAGCCTATAAAGAGGAAGACAAGCTTGGCAGCAATTAAAGAAAACACTTCTACATGGCGGTGGTGTATCACTAGTCTTGCTAGAAAGTGCACAAATATTACTATTGAATGTCAATTGCCATTGTAGTATGGTATATGTTATTGGCAGAAAAAAAAGGTACAATCTTCACTCTTCTTAATTGCATCACAAATCCAGGCTGAAAGACCAAGGCCTATGTAATGTGAAATGATTTTCCTAGGCCACCTCTGTGTGAATAAAAGGCTCATGTAATAATTCTACTCTGAGCAAGAAAGACTTCAAGTAACATCAAATGAATTTATAGTTTGCAACACGAGCTAATCATAACAACTGCAAAACATTCAATATGTTGATTGAATTTTTATTTTGGACTGTATCAGTTAGGTTTATTAACCTCCCCACACCTTTTACCATCTGCGCACATATCACTGGTAAAGAAAGAAAAAGCATGTAGACCCTGTGCATTTCTCTTTTTTATAGGATTGACAAAAGGGAGGTTATATTGTCTACTTACGCTGCATGACAGTTACAGATCGAAAAAGTGTATCATTGTAAATACCTCATAAAACATCTGTTACCTGTTTTTATAATTTGGGGGATGGTTTCTGATAGATTCATCCTCAGTCCCCAGAGAAAAAGATTATTTTAATGACGATGTGGAAAAAAAATAAGATTGTAAGAGACACAGTTATACCGAGAGTTCCATGGTAAAAATCATCTTAGATTCAGTGGGTATTCAGCACAAAGATTTCTTTGAAGAATTGTTTTCATTCAGCGAGCCACAAATTGATCTATTTGGGTTAAAAGTATTTTAATGGTTGCTTCCAAAAATTTCTAACTTTAAAGTTTAAGTTTTAAGAGATATGATTATGAATCTGATCTGCAATATTTTACTTCCATTGATGCGTATGTTACTTAACATTAGGATACCTCTTTGAATGTGAATATACTGTACTACAATATAAGCAAAACGTTTTCTTCTAACAGCTCAGATTTTTAGTGAACCTTTAAATATATTATATCAAATCATTTTTTAGGGCAGAGCACTTCAGATTTATGTTACCAGATTTTAAATTATACTCAAGCAGATGGAGCAGATGAAAAACTCCATACTCCTGTTTATGTATTTATATTTATTTTTTCTGTTCTTGAACATAGTTTTTGTTAATTTCTTCATGTTTTGTTTTTTCTTTCTATGCCCTCATTGTCCAGTTTTCTCTACCTGTTTTGTTTTTTTGTGTGTATGTGTGTGGGTTTTTTTTTAATATATTTTTTAATTTCAGGTATATATTTTGTTCTTTCCTTTGACTCCTTCATAAAATTTGCTTTTTACTTTCCTGTGAATGTAAATACGAGGTTTGACAGAAATCTCTATGTTGAACCAGTACTTGACTTCATGTTTATGAGATATAGTTCTGCCTTCTTCATTGAGCCAAAATGTATCTTTTCAAAGTTCTTTTGGACTATTCTCTGTTTAAGTGACTTATATTACTTAATTACTAATTGACTTTTATATAATTATTTATTTATTCTGTTGTATCCTCATCTCTTAATATGTTAAAAAGTTGACGTAACAGAGAGAGACTTCTGTATCACAGTTGGCCCAGAACCAACAGCACCGGGATTTTCCTCCAAAAGCTTATTGCAAGTAAATTCTGTACTGTGCAGAACTAGGGAAAGGTGGCTACGCTTTGTCCTGAAATATCAGCAATATTTATAACCAATTTTTATAAGGTCTAGGATAAATCTCACCTGCTTTGATGTAACCATCTGTTTCTGCTGCTGTTGTATCTTTCGTAGCACTTCAGATTTCTTAATGTGTCTACTGATCCTTTTCCCTACAATTTAACGGATAAAGGGAAGTTCCTGGTATCCAAAATGCAAGATGTGTGCCCATTCTGTGTGTCCCAAGAGCATCTTCTCTGGCAGCAGGCATGGGGTTAGTAAAACCTGCAGATGCCTTTCTTCTGGAGTGAAGCAACGCTCAGAATACCAACAGCCAGCTTCAGTATCTCCCTGGTGGCATGTCAGAGAGTTAAAGAGCTAGAAGAATTAGTCATTGTCATATTTAAAGGACCTTGGCCAGAAAACCTTGGAAAGCCTTCGTTATTTTATGTCGCTGTAGCTGTTCCAGCCTTGAACGGGGTCCTACTAATAACTTAAAGAAAGGGAATATGTTCACATTTTCTGTATTCTCCATAGGGAGAATTATCTTCTGTATTCTTACCATGACTCTCTGCTTTCCTATGACCCTGTTGTCCAGGGGGCTTGTAGAATGCTTAATTCATTCTGTGTCATACATAGTTTTTCATTTGCAGTTTTTACTCTTAATTAATTCTCTCACTTGTTTTCCCGCACCTCCAGACAGGATACATTCTTTATGCTATCTTAAGTGCACACACAAATAGCAGCACTTTCATGAATTGCTGATTCCATTTTAAAATAGATGTTGAAAAGGGCTTGAAGTCTGATTTTCAACTTGGATGCTATTTTTTCTCTGCTATCAGGTACATGTTTTATGTCCTTTTCCAGTCATTTTCACTCTCTGTAAAGAAACCATTAACATATTGTGTTTTATACAACTGAGTTAAGTAAATGGCAGCTCATGATCTGAAATTATGTACATTCTGCAAGCTTAATAATTTTAAGAAGGAAATTTTTTACATTTAAACACAAATAAGATGTTCTAGTTTTCTTAAATTTGAGAATGGACTTCATATGAAATTGTGGATACTTCAGTGTCTTCTGATGGGATACACCATTACAACTATCATGTATTCACAGAATCACAGAACAGTTGAGGTTGTTAAGGACCTCTGGTGGTCATCTGGTCCAACCTCCATACTCAAGCAAGTTCACCTAGAGCAGGTTGCCCAGAACCATGTCCAGATGGCTTTTGAACATCTTATAGGAGGGAGACTCCACCTCCCTGGGCAACCAGTGCCAGTGCTCAGCCACCCTCACAGTGAAAAACTGCTTCCTGATGTTCAGAGGAACCTCCTGTGTTTCAGTTTGTGCCCATTGCCCCTTGTCCCACCACAGGGCTCCGCTGAAAACAGCCTTGCTCCATCCTTCTTACACCTTCCCTTCCGGTATTTATATAAATTGCAAAGAACCACCTGAGCCTTCTGTTCTCCAGGGTCCACAGTCCCAGATCTCTCAGCCTTTCCTCCTATAAACAATGCTCCATTACCTACCTCATCTTTGCGGTCCTTCACTGGACTCTGTACAGTATTTCATGTCTCTCTTATACAGAGGAGTCCAGAACTGGACACAGCGCTCCAGGTTTGGCCTCACCAGCACTGAATAGAGGGGAAGGATCACCTCTCTCAAACTTCTGGCAAGATTTTGTCTAATGCAGCCATAGATACCATCAGCCTTCTTTACTGCAAGGGCACATTGCTGGCTCATGTTCACCTTGGTGTTCACCAGGACCCCAAGAATCCTTTTCTGCATAGCTGCTTTCCAGTGGGGCGGCCCCCACCATGTACTGATGCCTAGGGTTGTTCCTCCCCAGCTGCAAGGCTTCGCACTTCCTCTTGTTGAACTCACGAGGTTCCTGACAACCCACTTCTCCAGCCTGTCCAGGTCCATGTGTCTGGGACAACCCTTTGGTATAGCAGCAATTCCTCCCAGTTTTGTGTCTTCTGCAAACTTGCTGAGGATACACACTATATCATCCAGATGATTAATGAAGACATTAAACAGGATCGGACCAAGTACTGACCCCTGGACTACAATCCTAGTTACTGGGATGGTGCTTCAGAGTGGTACACAACTACACAACATATATTTACACTGGCTAGTAAACACATGACAGCTTATTTCCATGATATATGAATGTCTTCATAAGATATATGAATACTACTGAACAAAACAACCGTTTGCCAAGGGTTAAAACTTTTCTAAGGTTTGTTTTGAAGTGTTAATGATGGGTGCCTTTTAAACACATAAATCTCTTCAGGCATACAGACCAACTTAGATAAATTCAGTGTTATTGCTTTACAGCTAGGATTCTTCCACCTAAAATGAACTTTAAATTAAATGGCTTTCCTTATTCTTCCATCCACATAATAATGGCCTTCTAATCCATGCTTTCCATAAAGACAAAATGAATAAACATGGTCTGTTTCATCTTGAATTAAAATCTGACAGAGCATATTAAATTCTTGTTAAAGTCTTGTTCCATCTTGAAATATCTAGACTGATCTTGAAACCAAAATATATTGGGATATCAATCAAACCCCTATCAACCTAAATCTGCTTTTTGTATATAACAGATGCCCCAAGCAAGAAAACTTGTTTTCCTCTTTCTGCTTAACCAGAAAATATAATCCTGCCGGTTATAAAAACCAGCACAATATCATACTGTATATTTGTCAGATAAATATGTGCTGTTGATTTAACTTTTAAAGAGTTAAAGATCAAGGAATTGCATGTAGAAGCTCATACTGAAAAGTTATATCATGACTGAATAGTTTGCAGGTTTTCTACTTGTCTGTGGTTTACAAATGTTGAAAGGCCATATGCTTACAGGGAATATATTTGAAAATATATTTCCTAATATATTTCCTATACTAAAGTTTTTTTTAATTATACTATCATTATTTAAATACTTATAGTATCTGATCTTAAAATGGTCCAACCACTAAGAAATTCCTGATTTGAAAATTACACACTTTGGTATCTGAGTATAAATTGAATTGCAAAAAATATGTTGTTAAGATTTTGGCTGTAATTTCTAAGAAATGTTTCTATATAAACTATACTGTTAAAATTAAATAGAATTGCTAATCAGGTAAGCCTCCTCTTGGTTACCTTTTGAACTTCAAAACTCTTGAGGTGTTCACTCGACTAATTAGCTCTTCCTCTGTCCCCAGGCTTACTATTGTCACTTCAGATTCTGTTGAAATTGCATGGGATAATATGTACTGTTGACAGTGCAGAGAGGAGCTCTGAAAAAGCAGTGCTGTGGCAGATGTCCAAAGGAGAGATTCCATATGTGTGATCTTCACTCTTGGAATAATGGGAGATTAATTCAATTAACCTCTCCAAGACATTTCATTTCAGATGGTGTGCATCAAAAATTTGTTCAGTCAAAATCTATAATAAAACATAGGGAGGGAGAAACCTAGGGTTCTGAGTATCAGTTATTATATAACTCTCAGGGATGATGTGATTTTGTAACTGCTTGCTGAGATTTATATTATATCCCTGAAATGCCTGTGTCAAGAAGATTCTTTAAGTCAACATTTCCACAGACTACAATCTCCCAAACTCCAACATAGTCAAGGAAATTTCTTGTAAAACTTTATTATTGTGTATAAATGTATTATAATAACTATCTTGGCATGCAAATTTTTTGGGAGGATGTTTAATAGCCAACAGAAGTTAACAACCTTATACTTCCAAGGTAATCTATTGCCTTGTCTAGCTACTAATCTTCAAGAAATATAAAATATCCCAGTGTTAGTTATTGCTTCAATAAAATTTGGGTATCAAGGAACAGCAGTATGTTGTTATGAAGCCAGTATATTACACGAAAGAGCTAAGAAGAGGTATAAATTCACAAAAGTCTTGAAGGAATAGAGTACGTTATAGGTGATAAATCACCTGGAATATAAAAGATGACTGAAAGAGAGCAATTTAATGAATAAAAAATATGGTGAATACCACATGCAGAAAAAAGAAGAAACTGCTAATCTGTTACCATTAAGATAAAGAAAAAAATAGTAATGGGAATTAAAAATATATGTAGAGATGGAATCACTGCAAGAAGTTTAGTTTTACATGCAGGATCAGATCCCAAAGTAGTATGAAAATTTAAATGTCTTGTAGAGCTGCCATATCAGGGTATGTTATGATTTTTTTAACTCTAAATAGAATTTTTCCTAAATTCCAGCCCAGATTAAAACATACTGAACTGAACTTTAATGAATACTGTGTGATTATCTAAAACATTTTAATCCAAATACTAGAAATTTTTATGTTCCTAAGGACTTTCTTTTTTTTTTTTTTATCAAAAGAGATTTGGTTTTTGACTTTTCGGACTATACCTATACCTGACTGCAAGCAGGGGAGTTTCATATTTTAACTACATATTTATTACATCTGACACTTGAAGTAATTGTCTATTGCTAAACAAAACCAGTATTTATTGAAGAACCAGAAAGAAAGTTATTATTTCTGTTGATGCACGTCCCAGGATGCAATCCCCTTCACTACTCCAAGATACTCTGAGGTGTAGCAGTATTGTCAAAGCTCATATTTTAGAGCTTTTTTTTGTTTCTTCTAGTTGCTTAGAGATTACAGGCTTTGCATTGTAGCCAATTCAGCATCTTGAAACCAGATTGTGTGCTTGTTCTGCTTTTGATGACATTAAATACATTAAAAACTTCAATGAATTCAGTGGCTCTGTCACTTAGCTTGACAGTTCATTGCAGACCTACGTTTAGAAATTAGACTATTTGTATGCAGTACTAGTATTGACTTTTAAAATATGTAAAGGGATAAGACCATCATACCTGAAAGTGTCTCGCTATGGCATATCGCTGTAGATAAGATCTGCAGTGTCATTCAGTCTAGACATTTTCTTATCTGCTTCCTCTTATATAACACTCTCTTTGAGAATTTCTTTGCTTTGGGATATTTCTGTGTTTCCCAGATCCACAGCAACCACAAACCTGCTGCATTCAGGGAATGCTGCAAAGCATATATTAAGAGAATCGAAAACTGAAATGGTGTTAAAGGAAGTTTGAGGTCTCTAGTCTGAAGACTTACTGGAGTTTCGAGTCCTGCTCTGATGAAAATCAAGTTTTAAGCACAAGAACATCAAGAGATGGAAAGGTATACCTACCTTGACATCTTCCTCACGGCACTACCAGAGGGTTTTGGGTGTTAAATCTGGCAAGGCAGGTGGGAATTTCACTTGTGTTTCTTCTATCTGTGCTGAATGGTCAGTCAGGAGCATTCTGGAGAACAGGGAACCCTGCCATCTCAGTTTAGAAAGTTTAACTCAAGCTTTTCTGGAGGAAACTATTTAGAGGCTGCTGCTATGAATAACCAAACTGTATTCTTTGGTGAGTAAGATGTTTACTTGACAATAACTGACTCTAGTTGTTTCATTGATTCATATTGTTAATGTAGTGCTGGAGGTTCTTACAGTGTTCAGGTACAGTACTTCTCTGTATTAACTGTATTTAACCTAAATGAAAATAAATGGGACAAAACTGATGGAAAAACTTGCTCAAACCCTGTGTTCATTTCAACATAGCATGACCAAAGACTAAACTGCAGCTTTTCTTAGAGTCTGGGACTTTTTTTAGTAACTTTCCTAAAAATTACACTTGTATGAACAAAGGCATAGCATGTTAAATCATAAAATTTTCATGAAAGTAGAACTGGGGATGCACTTTATTTGCACTCTAAAGTTCTCTTATTCTTGTTTTTAATAATGTGTACATGTCTCATGTCTCTTGCATGAAAAGCTCAGCATTGGGTAATGGGTGATCTGTGTTGGTGAAATTCTCATGCAACTTAGCCAGAGAAAGTGTGAGATACACTGCATACTATCTGCCTTGTATTTCAGAGATTAATATCCCGTAGTCTTTAAATATGCTAAAGAAATGTGATTCTATACATTCGAAGAACTGTCTCAAATAATGCCATCCTATGGCAGAACAGTAATACTGGGGCTTCTTGCTAGTGTTCAGAATCGGGTTTATTTTTCAAGTTCTTCCATACTACTCAAAGAAAATAAAATTATGTTTTTTCCTCATTTGTCTGTGTTTCTCCCTGAAGATCGTTTGCCCTTTACATCCTTACACACACTTTTTTCTTCCATAGTTCATGTTTTTTATCTATCCATCTGTTCTGCTCTCTGAGCTGTGTTTCCCCATGTGTCATGTCACAAAACTCAAAGTAGGAAGAAATGACTTGCATAGTTGTGCAAAGAACACAGGTAAAGATTTGATGTTTGAGTAGCATTTTCCACATACTTGCAGACACTGTTATGGTATTTTGCATTAATCCTGAAATTGGTTGTAGACAGATTTGCTTATCCTTGTTTCCTTTTGTGCGAAAGCAAGGAAGACAGTCAATGTATTTTAACTCAGTTGAAGTTCATTGGTTTAAGGAATCTGAGAGCTAATTGTAAACATTCCTGCTATACTTCAATATCTCGTGATTCTAAGCTCTTCTCTGGTAGTTGTAGCTGGCTGTTGGGTATCAAACATTCCCACTGTAGAAGGGAAGGCATTAAGTCTTACTGTATCTTCAAACCTGTTTTCCAGCTCTTTAAGGGCCACCTTCCCCTAGTCTTCTACTAGCAGCTGGCAGGGAAACAGGATCTCGCACACTAGAAATTGGAATCTGTCTCCAGGGTGGTGGGCAACCAGCTTGCTTCCATGTGTGCACGTGTTGGGAACAGGGGGGAGAAAGATACGAAAAAGTCTTTGCTAGATTCACAGGTTAAGAGTAACGTCTTCTCTCAGTTCACATCTAGTTAGCTGTGGAATAGTTTCAGTGCTGGACTGATAGTTTCATGACAGGCAGTTCTCAAGTTCTGCATGATGTGGCTGCTCTCAAGTGGTCTGCACTTGGCAAGCCTTGACACTCGCTCTTCTGGTTGCCTCAGGATGTTGCACCTAATGAAGCTTTAACTGAGGAAGTCCCAGACACCTGGGAAAAATGTATAACTTCCCTCTTTTGTGTGTGTGTGTGTATCATATTTGCTACATCTTTAACGTATTCCTCACCCTTAAAAAGAGCAAGTTTCTTTCAGTAGGGAAAAATTAAAAGTGGGCAATGGTTACCCTTTCCAGTCCTTTACTTGTGGAGATGAAAAGGATGTTGTACTGACAGGTACAGCCTAAGATCAGGCAGTTTTTATAGGTATTTGTTCAATGCAATATAGCATATATTTCCTGGAAATTTTCCACTAGCAAAAATCTGAGTCTCAGCCAGAAACCTAGCAAAAGAAATGAGTTCAAAACTGTTTCTTAAACTAAGGCTGCAGTGATTGCTTAATACACAGTAGATTGCAGACATTTTTTCATTACTTTTTGTCTTACAGAGACTGGCAGAAAGAGTAAAGAAAGACAATAACCTGGGTAGTTGAACTCAAAGCCCATTTTAAGGCTCAAAAAGAAAATTGATATATACAGAATGCATATATGTCCATGTATGCTTATATAGAGAGTGTGGGCACTACCTAGAATTTATTATTTTTTTTATTTATTTTCTGGATTTTATGTCACAGACACTTTTAAAAGAAAGTATTTTTGATCACAAAGTTTTAGAGTACTTCTGTACGGGTCACACTTTCAGAGGAACTACAGACTGGCACCACAACGTGTATCTCCAGGTTTGTGTGGGAGAAAATGACCCACAATTGGCAGGTGCATTTTGTGTCTCTGCATTCCCAAATGCTGTCTACAAAAATAGAAGATGTTTCCTGATTTGTCTCATTTGCTTTTAATCACACCATCCAATTCAGTTCCCTGCCTCACAAGATGTTGGGCTAGCCTCCCACTGGAGTGTATGGCCCAGATTTTCAAGAGTACTGCTCAAACACCGGCCACAGCTCCTGCTTTGAACGGCATTCTGGTGGACTCTTTCACCTCATTGGCACAACCTGCACATGATTTCAGAGTAGTAGTTCTCATTTGGGAAAGGATGATAGTTTACCTTTTCCTTTACAGAAAGTGTTGGCAGGAGAGAAGCATCCAGTTTGGGCTGAGTCATCTGGAAAGAATCTGAATCTAAAGTAAAGTATTTGCCAGTGTGAGTTTTCCTCTCAAATTAAACCTAAGTTTTTTCCGAAGATCTTTACTGCGGTTTAATTTTTTTTTCTTTTGTGTGTTGTTGTACTGGTTTGAATTTTAGCTAGCATGAAAGTGCTGTTAGAAAGGACAGTCTGGTTTTGTTCTTCGCTTGCCTAAAGAAAAACCGTCTTGGAAATGTAATTTGACAGCCAGTTGTTTCAGTTAAACCACATACATGACAGAAGTTTGGATGATTTGGACAGGTGTGCATTGGATCTATGAACATTTTTCTCCAGTTATTAGACTTAAAAGCCGCATGATATTAGAACTCTACTTTGGATGTTAGTAAGAACTGCAAATAGTTCTTCTAAAACTGTTTTTTAATTTTCACATGCCCTTTTCGTAAAAAAAAGCCAACCCACTAAACAAACAAATAAACAAATTTGTTAAGAAATTAACAAAATATGGATGCATGTAAATAATTATAGTTTTATTCAAATAAGTGTGAGAAGACATCCAAAGGATGAAAAGTTTTGGATAACTGTTGACAGTATTTTTCTATTTATCAATCAACTTTTGCAAATTTGAAACAGCTTTCAACCCAAAAAATTGTTTCCAGATTTACTATTGGTGCAATACAGTATAAGTAAGTTGCAAACCTTTATTCTTTTCTGTCGTGTACTAAATTATTACAGAATGGTGTAGGAAAATAGTGTCACAGAGTAGTAAAGAAAATACTTCCTTTTTTTTGCATTGATTTTTCATATGTGTCTTTTTTTGACAGTTTGGATTTTAGAGAAAAAATCTTATTATTTTCTTGCATACCAGGCAAGATAAGAAAAATCCAAAACAGTGACAAGAAAAGTGTTGGTTAAACATGTTATGCTTTTAGCCTTTTCTTGTTCAGATGAATTTCGTTTATCCAGAACTGAAACAATTAATGACTTGGAAGAAAACTCATCCATCTTCAGTTGAAAAATTTGCCTTCTATTTTCCCACTTTAACTGTTATTGGACTTTCAGCTGTATTACTACAGAAGAAAATGGTTTGCATGAGAATGGTTTGTGGGTTTGTGTGATCTTTATATAGCAATATTTTTTGATGTAATTTTTCATTCAGGCACTTAAGTTCATAATCCCTCGAGTTCTTCTGTTGTGGTTCTAACAGCACTGCTGACTTTATTTTAATGATTGGGCTTCCTCTTTTGACTGTCTAGATGACTGCTAACTCATCTATTTTTCTATATCTAATTGTTATACACTCAACACCATGATATAGCAGTATATCCTGAACATTGGTTTTTGCCAGCATCTTTCACAGGCTAAGCAAGCATGTGAGAACTTCTAGGTGGAGAAATGACATATTTTGATGTACTGCTGATCAAAAGATACAAAAAAAGCTTTCATATGCAGCAGATAGTGTACAATCGGTTTTATTTGCATAGGTAAAGTTATTGGTAAGAAACCATTAGGTGGCTATTAGCTGCCTGAAATGACTAGCAAGATATTTTACAGCCTCACCCATCCTCTCCCTGTGAGATTTGTTAATGCGAATGCAAACAGCTGTCAGAGAAGAGGGAGAGGCTACTCCGAATCAGAAGAACCAAAAGCCTTGGTTTTAGGCTTAGGAAAGGGGGAAACCTGGCTGTTCTGCTTCAGGGCAAGGGTTGACATGAAAGACTACCATAATTTCATTCTTTTGGCCTGGTCTTCCACAGCATGTTGCCATCAGTTCTCAGCAGTGAGTTCCAGACTGTGCTGATGAGTGTATCCTCATTTAGCTGCTCCTGCAACCAGTTTCTGTTACCAGCAGCCCTTCTCTAGCTTACCATGTCCCTGTAAAATATAACCAGGACACAGAACAGAAGAAAGATGCCAAGACATAACAGTCACCACGTTTGAGTTAAAACTCTGAATACTTGAGGGTTTGAGAAAAATTCCTGTATTCATTTGGCACGTTCTGTGTTCATGAAACCCTTTGCAATATAAGTTAGTTGCACATCTGCAACAGAAAGGGGCAGTGTTTGGCATAATTTTTAAAAAAGTTTAAAGACAAAAAAAAGTCAGAGAAGGAAATGATACTGCAAGTAGTCATGCTACTGATAATGATACTTCTGCACGTGACGCTATTAAAAACATTCATTTTTAGAAATTCAACAAGCAGTCTGACTAAGTGGTCTCCTCCTTTCTGCATGTTCATGTAGACAGGTCTCTAGCATCTGTAGACAAGCCCACCTTTCTAGTAACAATTCCAAATTTATACATCATATCATAGATATTCAATTTAGTTTGCCTGATACTGGAGAACGCAAATACATTTCAGACTACTTTCCTTTCCCATTCAAAAAGTTGATTAAATACGTTATTTGTGAAAACTTCTATGGGTACTTTGCCTTTCTGTGGGTTCTCAGTCAAGCTGTTTGAATCCTATGGGTGTTAGATTCTCGACCCTTGGAGAGACTCTGACTTGCCTTATTAAAGCGCTTTGTTACCAAGACGAGAAACATTACTTTTGTTAGCATGTTTCTACATAGGGCTGTATACCACTCTGTGAAGCTAAGTGCTGTACAGGAGATTGAAGCCAGCACTGAATATGCTCAAAAGAGCAATGTTCCCTATTCTCAACGATCTTTCTTTCTCAGATCTGTTTATTTCATCCTTTGTTTTTCACTGTTGTTTGCTTGTGAATGTCTCCCATCTTGTTTGCTCATCCTGGGACGCAATTTTTTAAAAATTTCATTAGTGTTATTTATATATAAATGTAAAATATAAATACAAATATAAGTAANCTAGATTTCCTCAAGGGACAAAATCACCATATGGTAGAATAATCCTTGCCGTTTGCTGTGGATACCATGGGTATTGTTAAATGCATTGGTATGCTGGTGCCCTGACTTCAGACATCTTCAGTCTCTCGGGTTGTAAACCAAAGTCTCCTACCACCTTAGGAAGTTCATAACAGAGTGAATTGTAATGTGTTCCAGAAAATGGCTGTCACTTTCTTTTCTTAACCTGGTCCTATCTGCTGTAAAATTCTGACTTATTTATTAGAGCTGGGACTGAAGCAGTAATTCCCACATAATACTGTAACCATCAGGCTTTAGAGTAATTCTCTCTCTTCCTCACCCAATTAATCGTTGATATTTTTAAAATTTGAAATACTAACAGATATTTGCTTTTAAGTGAGAGAACAGAGACAAAGCTTCAGCCTGCTTGTTGAAAGGTTGCTATTTCCAAAACTATGTTTAGCTGTGGGTTTGGTTCTGTGGAACTCGGAGCTGCTATGATCCAAAATATTTTTCTCTCATGTAATGTGTAGAAAATATCTCGGGCTGTGCATTTAATTAAAATTAATGAAAATTATCCTTAGAGGGCTTACAGTATATCAAGTTGTAAACTGGAAGGTTTTTAAAATGTCTTGTATCCTGGGGGCTGGCTCTTTAACATCTGGCCATTATTGGGTAAAGAGTTAAATAGAAGTCTTTCTGATTTGGTGTGTATGAGCTGCATGACACACAATGCTTCTTGCTTTGTTAATTAAAACCACACTTATGTTTGTCTTTCTGAAACAGGTTTCAGAGGAGGAAAATAAAGAAACAAAAGGAAGACAAAGGAACTGAGAAAGGTAAATATTAATACCTTGCATGTGTAATGGTCTGTGGAAAAAGGTGTACACACTGCCAGAGAAGAGAAGCAATAACTGACCCACAGACTCTGTGTCCATAAAATTGTTTGATGGGAGTTCTCAGGATTTTATGTCTTTTCCTGAATCTCCTCTGTAAGTACATTTTAAATATTTTTTTCTTTGGAATAATGTGAGTAATTTTCAGGTTAGACAAGAAGGTATTTTTGGGAGCAGGGGCTTTGGAGTCAGTTGGCATAGCCATGCTGTAACTTTACTGAAATATTAGTTTATTTATCATACAGCCACACAAACGAGAAAAAGACAGTGAGTGTTTCACCCTCATATTCTAACCTGATGAAAATTTTATTTCTTCCATAACCTGCTATTAAATCTTAACTATGTAATAAGACAATTACCACTGAGACCCTGTATTTTTCCATTCTCTCTCTGTCTTCTTTCTTAATTTGATTTTTCTTGGACATGAAATGAACTAAATAAAACCTGGCAGTAAAAAAGGTACAGCATAGCTGGTTTATTTTTATATGAACTGTCCACTTCACCTGCTGCAAGAAATATCCCTGTAGTACTTGGGTGCAATGTTAAATCTTGCTTGCAGATATAGTGGCATTCATTTTTGCCTTGTCTGGTACTTTATGGAGAAATCAGTAAAAATTGATTTCAGCCAAAATATATATGATACTGGTAAATTAATATTAATGCTGGAAAGCCTGCTAAACCTGTTCCTTATGGTGCTCTGGATCTATATACTACATTAATATTTTGATAACTAATGATTAATATTTTACATCTTGAAGCTATGCCTTGTGATATCAGGCCATCTTTTTGAGGAGAAAACAGACTGCAAAGTAATTGCAAAAGAAATTTGTGTCCTGTGTGCCTAGTGTTACATGCAGACCATGGGAGGTACCTCAGTTTCTAAATATCCAAAGGCTATTTGGACAGTCTCAATCCATTGGCTCAAGTCTTATGATCGTCTTTTCAGAAAAAGCAACATGGGAGTTTCTTTTTTTCCTTCTAATCTGCAATTTCACAGTTGAATAGAGAGATTTATCTTGAGGGGTGTGAAAGAAGTAAAATATATACATACACATACACATATATATGTGACAGTTTTTTTCAGAAAAGTTGAAGCAAAGTAACAGCATGCAAGTTTCTGCACTATTCTTTTGTGTTGTCTACTTAGATATCACCACTTGACTTGAGGCCACTTCCTGAAGGTAGCCAACTTTAAACTAGATTAATAATGTCGGTAAGAAAAGGAAGACTAGGGAAAATGTACACTCTCTCTGGAAGGAAACGGGAGACCTGGTCACCTGGGATGTGGAGAAGGCTGAGCTGCTCAATGACTTTTTTGCCTTGGTCTTCAATGTCACATGCTCTAGCCACACCACCCAAGTGGCAGAAGGCAAAAGCAGGGACTAGGAGAATGAGGTACCTCTCGTTGTAGAAGATGAGATTTCAGACTGTCTGAGGAATCTGAAGGTGCACCAGTCCATGGGACCTGATGAGATACATCCGTGGGTCCTGAGGGAACTGGCAGATGGAGTTATCAAGCCACTATTCATCATATTTGAGAAGTTGTGGCAGTCCGGTGACATTCCCACTGACTGGAAAAGGGGAAACATAACTCTAATTTTCAGAAAGGGAAAAAAGGAAGACCCGGGGAACTACACCTCTGTGCCCGGCAAGATCATGGAGTAGATCTTCCTGAAAACACTGCTAAGGCCCATGGAAAAAGAGGTGATTTCTGACAGCCAACACGGCTTCACGAAGGGTAAATCGTGCCTGACAAATTCGGTGGCCTTCTACAATGGCATTACAGCATTGGTGGATAAAGGAAGAACAACTGACATCATCTAGCTGGACATGTGCAAAGCATTTGACTCTGTCCCACACAACATCCTTGTCTCTAAATTGCAGAGACATGGATTTGATGGAGGAACCTGTTGGTGAATAAGGAATTGGCTGGATGACTGCACTCAAAGAGTTGTGATAAATGACTTGATGGCACCCAGTGATGAGTGGTGTTCCTCAGGAGTCAGTACTGGGACCAGTGTTGTTTAACATCTTTGTTGCTGACATGGACAGTGGGATCCTCAGAAAGTTTGCCAACACCACCAAGCTGAGTGGTGCAGTTGACATGCTGGAGGGACCTGGACAGGCTGGAGAGGTGGGCCCATGCCAACCTCATGAAGTTCAGCAGGGCCAAGTGCAAGGTCCTACACCTGGGCTGCAGCAATCACAAGCACAAACACAGGTTGGGTGGAGAATGGATTTAGAGCAGCCCTGAGGAGAAGGATCTGGGCGTGCTCAGTGACGAGAAACTCAACATGAGCCAGTAACTTGCAATTGCAGCTCAGAAAGCCAACCGTATCCTGGGCTGCATCAGAAGCAGCGTGGCCAGCAGGTGAAGGGAGGTGATTCTCCCCCTCTACTCTGCTCTAGTGAGACTCCACCTGGAGTACTGCATTCAGCTCTGGAGCCCGCAACATAAGAATTCATGGACATGTTGGAGTGAGTTCAGAGGAGGGCCAGAAAGATGATCAGAGGGGTGGAGTACCTCTCCTATGAGATCAGGCTGAAGGAGCTTGGGTTGTTCAGCCTGGAGAAGAGAAGGCTCCGCATAGACCTTATAGCAGCCTGCCACTACTTAAAAGAGGCTGTCAGTAAAGATAGGGAGGGACCCTTTATCAGGGAGTGTAGTGATAGGACAAGGAGTAATGGTTTCAAACTGAAAGAAGGTAGATTTAGGTTAGATATTATGAAGAAATTCTTTACTGTAAGGGTGGTGAGACACTGGAACAGGTTGCCCAGAGAAGCTGTGGATGCCCCATTCCTAGAGGTGTTCAAGACCAGGCTGGACGGGGCTTTGAGTAATGTGATCTAGTGGGAGGTGTCCCTGCCCATGGTGGAGTGGGGGGTGGAACTAAATGATCTTTAAGGTCCCTTCCAACTCTAACCATTCTATGATTCTATGAATAAATACTCTGCCTAGGCCTTAATATACACTTAATTTTCTTGCCATGATTCTCTAAGACTGATTTTTTTTCTGGCTCCATCATTTACTTTACAGCTCGAGAAACAAAGGAAATTGTTATGTTAATAATATATTCATTTTTAACAATGCAAAACCAATTTAACCTGCGTGAAGGCACAAGTCACTGACTATTAAACTGACAAACAGAAGTCACACACCGAGATCTTCATATCCAAAAATGTATGGATTTTTTTTTGTTACCAGTCTGCCCAGCTGTCTGTTACAGCAGTCAGAAACTTAATTTGACATTAAAGAAATGGCTGGCGGTAACGCTCTTAAGAGCTCATGAAAGCAGTAAACATTTTAATGAGAACAAAAAAACTCCATAAACTGTATTTGAACATATTACCTTGATAAGAAAGGGAAAAAAAAGAACTGATGTGACTGTAGTAAAATAATTAGATTTTACTAATAGAATTGTAACTATCGATACAATTGTAATACACAATTACTGATGGAATTGTAATAAAAAATTAACTCACTACCACAAATGTGTTGTCTGTCCCAAAGCACAACCCAGTCATAATTAGTTTCTAAATATTTGATATAACTTAAGGACCAACAAACGCCAGGTAACTCCAACACACTGTGAAAGCACATATGCACAAAATACAGCTGAAAAGTGTGTGTTCTTCAACCTGTTCATAAGAACCATAACATTGTTTTTGCTGTTTATATTCACTTATAAAGCTCAAGAAAGTCTATTCAGAAAACTTAGAAGTAAACCACATGGAAAAAAAGGAATATTTTAAGTTTTAGATAAGAAAAGGAAATGAAACAACATATGATATAACAGAATGCAATAGATTTTAAAATAATTAGAAGCTTCCTACTTTGAAAGAATTATTATTTATCTGGTTAGCCATGGTTTGCTATGATGAGAGAGAAGTAAGCTTTCTTGATTATAAACACAGCCTTCCTAGTCTATCTCACAAAGCATACCAGTGTACAGACTCAGATTTCTTGACAGCATCTGCTTAAATAAAAGTCAGTCATAGAATCATAGAATCATAGAATTGTTAAGGTTGGAAGGCACCTTTAAGATCATCGAGTCCAACCATTATCCTAACCTGACAAAACCACTTCTAAACCATATCCCCAAGTACCACGTCTACCCTTTTTTAAAAACTTCCAGGGATGGCGAATCTACCACCCCCCTGGGCAGCCTATTCCAATGCTGGATAACCCTTTCAGTGAAAATATTTTTCCTAATATCCAACCTTAACCTCCCCTGGCTTAACTTGAGCCCATTTCTTTTCATCCTATCACTTGTCACTAGGGAGAAGAGGTCAGTCCCTATCTCTCTATAACCTCCTTGCAGGTAGTTGTGATGTAAACTAATGTTTATATTCATTTAAGGTGCTCCCAGTAAAGAGGCTGATCTCGTGGAAAGGCTAGTACGTCCCCTTAGCCTCAAAACCAGGGGGAATGAGCACCAGCTGTCTGCTGGGAAGAGTTGCTGGGACACTTAACTCCCAAATCCTGCTCTGAAACTATTTTGTGGTGTGGTAGTTGTCACAACCAAAGTATATCAACGACTGCTCAAACATTGGTGAAGAAAACTACATTCCAGCACTTGCAAATGTTTCCAGACAGTGTTTAATTTGCTCCTATAGGCTTAACACTAGATGCTTTTGCTCTGTGAGACCTCAATAGTGGAATCCGTTATAGGAGGTTATAGATAAACTGGTTGTTTTCAGACAATTCATGCTATTGAATTGTTGAGATGCAAAATCAATATCCTGGTTAAAATGAAGGAAAATTATTTTTTATGTTCATAAAAGGAAGATGAATATTACAGACGTGAAAGTTTATGACGACATTAAACCAAGCCAGCTAACACATCTTCCTATACAAGATTTTATCATGAAACATGATTTCTATGATCTTCTACTTTAAAGGCATAGGAAATCATTTTGGATTTAAACAAGTTAAATGGACAAATATGACCAGTTTTTAGCCTGTGTAATCTTCCAAATCTTGTTGTGTATGGAGACAGAAAAATAAATCTGGAAATACTTCAGTGAAGCATTCTACTACGTCAGCAGGAGATAATGAGAAAATGGCATTACCATTACTAGAAAAATGAGCTATTACCAACATAACACCTTCCTTCCTGTCTTCACACTGTGTTTAAATTTCAAAACTATGTGTATATTTGCACAAAATTATTTTGGTTTTAAGAAGAACGAAAAAAATGGAAGCAAAACCTAGGAAATTTAGAGCCTCTGACAAAAATCAAAAACAGTTGCCTTTCACAAAGGCTGCATCTTCTACAGCTGTGTAAGCTGTCCATATAAAAAAAATATTGGCTATTCTAACTGCGTATGATTTATTTTTTTCACCTTGATGCAAAATTGTTCCTGCAGTACAAACTGTACTTGGTGATAGAAGACAGGTGAGTCTCAACAGCTGCTGCCTGAAATCTGTGAAACTCAAATAGTTTGTCAGCGGTCGGGCAGGAAATGATTTCACACAAAGCTGAGGCCTTAAAAGGCTCAGAATAATTGTTCATCACAGTCTAGCGATAAATAAGCTGTTGTTTAGGAATCAACATGGACTAGTTTTGTCACTCATGACTGGAAGGAACTGACCAAAAACTACCTCCTGGGTGGTAAGTGTTACAGCTAATTTATTGTAGTCAGGAGCAGATCTTGGACTTGGTACTCATACCTGATGAAGATGACCCAGAAGCCTGTGAAATATTAAACCATTATAATTGTTGTATGTGGAATAAAACTAATTTGAACTATTTACCTTTTCCTCAAGAAGGTTTGGAAATGTTGCCTGGGATTTTTCCCTCTTTATTCTTGTTTTCATCTGCTTTCTCAGTAGTACTACAATTTATAATATTGCAGTGTGCATATCCACAGCAAGGAATGCCAGCCTTTCTCTGTCTTCTGTGAAATAACTGTAAATCAGCAATCAATTCAAATAGATAATAGAACTACTTGGAGTTTGTTTGGTACATGCAAAACTAGTATTAGGCAACAAGAGATTAAAAAAACAGCTTTTTTCCCTTTCTTTTTTCTTTTTTTTCTTTTAATGTGGAATGGAAAAGGGGAATATTAAAACCTGTGAAGCAGATGTGATCTTTTGTAATAGCAGTAGAAAGGTTGGGATGTTGTCTTAATTACAGTAAATTAATCTGTCATAAAGCATACTAATGATTAAGGGTGTCAAATTTTCACTTTTTCTTAAGTACTGCTAATCTCAATTACGTCTTTCTTACGAATAACTGTTTTCTAAAAATTCTCAAATGGACAAAGGGCTAATGATATTACTAGTTTTAAGTATGATGCAGTATAGCCTACGAGTTATGTTTTGATCCTGAAATAAATTTTTATCTCTTCAAGAAAGTTGGAGAGAGAAATTTTATGTAGTATTAAACAGCACTGTGTTGTACATTTTTAGAGTGGAGATACTGTAAGATGCTCTGCAACAACAAACAGAATGGGAAATCACAAAGCCCATAGTTCTCGGCACCTGCTTAACACAAACACTGAAAGCTGATTAAGCTGAAACAAAAAACATAAAAAAGGTAATGAAACAGAGTAATTTGCATTTACCTCTGGCTATTTTAGCAGAACGTATTACCTGTCCTATCATGTACATGACAGAAATGTGCAAGATTATTGTACAGTCTACTGAACAACAAAAAAGAATATTTTAATGAAAAGCATCTCTATTACCTATTTATAAAGCTTTTGACAAATGTATGCATCAAACCACTGTGCAGTTTGACTTGTTAGAGTAATTACTGGGCTGGACTTGTATCTTTGTTTCATTTATTTTATGTCACAAAAAACATCACCCTGAAGTTTCCTGAACTTTGAGACTTTAGTCTTATGTAACATCTCTGTAACTGAGATGATAAGAGTTGTTGAGGGATTTAAGACATTTTACAAGAGAACAGAATTTTCCTTTTCTGAACCATTGGATGGAATGTTGTCAATTTTGGTTTGGAGAACAGAAATCTTTTACAACCTGAGTACCTCAGGATGTAAAAAGCTGGTAAGATCAATGCAATTCTCAATTAAAAAAGAGATGAAATCTCATTATGATTTAGAAGCTGGTATTCTCAGAAAGATTTTGGAAAGGACCTCAGACTCCTGCATCTTCAATGCTGTTAAAAAATTAGATTATAATCCAAGGGCATATTATCCCTCTGATATCATATATCTATAACCCTGCATATTTGGATCAGCTGTCAAGGTACAAGCTGTATATTACATGTTGAGGAACTCGCTGTATTATTTCTCATTTCCCAGCTCCGCCAGAGATGCATCTGATCTGCAATCACAGAAATTCCAGTTTAGTGGCTGGCCTATATGAAGTCTAAATAACTGCAATAACTCAAGAAGGAAAATAAATTTGGATTAGGTACGGACAGCATAGGACTGAAACTCTTCCAGTGCGGATTTATATGTTTGAAGGGAAATGTATGGTGCTTGCTTTTATTGTTCTTTTAAAGAATAATTCATGCTATAACAAAAATGGAATTTAACATGAGTATTTAAAATTCCAATATATTAAATGTGATAATCTATGCAGTAAGAGAGTAACATAAACTGGCAGTTTGTCATACAACTTGAGTGCTTGTTGCAGACAACTAAGTTTGAAATCTGAGAGGTTTGACATGTCCTTGTTCTGTGAAAAATGTCCAGGTAGGAAGGCCATAGGGGAGCAGTGTATGTGTTTGTGTTTTTGACGCCTTGTGACCATAGGTAATTACTCTGGCTCCCTGATCATTTCAAGGCCACTGAACTCACTGTAATGCTGTATATTACTTTTTTAAGCTTGTATAAATGTTTATGTGTAGACTAATTTAAGGGTTTGTGATACTCTATGTGGATATAGATCTCCAAATTTTGGCCCAGGCTACTACCAGGGAATCTTAGGGGCACAAAGCAGAAGCTGTCCCTGGGTTTGTTCTTTAAACACTCGGGAATAATCCAATGCCCCAATAAATATGCTAAGTGGACATCTTTTTACTCTTAGGTTTTGTTTGTTTGTTAGTTTTTTAATTTCTGCTTTTCCTATGGCACTCAATTTCCCAGAGAGAAAGGTTTTTGTTTTGTAAGTATTTGGAGACAGGAATAATTTTGTTAGCCCTGGTTTGATTTTATATCACTTTGGCTTGTGTTTCCATAATCTTGTTATCCAGAGCTTCATGGTATTTGAGAAAATCCATTATCTTTCCCTCCTGGATGATATAATCAATATGGAATAGGTTATTCAAGACCATTCTGTTCTTTGTAACACCTACTTGAATAAAACAGGCTCCCTTAGGAACTCAGAACTATTCAAAATTTTGTCCTGCAAGTGAGCTGCTTCTTGGCATGTATCCTATTCCTTTCCAGGTTAGTTTTACAGCACCTGACTCTGCCTACTTTAGTTATCCTGTGTAACTCCATTTATATTCTGAATTGTCTCATTGATTTTGAAATACTGCATGGAAGGCACAGTCTGGGTCTTGTACAGTTACCCAAGAGCCAGAGACAGTTTATGATTTTTGTATGAGTAGCTCTACATTATAAACAGGAGGCAGTAAATCAGGTACAAAGATGAGACCTAAGGTTTCTCATGAGAATAAAGCATGAATCTTGTGGCAGTGTATATTGGTGCATTTCCAGTTGCCATTTTTCTTCTCATAAACACTTCCAATTTGGGCAAGTGTATCAGACCTAACACTGAGGTGAAAAGGTACATCTTGAAAGAAAAAGAGAAAACTCGTCACTTTGCTGAGACTCTGCTGATACAGTTTATAAAATGCCCCTACAAGTATTTGGGCAGGGTCCTGTTTACATTGATGTTTAAGTCATGGTGGTGTTGGGTTTCCTACTGCTGATGATGTCTATGGCTGCTGTCTATTACAAAACAGCTTTTTATAATTTGTAACAAACAAATTTGTGCTTTATACAAATATGGAGGATGATACCCTCTCCCTGATTTCATGGTCGTCCTCTGGATGCGGATGCAGATATGTACTGACTGGAAGTAAGGTTTTAAAAAGCCGCTTTGCCACTTGTTTTTAATGGGAGGTTGACCCATTGCCCCTTGGCACCTGTGAGCACCCCCCATACCTCCACCTTGGTCTCTAGGTGCCTAAATAGATTTGAAAATTCAGCAGGATTTACATCCTTTGCAGCAGCAGAATCTTTTCACCACCATAGCTGTTCCACAGCTTTTGTGTTTATGTTTTCTGTTTTGTGTTGGAATTATGTATTTGGCAAATGATTAGTTTATTTGTTTGCTGAAACTCACAAGCCTCCTCACCAATCCCAAGGGTGAAGGTTTGCACGGCTTTGTGTTTGTAGCTGTATTTTTTATAAACAGCTCAGGTCATTGTTAATTGCTTACCCTTCTGTTATCTTGCTGCCAACACTTGAGTTTTTAAGCAATTTGGTTCTATTACCAATTGTTTTCAGAATCTTTTTTAAAAGCCTAAATTTTGCTATACAATGTTTTCATGGAGATTTCTCTTGATGGCAGTGGTAGATTAAACAGCTTTGAATTTGTTCCTGGTCCCATACCCTTCTCATCATGCAGTAGTGCGCAAGCAGCATCAGTCTGGCACAGTGGCTGAAGGAAATTGTATTGACTTACGCTTGTAATTTTTTTTTAAAAACTGTCACCTTCCTGTTACAGGTGGCTTCCCCCAGCCCCGTTTTTTTTGCTATAACAACTTCTTCCAGGAGAATGTGAAAGCAGTTGACCCATCAGTAAAATTTCATCACTAATCCTAGTTTTGAAAGTGATGGTTTAGAAGACTTAATGGACTTGTCC
>VZSZ01001089.1:0-160294 GCA_013398815.1 Ibidorhyncha struthersii
GGAGGCGGCCTCCGTCGCGGCTGGTGCGTGGGGGCCTTCCCTTGAAACTGGCTCTCGAAATTCCAGAGGGCTGCGGGACCTGGGAAAGTTTTGAAAGTTTAATTTGGAGGGAGCGGGGAGAGGCGGCGAGCCCGCGGCTTGTGAGGCGCTGCGGGGCTTCGCTTTTCCAGCCGGGAACGCCCGGGCAGGGAGAGGAGGGGAGGGGAGGGAGGGNCCGGTGCCTTCCCGCTCCGCTGTCTGCCGCGCCGAGCGCGGGGTGCGCAGCCCGCACAGCTCTCGGCCTCCCGTAACCTGCTGGAAAGCCGCTCGCCACCCAGCAGAGCTCGCCCGGCCAAGGTAAAGAGGGTGCGTGAGGGGTTTGTGGTTTTTTTTTTTTTTTTGGCTTGCTTTCCCGCAGTTCGGCGGGGGTTGAGGTCCCAGGATGGGGTTTCAGCCCGGGCTGCGGGCGGGCAGTCGGTGCAAGGCAAGAAAAACAACGCGTTTAAAACTTGGGAGAAGCCGTCCGGACAGAAAGCGGGCTGCTGGTGTGTTCTCCGGGGAAAAAATAATCTCAAAAGTAACCACCCTAAATTTATAGTATCGTCATCTGTACGTAGAGAGAGCAGAGCTGCGGATGGAAGAGCACGCAGTAATCTCTACCTGGGAATCGCTTCTGTTTTTAAGAAGCCGTGTTTCTGTTTGTGTACTTTCTTCCAGAGAGCAACACAAAAGTTCCTTTTCCAAGGAGGATTTCCCCTGGTCTTTTCCCCTCTTAAACCCCCCTACCCCAAACTCGCTCAAGTGAGTGGGAATCTTTCCGTGGACATCAGTAGGAATTGCTCCGTTGACTCAGTGGGCTTGGATCAGGCCCTTGGAAATTTTCTTACAAATGTGGGACGAGGAAGTTGGGCACAGTGTCTGTATACCCACCTTCATTTGTGGGGGGAAAAAGGAAGTCAGAGACAAAGTTTTAAGAGATTTGGACAGGTTTTTTTTTTTTTCCTCTCTGTGCCTAGGTAATTTAAAACCATTAAGGAAAAACATTACTGCTAGTAATATTACTCTAAAGAAAATATGATTAATAATTAAATCGGTTTCTCTAATGCTACACTAAACCCTTTTGAGTGAGATATAGATTTTAGTGTTCAAATTAGTATTTATTTTCAATTTAAGGTTTTTCCTGACTATAATAATTTGTTCATATTAAATACAGATATGGAAAAGACCCCTGTTTTGAAGTAATTTGCTATTTTAAGGTAGTTCTTACAAAACGGTAGCGTTCTGTAGCATTTTTGTATACTTAAATCATTCATTTAACTACTCGGTACAGGAGATTACTAAACGGTTGAGGGAAAGAGTGTTTCAAATACAGTATTTCTAAAACACATATAGTAACCTTCGTGCCAATTGGTAGGTCACTTAGTAACATACAAGATACATAATTAGACATTGTAATTTATTTTGTAACATATAGCACCTGAAATACACTGCTTCATGTGAGGCCTTGTTGGTGTAGGCTTTAAGATTTAACAGTAACCTTGCCAGGAAACTTAAGGAGAATCAATTGTATAAATATTTGGGTATTTCTTTGTTTTTAGTTTAACCTCAGTGATTCTTGGGTTTTGTCACAAGATCTTTGCTACTGTGGAGTGTTTATAACGTTTAAGAGAGGAAAAAACCTAAATGTTCTGTAGCTTTCTGTTTAGTGAACATCTGTGTAAAATCGCCAAAGAGTCTGTAGGGAACAGCCAAATTAGAGTTTTTTGAGTGTGAGGAAGAGTACAAGAAATATATGAAGTGCAAGATATTTTAATTAGTGAATACATGCTACTATTTTAAAGCTGCACTAGGGTTTGTACAAGAGTCAGGTGTTGGATTTCATGTTTTTGAAGTGAATGATTTTTTTTTTTGTGATCATCTGTTGCTTTTACATTTTTTAGATGCTTTCTGTAATAGAATGCGTTGAAACTAACATTTTAAGATTAAAGGTGTATTTGCTTAGAAACATTCCTGTCAGATTCCAGTGCATTTTCAGAAAAGTTCTTGTTGGACTCGAATGTATTTAAAAAAATTACTGTAGCATAAGCTTTTTTTTTTTTCCCCTGGACTGATTTATGTGAGCTAGAATAAGCTCTTTATATTCTGAGGAATATACCTGATTCAGCATTGCATGCACAGGAGTTATTCAAGGCTAGTGGGCTGAAAACAATAGAAAACTTCTGAGATGTGATCCGTGTTGTGGCAGTGTTTTGCTATGTGTCATTGAAAATGTCACTTAACCTCTTTGTTTTTCATCATCAGAATGTGAGGGCTGGTATTTATCTATCTTTCTGATAGGGTGATTAATTAATATTTCTTGAACACTGAGTACTCTTTTGTTCCAGTTCTATTTTTACCAGGTTTATTTTGGAGAAATTAAATTCTGATGCTGGTTGAAAAAGAACGGTTCATGGGAGTCATCGTGTTTTTTCTTTGTGAGTCAGATCGTGAAGAGGTCACTTGCTCGTAGGAATCGAAAATGATTTAGGACATAGGTCACTGAGAAGTACCCATGGAATGATTTTGACTGGAGAAAACTGCAAATCATGGTCAAACTGAAAAACGCTATCAGCTTTGTTGCAAAATAATAATTTTTGGTACACTCGAACTGATTACCCTTTTTAAATTTTGTGACAGCTAGTGGGTCTAGAAGTAATGCAAATTGTCTTTTTTCTTTTTTTTACAGCCACTGTAGCATACCTCTCAACTAGTCCTTGTTAGAAGAAATACTTGTCATTTAGATTCCCGTTCCCTATCCTGTTTTGACTTGAGATCTTTCTTCATTGTATGTGTAAATTAGTGGCACCAGAAAAACTGAAGAAAAAAGATGAAATTATAGAAAAGGTTAGCTGCAGTAAACTAACCTCTTAAAGTTAATCTTAAGATTCCTATTACATAGATCATTGTTAGTTGTTTGGAGGTTTTCTTCCACATTTGTTTCTTCGCAGAATGAGCGTACTTACCTTATTGTAATAATTTCTAAGTGTAGTTTTAAACTGAAATTTCAAAGCTTCTAGACTGACGTAAAAACAAGGAGCAGTCCCACAAGTATCATTTGATACTGATCATCTTTTCTCTCCTTTCTGAGACACTCACTAGTTTCATCACACTTGCTACTTTTTAAAATCTTCCAAGATGTTTATTGCAAATTATGAGAGGCATCTATCCTTTGATGCAAGATTTGCATCTGTTTTGGCTTTTCTGCTCTCCCCTCCATTTCTACTAGGTTTCTTTTAAGGGCAAGATCATGTTTTATGTCATAAAGCTGGATTTAAAAGTGCCAGCAATAGCTCGCCTATGCTGTCATCACTGAAGTAGCTGAAAATAATCTCTTTAATGAACAGTTGCTATGATGTTTATTGGTTCACCAAAATGTAGTTTGGGATGGTGTTAGAAAGTAAAGTTCGAAGAGTGAGTTATGTGTGGAATTGTGTTTAATATCACGATTTCAGTTCCTGTTCTAAGGAAAATGAAATTAAAATGTTAAGCACATTGTATTATGCTATTAAATACCTTAAGTCTTTTTAGGAAATTGTAGAGGTTGTTCGGGGGGGGAATAAGAACACTGTAGGCTTAACTTTTTATCCCTTTAGTTAGTTATTTCTTCTTCCTGCAAATAGTAATCACATGTCTGTAGCTGGAAAGGGTTTTGCTGCTGTTTGTTTCTTATTTAAATATGTACGTTAGTCAGGCTGGCTGCCGAGGGCAGAGCTGATTCCCTTGGACACCGCGAGCTGTACCCCTGACGTGCCCCAAGTGTGGCAGAGAGCTTCGCTGTGGCTACAGGTAACGCAGATGACTTCCAAATTGATGAGGCTGTGCGAGGGAACGACAGGCAGATTGGTTTAAGGGACAGGGAGCACCTTCATTCCGCATGCAGAAGGGACATTTTCTGGCCGGTCACCCCCTGCCTGCCCCGCCCCCCGCTGCCCTTTGGTGGCCCTTCTAGGGTAGAAGGAACGATTGCAGATCTCCATCGTAAAACCCAAGCCCTCTTTGGGCTTCACAGGCTGGCTTTGGCTTATCTGTGGAGCTTACTTGTTTGCCAAGAGACTTTTTAGTCTTCTCCCTCCTTCCTACAGGCAGCAGGTACTGAAAGTGGGTGGTGGGGTGTCTCTGCTTTGAGAAGTTTCCAGCCCATTGGCGGTTGTAGGGGTCACAGAGATGCTGCAGAGCCTTTGCTCAGTGGACCTTTGCTCCTTTGGACCTCTGCTGTGCATCAGACCACGGCTGTAAATTGCATCAAATTAAGTATGTCTCTAAATTGCTGATCTCAGCCCCGTTTCGGCTGGTTTGCCTCCAGGATGTTGTGGAGATGACTGAGATTCCAGTGGGCCTGTGCCAACCTTGTCCCTGTGGGAGATACTCTTTACTATTGGGCCCCAAATTGGAAATCAATTTGAAGAGTGGCACTTTCTGAGGCTAGGTGGTATATCGTTATATATAACTAGGAAGTTGGCGTTTTCTAAGCACATTATTTCTTTGGATAAGTATTTACATTTCAGTGAAAAATTTCCTATACCTTTTGAGGTTGATGTTTTGTTGAAAGAAGATACCTGGCCCTATTAGAATAATTTAATTTTTCTCTTTTAACTTGATGCGTATTTTGCAACTTTGGTCAGAATTTCTCTCCTAAGTAAATTTGAATACTGAGTTATTCAATTATCCATCTTCCTTATTTCCACCTAAACCAACATGATACATATTTTTCGAATATTAATTACATATTTGATGTAATTTGAATTTTTGTATTTGACATAATTTGACAAATTACGTTTTTGACGTGTGTATAGGTTAAAACAGTGTGATCTTGGTGGATATTACCACCGTGATTTTGGCGATCTGTCCTTTGAGGGAAGGAAGGAGAATGTCTGTGCAAGTGTAGTGTATTGCATTGCTTCTCTAACAGGACCAAATTGGATAATTCAGTCTGCAAAGTAAGGAAGTTGTGATCGGAGAAACAATCTCAGAGTTGCCGAGTTATTTCAGGCATAATACTGTGCTAAGGATCTATCAGATGTTGATTTTGAGTTTGCCCAGGAACAGTGAAGAAAATTTAGGAGAGGTGAATATCCCTAAACACCGTTTAAACTTTGCTATATGGTCAGTGCTAAGTCTTCTTGTAAAAAAGTTACTCTCAGTTATATTGTTGATTTCCCTTTTTGCAACTCTCACTATTAATGTTGAGGAGGCATGTTGTTCTCCTAGAATTGTAACCCACCTAGTAAAACAACCGGTGGCTATTACCTGTGTAATAAAACCTGTAGTTGGCATTTAACCTCTTGGAAATCAGATCAGAAACTGTCAAGTTTTTCCACCTACAAATAGCGTAGAGGAAATTTTAAGGGTTAGCGGTGGGAAGCCATGGAAGGTTTTGGAAAGGAGCGGGACAACACACAAACAATGGGGAGCTGGGGAGGGCTGTGGAAAGAGGCCAGAGAAAACATGTGGCTGGGCAGGAGCCAGCCCAGGGGCAGGCGGCGCTGCCGGGAGGAGGGCAGCTTGGGTTCGCAGAAGGAAGAATGGTGTGATTTTTATCTGATGCCCAATATATGAAATAAATTTCTCACTTAATCTGTGGGAAGAAATAATTGACTTCTTGCACGCTGGCATTGCGCACGCGGTCAGGCAGAGATCTGGCAGGGACAGGAGTTATGCTGGTTTGCGCTGGCCACAGTTGAATGCTGTGGAGCGCTATTTTTTAAATATTAGATCTTGTTAATTCCAATGTGTGTCTTTGGAAACTTGTTTATTAGTTGTTGCATTGAAAGTTGATTCTTGATTACTCCAAAGTGTCACTTTCTTGGTGTGGCAGAGGAGGGACAGAGCTGTTTTGAAGATTAAGGGAAAGAAGAGTGTGTAGAAGACAGAGGCTAGTGTCTTTTAGAGTCTAAAACAAAATAATTGAAATATTTATGATTCAAGGCACTTCTCTATGAGAGAATGCAGGCAGGATTGTGGTTTCATTACGGTACTTACAGTATTCTCATGACCTAAAAATGAAAACACAAAAACCTAATGCAGTCAGGTGTGCACAGACTGCAGAGATACGCATAGCTGGTGAGCTGTTATGCTTCTCACTTGTGTCAACATGTTTTCATCTCTGTAGAAGAACATATTTAATTCAGTAAGGAGTAAACGATTATCATATGTATGGCATGGTGAATATAAGAGGAAGGGTGCTGAGGACTCCTTGATATCTGGTAAAAATCATTCTTCATTGAAAATCAATTAGTGGAATATATGGGTGCTAAAACTGTAAAAATATTAGGATGGTACTTTGCTAAAGATCATGAAATGCCTTCATGCAGAAATTCATTCAGACTCATTTGTTACCAGTCTTGAATGCATTTAAATTACTTTTAATGTTGTGATGATGCCTGTAAATTGTTCTCAGTACACAATAACTGTCAGCGTACATTGAAGAATACGTATGGTCAGTAATTCAACAGATAACTGTATTGAATATACGGAAGAAGTTTCACACAGTGTCATAAATCCTTGCACATTGTTTTGCTTAAGAAAAGGAATTAAGCATATTGTGACAAAAACTTCGGCATATTTGGTATTTAATTCTATTTTAAGAGACTCCCGTGTCCAGCCACGGCTTTCCGAGAAGGAGGCTCTGGCCTTCAGAAGGAAAACGAATGTGTTGGGTGGATTTACTGCATCTCAGGTTAGGGGGCAGAAAACATCCTAAAGAAGGGTGCAGTCAGTAAAGACAATTTCAGTCCTTTGCTAAAACAGTGCATCTGCTCAAGGAGTGGGATTCTTCTGGGCAGGAACTGACTGTGCCAGAGGGTGGCTTTCACAATGCACAAGAGAGGTATTTTAAGGGTTGTCATGGGAAAACCTGTCCTTCAAAAATCTTCCTTGGAAAAATAAGGGGAGGGTGCTTCCAGACCAGGTTTGAATTCATTTCCAGACTGAGCATGGCTTGTGGCATTGGTGTCTTGTCACGCCTCAGCAGCTGGTCAACCCCTGGGGTGGCCGGGGCTCTGGGGGGGACTTGGACTGGCAGTGGGGTCTGGAGTGGCGAGTCATGGTGGAGTGGGGAGTGGTGGAGCAGCTTGACCTGCCAGTGACAGCCTGCTGCCAGGCAGGACCTTCTGCTCAGGCTGAGCTTCCCAGCTCCTGGGGAACGCAGGTGCCCTTCTTGCAGCTTGACCTGTCTCATGCTTCAGGAGAGGACACACTTGAGAGGATGGCTGCATACTCGTGGTGAAAAATTTCTCCCCAGATATTCAGCGCTGATCCCAGATTTTCTGAAGTTCACGTGAAGACTCCTTGTTTTGACTTAGGCACTGAGGTTGATTGATGCTTTGGATGTGTTTATGTGCTCATGTGCAAAACTGGTGTCTGAGGTTGAGAAGGTACTGGCTATTTAGCTGCTCTTCAGTGCTTCCTAGAGTGGGGCTGGTGATGGACCACTTGTGTGTATCCAAGCCAAATCCAAGTGTTTTTGTTTTTTATTTCAATACGGGTTCTTACAACAACTGTTGATAGGCTCTGGGCAAGTTACCACTAAGATGAAAAATCGATGGTTAAAGTGACTTTTTCATAGCATTTAAATACTTTCAAGGGTTCACTTACATTTTTACAGTAAGTGAATCTTAAAGAATACAGCAGTCAGGTACGTCATTGGTGAGGATCCAAAGACATATAAGAAGGACATTCCTTAAGAGATGAACATATATAGTTGTTTTAAATCAGTGGTGTCCAGCCTACTCAGTCAAGCATGACACATCTTGTGCTGTGGCTGTAGGGTGTTCAGTGCCGCATGATCAGTGCTACTGCGCATAGGCAGCAAGTCTGGCACTTCCCAGGAGCTTCAGGCTTGCAACATAGTGGATGAACACCAGTAATTCACTACGTATTCCTCTAGAAAGGGAATGGCTGCAGGCTGGACCTTGCTGTCATTTCTTGAGACTCTCCCTCCCCGTTTGGTTGTCGCGTGAGAGGAGAGTTACTGTAAGGCCCGAGAAGGATGGAGCAAACTGCATGATAACTTGACTGGTCCTCCTGAGTTGCAGGCGGGGCACTTGTACGTTGAATCTTTGTGTGACTCAGTAGAAGAGTACACTTATGTTATTCAGTTGTGTGTAAAAATGGAACCTACTGTCCTGGACTTCAGTAGGGTGCTAGTTTTACTTCTGTTTCAGTACCTGTCTTCAGTAACTAGAACTGAATTTTAAACTGAAACTATTAGCCTTGTTATACATGGGCGCCTGTACATTTTGTGAATCAATAGTGCTTATCAAAACCTCTAATTAAACTTATGTATCATTTAAATACAGTTTTATAAATACTCTTCTTTATCCAATGACTGCCATTTGGGTCTTTGTTGTTACCACTAAATTATTGCCAGAACGGGGAAGACACCATTTTTTCAAGTCACTGTTAGGCATGCAATTTAGCTGCAAATTCAGTTCTCAACAAAATTTCCTTTAGCTGAATTTCTCTTCATCTAAGTCACAGATGAGTGGGAGCAGAACGTGACCACAGACTATTAAAAATACCATTCTCATTGTCACCTGCAGTATTACCATAATTGGAACTGAGGAGTCTGCAGTTGCACAATATTTATGTTGCAATCCAAACTGACACAGCCTGGAATGCTTGGGTAGCAAAACAAGACACAGACCCGAGCTTTGCGCCGCACGCTTGGGAGGGAGCGAGCTGCTCCTCTTGGAGACCTCCTTCAGTGGGGAAGTCCCCATGGTCTTCGCTGTGGTGGGCTGGGGGGGACCTTCCCAGTGTCAAGGTGCGGGCTCAGAGCCTGGCTGTGGAGAGCGGTGGCTTGTGGCACGCGTAGGTGACACTTTGGGTCGGGCTGCAAGGATGGCTGCTGTGCTAAGCTGGGGGGGCTGTGGTAAGAGATTGCTCCTTCTTTGAGGCCTTCTGATTGGAATGGGCTCTTTTTGTGTTTCTTTTGGGTCCCGACACTTAGGGGGCCTCTTTGTCAGGAGGTGTTGTTTGGAAGAAACACTTTTAATGCATTTACTTTCCTTTGAGGAGTGGAAATAGTGAGTCACCATCCAGTGTCACCTTTGCTGCTCAGATCGCTGTAGGCACAGTGAAAATAATGTTTCACCCTGCTGCTGCCCTGGTAGGCTCCGCAACAGCTGATGAACTTGATCTATTACTCCTGGCCTTCACTGGTGAACACGGTACGGTATATTTGCCCGTGACTGACATGCTTAGATCTATGGCCGCAAGATACCTGGTCAACTCCTCAAGCCTTTACCTTTAGCATTAGCTTTAACCCCTCAGGGCTCAGCTGCTTGCGGCATTTAAAACATGGCAAGGGGTTTTATAGCAGAGATTTGACTCAGCAAGACTTGTGCTAACTCTTGCTGAAGATATGAAATACAATTTGTAGCTTATAATTGCTGCCTAATATGATCTTGGACCCTTACTTAAAATCCATTTAACTGATACTGTACTTTCTTTATAAGGTTATTATTGGGAGCTAACCTTTTCTTGTGTTGTGGTTAAATGTACAATGTAATAAGGGTGTTTTTTAATGTGTTTAAGAGTTGGAAGATGTGTTAGAGGTAACCTTTATGCAGAGAGTTTTATATAGTTGTAGTAAGGAGAGCGATATTAAAATCCTGAACATTAGTACCGGCTGAATGTAATTTGTTCTCATTGTGTTTTGTGTGTGCCTGCTAGCAGAAGATGGTACAGTATATTGAGAAAATCTGTTTTGTTCTCCAATATCTTTCTTACCCGTAATTATTAACCTGGTGCAAATTACTGTCTCCGGAAAGTTTTTGTACTTCTGATGCATACAAAAATACAAAAAGCATATTGGATACGGTAGATATATCACAGTTTGTTCTTTCTCTACATTTCAAGTAGAGCAACCTAAACCCAAGATTTTAGGCACAAAATTGAAAGCCTCCTAGAAATCTTTACTTTCTTGTTTAATTCTTGATAAATAGGCATGGGCCATGTCTGTTGGAGGTCTGTAAGGATCACTAGATTATAAGAGTTTTAAAGATTAATTTTTATGAAAAACAGATGTTGGTACTTTTGCTCATATCTATGGATATTAGTTTGTCTGCCTTTGATTGCCTTGTAGAAATGGGTTGGTTTAGAGTTGTAAGTTAAAATTAAGTATTTCTCCTCTTTTTTTTTTACCAGTTAGCTAAGTGCGTATGTAGAATTTGGTGTACATAAAGGATTTCAGACTGTGCCTCCCTGCGCCATTCTTGAAACTGCTCTAAACAGTGGTGAGAGCAATGAAGTTTCATACCAGAAAGGAGGTCAGGGAAAAAAACCCCAACAGACTGCTTAAGCAGAGAAAGATGAGTGTCATAATGGTGGACAGTCTTTATTTGGATTCTGATTTTCTTTTTTCCCCTGTTAGTGCAGAAAACTAAAACTCTTTTCCCACTGTTCTACCTTTTTTTTTTCCTTTTTTTTCCCCACTTTTTGATTTCTCTTCCTTTTTGCCTCAAGGGGGCATTATGGGTTGGAGGGGGGAGCAGGTTTTGCACATGTCAGGCTATCAACCTATAACTGAAAAATACTTGTTTTTCATATGTTCAGTAAACTGTTGTCAGGGTGAGCACAGCAATAGGGATGTAACAGGCAAGAATGTCCTTAAGAGAAATAAACATTTTTTATCTTAAGTAGGTGGGGAAGGGGGCAGCAGTCACGGCTCATGAGGTTGAAATTAACTGCTTTTAGCATTGTGAAGAATGATGATGATGTAGACAAAGTGCCATCTTAAAATTTATAGGTATAGTTCTTGGCTCAGATGTAGACTTCTTGTGGAACTTTATGATAGAGTTACTTAATCTCAGTGCAGTAAAGATAAATTCATTAATGGTTATGAGGTGTTGATATAATTAAATAGAGAATGCCAGTAAATTGCTTTCTGAAGCTCAGTGACTGTAAACTCTGATCTTCTAATTTAATCTATCTACCACTTCCCATTCGCTTGCTGAAAGGCTTTGGAGACTGAGAAATTAGCCCTACTCCAGGCACAGTAGCTGCGAGGACTCAGTTGGCTGCTCTAAAGGGAGATCCTTGGATGAGAACTGGAAATATTTCCTCAATCTAAGTTGAGACTGTATGGACAAAGGAGAGCAGAAACAGGTTTTTCTGCTGCCTATCATGTTCAGAGATCATTATGTTTGTCACTAACTGCCTGGATTCTGCACTAGTTTGTGATAGCCCTGACACTTATACAGAAAAAAAATTAAGAAGCTAATGACCTGACGAAAGAGATACTGTCCAAATGAGAAAAATTAGCTAAACCCATTTCTTTTGATGGTGTTGCAGTATTGCTCACATCTGGCTTTTTGGTTGATCTAAACAAATGTTATCGTCCTCTCAGCAGACAGTGCTTTTTCCTTGTGAATTATTTAAATGTGTGCAGAAATTATTTCTGAAAGAAATTAGATATCTCTTAAATTAGCCTTTCGCACAAATGATAGTTGAACTGCATGAGGAAAGTGTTCACTTTACACTTTTAACCTGAGCTCTTAAGAGCAGAAATATATGGGAAAATACATTCTTTAAGAGAATGTCAGTGTTTTTTCATGGTAGGTTGTTTCTTTGTGCAGGGTATTTCTCATCTTAACACACCGTTTTCTGTTAATTTACTTAATACTGTGTTAAGGTATAACCGTAGTGTAACCCTTTGAGCTCTAAAATGGACTTGAGTCATGATGGAGATGGACAAGAACTACAGTAGCGGAACTGGACCAGGCAGAGGTGTTGGATGCAGTCTCTCTCTGGTGTTGTTTCACACGCTTTATCTGAGGACTTGAATGTGCTGTGCCACGAATCTGCTGAGGCAGAGCCTGTCTTTGTCCTGTGTACCAGTACATGGTTACTGGTAAGCTCCATACCTGGCCTCCTGGTGGACATTTCGTGCGCCGTGGATGAGCCTCGCCAGAGGAGCAGCCAAAAGCTTGCTCCCTGGCCTCTCCCGCAGGCTGGTGGTTAGGGTAGTCTCCTGGAGTAAGTGTATGGAGGATTTCCCTCTTCTCAGAGTCAGGTACGTGCCAGCTCAGGCTGGATTACTTCTCAGTGTGACAAAGAACCTTTGTTTCACCAGTGACCACAAGTTGCAGCCTGGGGTCGGAGAGAGTCTGCTTTACTCCTTAAACTGAGAAGTACGGGTCTGCAGATGGCTGCAGACCACAAGGTTGGGATGAAGGCTTCTGTGTCTGCGTATAAGACTCTGTGATTGGTGGTGCATCATCTGCAACAGCGATTGCCATGCATTTCTTCATCTCAACCAGAACATCCCAGCTCAGTAAGATTATGGGGAAATAAGAAGTATGAATGGAAAAGGCAGGTGAAAGGCTAGTGGAGAATCATCTTACGATGGTAAACTTCAGTGTTTCTTTTGGCCAGCCTGCTTGACATAGATTTCAAAAGTGTAGATGAGTTGAAGGGACATCAGGCCAACAGGATGGAACAGCTTCTCTGGACTTTGCTGCAGATTAGCTCTTGGTCTTCCTCCTTGTGCAGCGTCAAAGTCAGATAGTGAGTAAGCTTTTTTCCCCTCTTGTGTTGCTGGTTTGGATTGTGTTTCAAGTTGAAAGTGCCATGCGTATCCAGTAAAAGAAGTGATGATATTGATTTGGAGAACAATTCATGTTGAGTTAGCCCCCAAATCATCTAGTTGCTTCAATTATAGAAAGAAGGGATGATTTCCTTAAAAACCTGCTGTAAGAGACCTGTCTTCTTGGTATTTCCTGCAGTGTATCTACAGGCTTAATGTGGATGTGATGTTTGAAGGGTGGAAGTCTTGTTTTTGCTGAAGTGCATCAACTAGATTTCATTGTTGCAAAACCTTCTGTGCATTTTGCGTACAGTGATAGTAGTTTGTACTGTTTAGTTTGTCATAGAAGATTTGAGAGACAGTGAATTAGCTAGTACATGAGTGATCATAATTTATCCTGGAATTTTCTAATGCTTTAAAATAAATTCTTTAAGTTAGATTTACTTCATGTGTGTGTCTTGTAATAAGGTCTGTGTAAACCAGCTAGTAATAGTATCCAAACTGCTTCCAGCTCTACCATCCATTTCCCGCAAAACATGTTTTGCATACATGAAAATTGTGCTTTTTGATTTCTGCATGACAAATTTGAAGTACTTGCAGCAAATACAGTTCCAGTAAATGTCAGAAAAATGAAGAAATATCCCAAACAAAACCTAACCGTTAGCTTTACTGCAAATCGGTGTGTTCTAAAATGTGCCTTTGACTTGACCAGTTGATTATTGTGATATAACATCAAAGGCATTGCTTCTTCCACTGTAAACTTCATTTAAGGCCTGCATTTTTGTTGTTGGTGGGACAAAGTTAAAAAAAAAATCTGGCAGCATGAATATATATAGTGAGTAACTACACAGGCAGTGCTTCTGTCTTTGGGTTGCAATTTTAACAGTTTGAAGACTCTTAAAATTCAGTATACTTGAAATAAAAAAGCCATTTCTGTGCCCATTTGCAAAGTTTTTATTTGTTTTAAGCCCTGTTGTTGATCTAGAGCTTTTGCTCATTTCAGGTTGATTAATTGCTTTTGCCACTTCTGTTTGCAGTTGAGTATAATCTCATGCAGACTATTGTATTTTTTTTAGTTTAGTTTTCTGTTGATGGTTGTATGTTTGTATGGGCTGTTAAATTTGACCACTAATAACTTAGATATTTAAGTAAATAAATAAGATTCAAAACAGTAACAAACGACTGCAAACTGAAACAAATACTAAGCAGTGCAAATTTATTTCATGAAGCATAATTTCTGCACCTGCTGTAGACTCCATTGTGGAAGCTCTTGCTTTTATGCGATTTTATTTATTTAGAAAGAGAAAAGGATCATCTTGTTTTTATTCGAGTATCTTTTTATTTAAGGCAGATTTAATAGAAACAAGAATAATAGGCCTATCTCTTACATTGAATATTGTTAAAATGTGTATGCCTCCCCTGGTAATTACTATCCATTAAGGCTTAGTACTCTTTCTTTAAAGGAGATAACTCTCTGTTATCTTACCTGTAAAATGGACGGATGAATGTTGGCACTAAAGTCACTTTGTACAAAATGTAAAGTACGATTCAGGTCCATAGTCTAGGAGGGAGACCTGTGGCCCATCTGCTTTACCGCATTGCTTTTCAGAAAACACATACCATGCTGAACGCTTGGGTAAGTCACACTGATGCAGTGTGACCCTCATTACAAAGGATTAGTCTCTTAATGGTAATGGACTTGGTTAACTTGGCCCAAGTAGGAGCCCATGGTTTCCATGCAGAGGGTGGAACCCAGTCATTGCTGATGATGCAAAGGAAGATGCTGTTACCGTTCCTCTTTGGAGGTGTTTGACCGTGTGCTGCTCTTAGAAAGTAGAAACTAGGAATCCTGGTGCCTCACATTCCTCTGCTGTCTCACCAATAGTTGCCTAGTTGACAAAAAAGCTGTGTTGTCACTGCGTATGGATTTGTCTATGTAAAGGAAAACACATAATCGACCTCCTGAGGTTGGCAGTACACTGATTTTCACATACAGATGTAATGGGCAGACAGGAGAGTTCTGAAATCTTAAGAGAGGCCAGATGAAAAAATATGTTCAAATTAACGAAAAAAAAAAAGAAACAGGAAAAAAGAAATACAATCCTGTTTATAATGAAAGGAGGAAGAAGGGAGGGGAACTTCCCTTCTCCGTTATTTAAGGAGACCAGCTAAGGGTTTTTGAACTTCTGGGATTACGATGCATTTTCTTTGCTGTAGAACTGTCAGAAAATCTAAAGGTTATATCTATGCAGACAGCTTAACTTGCTTCTAGCTCTCCGAAGTGCTTTAAGTCATTTCATGTTCAGCTATAAAAATACAGGTCTTGGAAAAATCAGAGCAGGAGAGCTGTAGCTGTAGCCCTCCTGGATGGTCAGGGCAGGGCTTTTGGAGGACCGCTTTGCCAAGGCAGGTCACGCCCCGCAGTGGCAATGCCTTGTTGGGGCTGAGGTGCTGAGCAAGTGTGCCTTGTAATCCTGCTGTGAGATACTTACTTCTGGAAGCCAGAATATGGGTCAAAGAAACCTTCCTCTGCTGTAATACTTTCTAATCTTTGCTTTTGGAAGTTTTCAAGAGCACTGCTAATTCTGAGGAGTGTAGCTCTGAAATTTTTCTGTTTGCTTTTGCTTGCTCGTGCTTTTTCAGTGTTTTTTCCTCTCGTGCTTATTTAAAGTGGATCCTAACAGTGGAGGGGATGACTCTAGAAAAGGAGCATTTCATCAAAGGAGAGTCCTAAAACTTCTGCCTAACTAAAGGTATATCACAAAGTGAAGAAGCTGCATAAAATACAGTGGTAGCACAAGAAACCATCACATTTTTACCGAAATCATTGTACAATGGAAAGTGCCTCGTGTCAGCTGAAATGTCAGATGTATCAGGAAAAAGTTTAAGTGGAACCCGAATTCTGTAAGGCTAAAGATTCAAGTAATTTGCTTAGGGATGCAGTAGAAAATCAATCTTATGCTTGAAAGAGGGAATAGTAGCCTTCAAGTCTCATCTCATGTTTTGTAGCTGATTGCCTGTTTTTATTATCTCCCCCCCTCTTTTTCTTCAGTAGTTACTAATGCCCTTTGGTTAACTCCATTATACCTTTGAAAAACTTCTTGCAGAGCTCAGCTGCTTTGGCTTGTTTGCTGGGTAAGCCTCACTGATATTATTATAATTAATAGGATGTGTAAAAACTTCCTGAACCGAGTGTTGCAGAATCAGGCTATTAAAGCTTGGTACCCCATATGTTCTGCAGTGTGCAAGTTTTCCACCCTCCACAGCTGGGGCTCATCAGAGCAGAGGTTAGACCTGCATTGATCTCGCGTGCTGTGTGGGAAGTTGGTTTGGTAGGAACACCATTCAGCTTGTAAAAGAGGGATGGAAAATACAGTCAGTTTACAGTTTGGAGGTGTGTGTCTAATTTGCATTTTTTTGATTTTTATACCACAGGGATGAAAATGTGAGAGAAGGATGTGCTGTATTTTTAGATACTGAAAATCTTTGAACATCTGATTCAAAAGTGAGAGTTGAAACTGTTTTTCATAATTATGTGTCATAATTATGTGTATGAGTTTTCTTGCTTTGGCTTTTGCTTTTGTTGGGTGGCACTGCTTCATTTCCTCCAACAACTTTGATTTTAGGAAAAAAGTTTTAAAAATTATAAGAAAGTAATACAGAATAATAAAGGTGAAAAGAATAGTCTGATATTTTTGAAGGACTTCTTTTTTTATGACTTGAAGGTGTCATGAATGTTTAACTTGCTGGTTCTGCGCAAGTAAAATATGAAGCTGATGAAAAATTTTAAAAAGCGGAGAGGAAATATGTCAATTGATAAAACACAAAACAAGTACATAACTAAGAAGACAGGAAATGATACTTAGCAATTGGAATAGTATATGACCCCTGACGAAATAAAGTGTTTAAGTACAAGCAAATATAAGGGCATACATCTAGAGACAGTACTGCAGGTTTTGCTTTCAATATTGGAGTCTGTATTTGGAGTGGAAAGTTGTAAGTCTGACAAAAACATGTATTTGTGCTGCCTAATCAGATGAATATGGACATTTTAAATTTAAATTGGGACTTTATACCCTTGGATGTATAAAAATACATCTCAAATAGGATTAGCAAGGTTTGATGTTTCTGCCTAAATTCCATCCTTCCTTTTTTGGTGCTGACATTATTTTTTGATAGTTTCTTAAAAAAATGTATGGAAAAGAGACTATATGGAAAAGAGAAACTTGCTAATGGAGGATTGTCAGTCCACCTTATAAGGGCATAACAAAGCCCGTTAGGAGAAGAGCAGTTTTTAACACTAAGAGTAGTTATTTGCAAGAAGGCATTGTTAAGGACTTCAAAGTAGATTTCACTGGGAAACTTTAGATTGTGATTTAAGGGCTTTTCTAGCACGCACTCAAATTCGGTGAAGGAATTATACCAGCAGTCCCTTACAACCAGAAAATGTATCAATGTTAATGTTCGTTTGACCACTGTTTTTTCTTTTGAAAGATGCAGGAGAGCGCTTAGTGTGCTTACTGGCATATCAATATTCATTAATTCCATTTCTGTCCTTTGACAGGGTTTTAGAGCACTGGACGTGGACTGGGAGGCCACCGCTGGGTGCTTTGCACAGAACCACTGTGAGTCCCAGCCCAGAAGTAGGACAATTTAAACGTACGGGTAGAGGCAACAGGTAGAAACAGACAAGGGAAGACAGGAAAACAAGGCGTTACCATAGCGTATCAGCAAATAATCTGTTTTAAAATTTTCCAGAGGTCTCCTGCCAAAGCTGTTTCAAAGAGGTTAATCAGTTAGTCTTGTGGACGTACACAGATGTGTGAGATGTCAGCCTGGATAAAAAGCCTGAAGACACTTAATTGAAAAAATAACACATAGATGATGGAAGCTGGCAGCCTGGACCTAAAGGAGAAGGGAGTTTTCCTCTAGATATGGAATGAGAGATGATAGGTAGGCTTTGACATGGAAGATAAGTGATTAATATATAATGGGATACTGGATTTATGTCAGTGGAACGAGATTGCATTTGTCAAGATTAGAACAAAAGATAGGAACAAGATCTGAAATAAGAGGGATGGGAGTGTAATAGCTGTACAGTTTGAGAGGAAAGACATACTTTAAAGATGGTGTTTGTAAAGATCCTACAATATTTACATGTAAATCTTTTGTAAATTTGTGAATCTATAGGGCCTAGATGCCTGTGTCCGAAGACTGAGAGATGCGTTAGTCTAAGATGCTGCTGCAATTCTTGGCCTAAATGAATAGTAATGTTGCCCAAGAAAGGAGACAAGAGGAGAGCTTATTAGCCCTGTAGAGGAGACTGTGCACTCTCTGTTTTCAAACTGCACAAAATTGCAGTCCAGCTCACAGCAGTGGTGTGCTGTTAGTGACAGGGGGAAAATAAGCTGCTCCAGGTGAGTGGTGAGCTGGTGGGGTCCAGAATTTTTACAAGGTCCTCCTTTATCAGTTCTCTCGTGGAAGAGATCTTTCATGAAGTTCTTCAGATATTACTGTTCTTTGCTTTTTCCGTATTGCTCTTTAGTGGCAGCATTTGCAGCCAAAGGGTATGCTTGAAGTATGTCACACCATTGTTGATAAAGTACCACAGAAAACATGTATTAATACACATAGTAACGTGCTTAAGTATTTAGGTTTTCAGAGCCAGGACTGACTTGACTGTGTTGCTCCCCAGTGGTGAAACCAGGAGTTATGAAGATCACCCAGGTTGGATGCCAGCAGGATCTCTGTCATATACAGTGTTTATTTTACATATACAGGTTATATTTCCACCTACTGGAAAATCTGTTTTGGAAATGCTTAGGCAAATTATCTTTGTGTCCATATATAGCATCGGGGTATTTCATTTGCTTATTTATATAAGGACTGAGGATATGACATTGCTATGAAGTTCCAAGTTTTGACCTCCAACCTTATCTCTCTGTGGACATCCCGGAATGGCCAGGTCTGGGCCAGTTCTGGTGTCTGGGGGACCACGGGGCTTTTGTGTTGCTGTGGCCATCTTTTTTCTCAAATGCAGAACAGTGGAGCAGGGTAATGTGACGTAGGTCCGAGACACTGTGAGGTTTCATTTTAGTTTGTTGAGACTTTAAAGCTAGAGTACAGCAAATATTTTACTGAAGTTTAAAAGTGATTTAATGCCTTTTTAATTTGGTCTGTTGTATATTTACTAAAAAGAAAAAAACCCAGTCAGTATTTTTTTTTTCTCTTCAAGAATTTCCCTTCAGTGTGTTTCCATCTGAATTGTATTAGAAGAATCTGAAAAGTTGAGCTTTTTTCCTTTACTTGCAGACTTCTTACTACTTGTGCCCTCTGTGAGCCCAGCAGAGATAGCTAGGTGCATTGCTTTGGGAATCCTGGCAGAGGATTCCTGCTAACCCAAGTCAGGGTGTTGCTGTGCCGGTTCAGTCACTGAGGACTGCTTGATCACCTCCCCCCTGCCCATTGTCCTTCTTTCAACTTCTAAAAATTGTTCATCAGATTTATCATTGCTTTTTAAGAAAGTCTTCATGAGCATGACCTGAGGATTGACAGGAAATCTTGAAATAAAAGTAATAATATTGTTATACATTCTCTCACATTCAGCCACACATGCTATCACAAAAGTAGCCTTGAAGCTGTTTCAGTTTTACAGCAGAGTGTTTCTTTTCATATCAGGTAATCCGATCTGCTGGGGTTTTTTCCCCCCTTGGCTTTGAAAACATGCCTTTATATTAATAATCCTGGATTTTGTGATGAAAGTTGATTGCTCTAATTGCTGATTGGTATTCAGTAACACTAAATAAAGGCTCAAAATTTTCTCTTTTCCCTTCTTCTACTCTGGAATCTATTAATGTGTATTTTTAGAGTTCACCATTAGTGGATGTATAATCTTTGTGTCTGCTTTTATTCTTGGCCACTGGGAGTTTTGCTACCAGCAATAAAAGGCAACCTCCATGTTGTACTGCACAGTATAGATATTGTAAATTTTGGTCTTGCTTTCCATTGATCTGGTTTGCCATATGGGAATCATATTCAGCTGATCTTTATTTCCTGAGTCAGAAATTCTGTTTTACCCATCTTTGGGGCTTTCAGCATTTATTCTCAGTGGGCTGTCAGGTATTGCACATGAAAGCAAAGGTTCAAAGGCATATAAAGAAGGTTGAGGCCTGAAATGTTTACTTAACACTGTGTTTTTTTTTCTTTTTACAAACATTTGCCAGACTGGAGGATCAGCATGAAACCTTAATAAATTTTAGACTTTTTATACGCTATTATGAACATTTTACACATACATAATTTTGGTGTAGCCTGGAACACATCAGCTGTAAACTTGCTAGTATATGTTTGCCAGCAACAGCATTAACAGTATTACAATTAGTTTTTTTAAGTTTATCATTTTTTTTTCTCAGAGGTTTATTTCCTTTTGCTTCTGTTTTTTTTTTTTTTTTTTCTGGAACTGCCCCTAACAGACTGCCATTGTGTTACAAAGAAAACTTAAATGAATGCATTTTTTAATGAATATGACAAATAAATTTTTTAAAATGAAGGTACCACCCTCTCTCTTTGTGATGTCATTCCACTGAGAGAATGAATTTGAGTGAAAGTGAGAACGAGCTTGTCATTGCTCACCTGTGAAGATGCTGCCACCAATGAGGTAAACAGTCATAATCTTAAACGCTTTTGTTCCTTAAATATTTGATTTCTGGGGAAACAAATGCCTAAAGTTCAAGGGATTTGAATCACTTGGGGCAGTGATATAGAGGCTCTAGATCCTATTAGTGTAGTTGGATTTTTTTTCTCATTTGTACTGAAGTATGTTTAAGACAGCATACTGGAGTGTGTCTGATGTTCCACTTCCATCTTCAGTATATCTCATTTTGCTTTTTGTTATCAAGCAAGGAAATGATCAGGGATCTTGATACTCAGTAATGGGATTTGTTCTCTCTTCTTCTGGCCCCTTTCTTCTTCATTGACAAGAGGATGCAGGACTGGTTTTGTCTAGAAAAGATGTGGTTTACATGTGCCTAGGGTCATATTTTGTTGTTAAGGAACTGGAAACAGATGAGAAAAAAACAGTCAAAGTTTGAAAGGGAGGTGAGGTTTCCCCCATAGCTCCTTCATCTTTCACACAGGGGCCACCAAGAAGAAAGCTGTCGGGCAGCTCTGCTCTCTCACAGAGAGTCCTGGACTCCCAGTCCTGCTCTCCTGAATTGCATGGCCTCTTCATCAGGAAGCTACACTGCCTAGTGTTCAGTAGTGTCTGCCTCCTTTTCTTGCTTCTTGCCTTGGACAGCTTGTTTCAAGTAAATGTATTACCAAAGCTTGCAGTGGGTCTTATTTTCTTGTCTTCCTTTTTTTTGTGTTCATTTGTTAGTTTCTGTCAGCACTGAAACATTGCACTCTCATGCTGTTGGTTCAACTTTCTCACTTTAATAATCAAAAGATAATTTCACAGAATGGTCAGGGTTGGAAGGGACCTCTGGAGATCATCTAGTCCAACCCCCCTGCCAGAGCAGGGTCACTTACAGCAGGTTGCACAGGACGGCGTCCAGGTGGGTTTTGGAGTTGGAGACTCCACCATCTCTCTGGGCAGCCTGTTCCAGTGCTCTGCCACCCTCAAAGTGAAGAAGTCCCTCCTCATGTTTAGATGGAACTTCCTATGCTCAAGTTTGTGCCCATTACCTCTTGTTTTATCACTGGGGACCACTGAAAAAAGACTGTTCCCATCTACCTGGCACCCTTCCTTTAAGTATTTATAAGTATCAATAAGATCCCCCCTCAGTCTTCTTTTTTCTAGACTGAAAAGACCCAAGTGCCTCAGCCTTACGACTCCACCTGTCCTGGCTTTCCCCTGACAGTGGCTAGGCCTGTAAGCCAGTTTCCCATCCAGCCCTTCCCAAGCTTCTTCTGTTCCACTACTTGTCTTATTTTGCACTGGGCAGAAAAACCCAGGGAAACGAAGAAAGTAACCAGAAGCAGCCAGAATTGAGACCTTCAGTAGAAGAAACTGCTATGTTGGCTGGAAGTGCGTCAGGCAGCGCAGAGCAATGTGAGGTAGTGTTGGTCCTCATCACTGCAAGACCTGCCACCAGCAGAATGAGCCTATGTTGCGACGTGTCTGAGACTAAATCGCATTGTGTCTCCCACCAGGTGTTCCTGGTGGGAAGTCCTTCCCAGGACCAGACGGAGCTAAAAGCATGTGTCATTTGTTTAATCTTGTCTGAATGGGCTTCTGCTAAGAAAACTGAATGAGAAGGTATCTCGGATATCTCACTGCTGAAGCTGGGGACAAAACAACTATAGATTTTATAACCTTCTATCAAGCACTCCCTAGACAACATGTTCAGAGAGTTCACTGAAGTTTTACTTGAAATGATAGATTCTCATAAATCTCACTGTGAAGTATTGTGAACAGTTGTGACACACCTGTTCAACGGATGCATAAAAACTCCCAAATATATCTTCTCATGAGGAATTTACCTGGATTTAAGACTTTCTGTAAGCTAGGACACTCCACCATCTTGTCAGGCAGTGATGTAGCTTTCAGTATCTATACCTTTTGAAAGCTGTGCATTCAGTACCACCGGTGTGGTACAACTGGATGTGAAGATGTAGCGGTTGAAAATGTAGACGATAGCAGTACATGCTGCCTTTAGTTAAATACCGTCTGTCTTTTGATTCCTCTGTCATCTCCTCATGGGACTTTGGAAGATGTTCCATGTCTTGCTGTTTATTTTCAGAGTTCTTGGCCTGGTTACCTGTGATCTCGAGAGTAGACCCTGTGTTGGATCAGTGGGCTTCTCTGGAAAAAAGGAGCTCCCTGTCATGGAAAGGCTAAAGATCTTTTGTGCAGAGTAGAGACCTTGCTCAGGGGTATGTCCAAGTCTTGGAGAAAGAAGAACTGAAGACCATCATGATTTTAATCATATTTCACTTCTAATCCAAAGTCTTTTTAAATTAGTAGTGTTTTTTCTTTAATATGAGTACATGGGAGTTTATTTATATGTGTATTCTCTGAACAGACCAACTTTCCAGTAGTCCCTAGGACAAAATAACTCATGGAAGTAGAAGAGAAAAGGGCTTTAACAAAACAGGACACTCATCTGCATATTTCTCCCTTGTGGGAAGAGGGCCAGAAGACAAATACGTTACAGTGACAGAACCGGGTACATTCAGATTCTGCAGTAATGACCATGGTAATACTGCAGAATAGCGTATTGAGGTTAAAGAAACTGCTGTCTTCCAGTAATTTTCACAGAAATAATGTTTGTATAGATCAGAAGCATGTTATTAATTAACAGGAAGTAGCATCTTAAAAGCTAAATTATGTAGTAGGAGCTGAAGCATAGCTAGCTAATAAAGGTAGTATGAAAGAAATTATTCTCTACGAGGTGGATATGAGCCTACTTGACAAAAATGTTTGTGGTATTTTTCAAATTGCTCCAGATCTAAGCTTTCATTTCAAATCCGTATATTCATGTTGAGATAATAATTGTAATCTTGAGAGTGTAAACTTGTTACTGTGTTATTTTCCTGAATCTGCTGGTAATATGAAACACTAACTCTATCCTTATTCCATTTTCTTTATTAATCCTTTTTTAGGTACTCATTCTAAACCTAATGGTGGTCTTTAAAATTCAGCGTTAACAATTTCATTTATGATAACTTTTGTGGCTGGGAAGGGAAGAATGATGATTGTCAGGAACATCAGCAAGAAGGAAAGTGGAGAATGAATAAATGCAAGAGGGGCAAATGGGAAAAGAAAAAACAGAATTAAGAGGCATAAATATGGTAATTGTAAAGATGAATGTATTTTTACTTTGATATAACAAGCAGGTAGTGGAAAATGATTAAAAATATAGTTATTTCATTATAGATCATTTTGCCTTCCGTATCTTTGTTCAAAACATATCACTCATGCGAATGACAAAAATTGATGGCAGGTTATGGGCACTAGATTGCATTCCCAAACTTATATGCCAGAGTCAGCAGCCAGGAATTTGACGATGTCTGTAAAGTAAGCGCAATGCATCCTACTTGATTTCTTTTTCCTGTTCCCCATCCACGTTTAGCCTACCCCCACAGTGCCACGTCTGAATCCTCCTTCTGTACTTGTGCCTTACGCACTTCAGTGCACTGACTGGTTCCAGTCGCTCTTCCAAACCCCTGACCTCTGTTCAGCTTCTCAGCGTTGCGGGCTGTCAGCTGAGTTGAGTAAACTTCTGCTAATGAAAGCAGATAAAAAGTCACTGGAATTTATTAAAGCTTTTGCATTAAGTTAAATTGTGCACTAAGAATAAATGCAGTATTATTAAAAAATGAAATTGGATTGTAGTGAAAGGAACCTGCAGATTTTAGTTAGTAACTTCTATGCATCTCTATAAATTTTGTTTAATTCTAATAAAATAAAAGCGAATCCCCATTAACTGTAATGAAATAAAATTAAGTCCTCCCTGTCTTACGTTCATGTAGTCAGTCAGCCCTATTATTGGAAATCTCATTGGGCTCAATTCCTCTGCAAGAATGACAGAATTGTCATTTATGCTGGGGAGCTCTGTTGGTACAAAACCAGCAGGACTAGGCCTATTCTATCTGGAAAAAAAAGGTGTCTATACTTGGGATTCATGTGAGGTGTGCTACAGAAGTTGACATGACGCAACAGTTATTTTTAAGAATCTGTTTTGAATCTGTATAATAAATAATTACATATCTGTTAGTTCAAATATATACTGCTTTGAAAACGGTTTGTTTCTTTAGTAACTTCACTTGTCAGTATGTTAATACAGTTACATTAAAAGCGTCATGGACAAGTCATGTTCTTGCTGAAAGTTTGGTTAATATTTTGGGGAAAGAGGTAATTCATTTTTGTCTTGCTTCAGCCTAAGAGAAAAGTCTTCTTCTTTGGCTTTATTTTCTTTTTCTTTCTTTTTTTTTTTTCTTTTTTTGTAAAAAATCCGTTGGCTTTGTTATGCCAGATCATTACTAGCTTTACTTTCTACTGCATTTTATCATAATGCTCTTTGAGTATAAATAAACTCTGGTATGCTAAACCTAATAGCAATTAAACTGGAAGTGTTTGTGTTTCATCACTGTGAACTTCGCAGAAATGTTTCCATGACAACCTCCATGCTAGTTAAGGCAACCAGAGGTGATCAACAGTTTATTTTTTTTTTTTTCTCTTGTAAGAATGGAATTTGTGTTGACAGTTCTGGCCTTTAATGGCACTTTTGTACTGTGTGAAAGTATTTGTTTACTAGATCATATGCTGTTAACTGTCAGGCCGAGATAGAGTGACTGCTTTTGATAAAAGGGCTGCATTACATCTCTGAGTCTGTGAAGCTCTTGTACTTTAATTACTCACATCAGTACAAAAGTATCCATTTGCTTCAGTACACTTAAAAATTAGACTTATTAGTTCCAAAGCATTAATGGTGAGTTAATTTTGTCCTTTGCATTTTTTTGGAAAACAATAATCTAAAAGCTGCTTTGTTGTTTTAAATTTAAACTAATGTGTTTACAGTGATAAAAATCACATTTCATGGTATGGGGTGAATCATAAGTGCTGTAATTATTTGCACTATGAATTAGGATTTCTAGGCCCTGTTTTCATACTTAACTTATGAAGGCTGTCATTCTGGAAGCTGAAATATGCTAGTTATGGACTCATGTTAAGAACATAATTTAAGTAGAGGTGTTTTGTCTCTCACAAGTCTAAAAAAAACAAGCGTACCTAAGACGTGACTGAAATAACCGCTCTGGAGTGTAACATGATATTAGTACAGGTAGACTCTTGTGTATGGTACATGTCCATTAGATAATCAGAAAGCTTTCAGAATGAAACTGTTAAGGGTTTTTTTTTGTGTGAGATATTTTTCTTCATGGAGCGCTTTCTAGGTAGAACATCTGGAAGTGAATGGATGAGTTATTATCTGATCTGTTAATCAGCTAATAACTGCTACTACAGCAAGTTCATTCACTACTAGCAGTTGTTTGAAGGCATTACCTATGCAAGAGTTCAACAATTTGCTTTTGTTATGTGTCTGTTCATTGTCAGACTAATGGACGAGTATCGTCTTGACTCTTGAGTGTGTGTGTAGCAGAGGATCATTTGGTTTTGATTTTTTAAAAATGTAAATATTTGGGAGGTAGAACAATGTCTTGTAAAAGTCTGTTTCAAAACAAAGACTAAATGTTTTGTCATAATAAATACCTTGGTTTGAGGGGAGAGTAATACTCGTTTATATTCAAGTATGAGACATCATACTTATTGCATGTCTTGCATGTGAAGACATCATTTATATTCAGGACTCCAGTCTTTTGGAAGGTGTAATTCATTTTAGTAATTGCAGAATGTTTATTATTTCAAGTAGTGATACCATCACTTCTTAAGCAACTGAATCACTCTTGAGTGATCTGTTAAAACTAATAGGGGATGAAACTGTGTAAATTAAGATTTTGTGCAGGTTTGTATGTGGATGCCATTGCTTTTGCAGTGTGTGTTTCTGTTGAGTCAGGAGTTGCTTATATGGTTGTTAGTGACCCCAGGAAGGGAAATGAAAGGGTTGATGTTAGATGCCTAAATTCCCCAAGCGTCAAATTGTAGACAGAGTACTTCTCTCTACACTATCAGTGTAAGATGCTGCCATTACCATAATACCCATGCCTTATCTCTGGGGGTTTGCTGTGCCTTTCTTTGTGTAGGAAAGCTGGGATATTAAGGAGAAACTTCCCAGAGAAGAAGGGAATTAGCAAAGTTACCTGTATGTGCATTGTCTCCAATCCCTAACCTGTTTTATTTGGAGGGCTTGGTCTGTAGTGGGGTATGCGCAGTGAACATGGCTACTGTGCACTAAACCACTTCAAATTCTTTCTTGGATCACTTTGAAAGTAACTAGATATACATTAATTGTCAGGAGTTTCAGTTCAGATCAGCTTGTTATCTGCCTTAGGTAACTGAGCTACAACTTATGCTAAATCAGTTTCTGTGAATGCATAGGTATATGCAGAATCCAGAAACTCAGTTTACAACATCCTTGCAGATAAAAATATGTGGGTTACTAGAATGAATATATTTTATTATAGTACTTGGAAGCAGGCTTTGTTTTCTTGGTGGTCACTTGGTTGTGAAAGATTGTGTGGTACTTAAGCATATGACACAAATAAGCACTGTGTGCTCCTTTCCCAGTGTTAGTGTTTATAAAAGGTAGTTTGTTATGATGTCTGAAATAACATTATGTAATCTATATTTGGGGGTTTCTTGTCACCATGGTGTAAAGTAGACACCACCTGAATCTGAACTGTAACTCTGGGGACATGACACAAAAGAGTATTGAGGATAGGTATGAACTGGGAGGGACAAACAGGCTACTAGCCCTAACACTTTTCTTTTTTTTTCCCCAGGAAAAATGAATTCATATTGGAGCAGCAACAGAGATGGGCTGCGAGGGTGATCAGGAAATGGAAAGCTTATCTTGCAAGATGAGACTAAGAAAGTGTGACATGTTTGGCTTAATGAAACAAAAACTGAGAGAGGATATAATTTCTCTTTTATATTTCTAAGTGTGTTAGAGAAAGGCAGAGAAGGCATCAGGGATGGAGAAGAGCTGTTTTAGCGAAGGGACATTGTTAGAACAAGTACCAATGAGTGTAAACTAGCCCTGGATAAATTTAGGCTGGAAGAGAGAGCATTCAAGACAGAACTGAGGATTCAAGTGGTGTGGAGGGGGACAGGAGATTTTGAAGAGGGGGTCTTCTCAGCAAAATTGTCATGACACAGTTGCTCTAAATAGCCAAAGACTGCACACGGCGACTCAGATCGTTCGTTCCAATCCTATGCCCTTCTTTTTGCCTAACTAGATCTGTAAAACCCCCATGCTTGCTTGTTGCACAGTACTGTGAAAACTTGTAGATGGAATCTTGGAGGAGGTTTTAAAAATTATTTTATTTCTTTCAGGTCCACTACATGTTTAATTCTTGGGTAGGTTCCTCAGTCTGTTTTTAGATAAAGTGCCTTCTTCAGTGTTACTGAAAATAATACCTAGGACTTCTTAAACTCATTTTTTCTCGGTTGTTTTATATGTATGGGAGTACTGCCTGTAAATCTCTTCTTTGATCCATCTTGCTGTAGTTAGTTACAAGATTTAACCAACCTAAGTAGCTTCTTTTTTTCGCCTTTGGTATTTTCCATGCAACTGGAAAGATAAGGTGATTATCACCATATTCTTGTCAGTTTATTGTGTAACCAATCTGTACATTTATTTAATCAATTCAAGCCTTCATTTCTAGTCCCTTATTTTATAACTTGACTTCCTGACAACATTTTTTTTGAAGTTTGTCAGTACTTCAAGGTACATTGAACACAACAGAAGTTATTCAGAGTAATTTCTGTGGGAACACCACATCAGGGCTAGAAACACTTTTCAGCAAGTTTTCCTGCTCTTAAGAACCAAAGAAGTCTGGTGGCAAAAGGATATCAGCTCCTCATCTGAGGCCACCCCACCACTCTGGTCTCGCACTTAGAAGATATCTCTTCTTGATGTGCAGAGATCCAGGAGACTTAAGAAGGGAGGATATCCAGAGACGCACTTCATTAGTTTTGGGTTTTTTTGTCTTCTCTGTTTCTGGAATACATATATATGTATAATTCCAAAGCCTGTCAGTCTACCACCCTGCTGTGATAAGCCACCTTCTGTGCCAGATGATACCCAGATGGCATGGTTGTGCTTCCTTCTTTAAAACACACTTGTTTGTATCCCTTCAGTGAAGTCACAGGAAAAAATGGCAGATCACTTTCCCAAATCTTCTCTCCTGACCTTCTAGAGCTCAGAGGCTCTAAACCCTCATCCCCCAAGTTTTTTCAGAGATTGTTTTTTACCTAGGGCTTTGCAGATTTTAAAAGGAAGTTACTTCATGTTTTCTGCTAATTAGACTCTGGTAAAATGGACTTCAAGATCTTCTTAAATCTTCTTCAGAAACCGAATTTATGTGCAGTGTACTGAATATTCTCATAACCTGACAGTTGTTAAGGTTGCACTTCTAGTCATGCAGTACTCAGTTGCTGGACTGTATTTCTCCCTTGCAAAGTCCTGATAGGCTCTCCTGGGAATATATGGCATCAGTATAATGCATCATATCAGACAGTGACACTGAAACAAACTGGGCACGCATATGAGACTGGGATGCTACCTAGGAAGATACTTAATTAGTCTAAGGTCATTAAGTATTACTGCATAATTAAGCAGTACTACAGATCAAATATTACTACTCGGATGCAGTGCCTTTTGTAAAGTGTCCTTTCGTGTCCCATCTAGATCTCCTTCTTTCTAAGTAGAAGTATGTTCTTCTTCTCCACCTGGATGGACGGCATTTCAGGCATCATGGTCTCTGCATCAGTGGCTTGGAGCTCAAGTCAGCGTGCTTCTGAGAAGTTCTATTCCCATTCCTCATGGTCATCACATTCATGTACAAGTGAGAAACTCTGTTGGATGTACTGTAACACCTGGAAGCTAGTATGAGTTCTGATTCTCTTTTCTGGGAAGTAGTTAAGTTTTGCAAATGGTACATTGGTGTACAAGGTGTTGGAACAAGGTGTTGGTACCACATGTGGGGTGTCCTGATCATATTGCCAAAAGTACTGAGCCACTTCACCCTGAGGCACCATGAATGGGAGACTTCTGTTTGACATCCCTGGGAGAAGCTTTTCAGTGATTTTCATAAATCAGACATTACCAAAAGGTTTGGACCTTTCATGTCTTTTCTGGTTGGTGTTAGTCTCTGTTGCATTTATTATTATTCCTTTGGCCAGGTAGAATGATACATACCTTTTCCCTGTTCCCATAAATGTTCTCTTTGAGGTAAAACAAAAAGGGCTGTAATTATCAGAGTCACTTGGGATGGTATAGACAATTTTGATACCAAGATGAATCACCTTATGTGGAATAATTGGAGGTTGCTGCCTCTCCTTCAAGATCTGCTAATGCAGAATTTTGGGAATATGCCGAAAGTTAGTGTGAGTCTCACCACTTTACTTTTTGAAAGCTGGATGACTCTCCCCACTAGAGAGAACATCAGTAGCAGAAACGTCTCCAGGAGAGACTTGTGAAGTGGATGATATTCCCAGTCTGCTGTTCTCATCTGTCCACCTGATCCAGACTTCTGTCTCACACAGTCTTGAGTATCTTTGTTGAATCACTCAAGATTTCTCCAAGTTTCATCCTGGTCTGTTTACCAATAATACCAACCTGCATTTCAATTCTGTAGGTTACTTGAAGTTCTGGTTAAGATATTAAGGAGTGAAATCCACAAATGAACGCAAGTCTGGTACTTAAGATGCCTATGTTAAAGCTTTTAGTGACTATTCACTTTTGTACTCTTCCATGAAGTTCACAGAATGCATTAACGTTGGAAGGGAACTCTGAAGGTTGCCTAGTCCAACTGCCCTTCTCAAGCAAGTTAGAGAAGGTTGTCCTGGACCTTGGCCAGTTGGATTTTGAGTATCTCCAGGAACGGAGAGTCTACAACCTGTTTGGGCAACCTATTCCACTGTTCAGCCACCTCACATTCAGAAAGTTATGTTCAGAAGTTACTATTCTTTGTTGCAAGAATGCTTTTCTAAGAGATTGGCAGATACACATATATTCTCAGTCTAGTATTATTTCAGGAGTTTTTAAACTTGATTTCTAATACTTTCTTTAATCTGGAAATAATTTTAAAGTCTTTTCTTTCCCTCCTCTGAAGTCCCATACTTGGGATAGAGGCTTCTTCAGTGCCTCAACATCAGAAGGGGTCTTGCTTTTGTGTGGATGCAATCACCCTCTTTAGATGGTTCCCAAGACTATTTGTCCCAGCAGCTGGCAGATACAAAGGTGTAGCTACCTCCATGCAGAGTCTTAACATTGCAAATTGAGCCAGTGCCATCTGGTAGCCACAAAGTGAATTCTCATTTGAATTCTGTCTCAAGGTGCATTAGTGACTCACTGTTAAATGTCTGTAGTAATGCCATTTGATCAGGGATTGCCTGGAGGCCTGTTCAAACTTCACTAAACTTCACATCATTGGAAAGGCATCCAGAGTCGATGTGTTTCTTCATATAGCAGTGATGGAGCCTTGCTTAGGTGAAGGACTCATCACACCTACCTCAAAATAAATGGTTGTATATTATGACAAGGCATCCCTGGTGGCGTGAATAACGTGGTTGTGGTTATTACCCAAAAAGATGTTTATTACTTGTCGTTTATGTCGTTATTATGTCGTTAACAGATGAAAACCCAACTCTTACAAATTTTTCATATGCGTAGTCCACATATATGGCCTGTTCTCTGTTTTCCTTGATCCTTCAAGATACCCATCAAGATTTTTAAAAACTGGAATGAACTAAACAAGCTTGGCTGTGCATACTCATGTGCCAAGTGCGAGGAATGATCTGAGTGCACTCTCTACAAATGTTACAAAGGTAAAAGCTCTTACTAGAGTGTATTTCAGCTCGCAAGGCAAATCTGTATATATTTAGTAAACATCCTCAAAAGTGTCTCTGGAAGAGCATGACAAAGGTTGGTCAACCTTAGCAACTCAATTGTGTTATTATATTTTAGGTCTATGTCAATGAAAATGCAAAAGAAGCTTTTAAAGTAGTCCAGGACAGTATCTGTTTTGACCTACAGAGGACACTTCAGAATGCTGATTTGTTATCTTTGCATTAAGGTACCTTGTTAGGAGATTTATATTCCCAATAACGTGGGGATTTTTATGCAAATACAGCAATAGGGCACTTTCCATTGTCTCTTTAACTGTTTGACCAAGACTTCACTTTCCTCTTACGTATTTACCTTGCCTGTTATTCATTCCTTAATGTGTTGTTTATAAGATTGAATGCTTTTAAAGTTAGTTAAACCACTTTAGAAAACATTTATCATACAAGACATTATTTTACAGACTTTTTTACTCAATGATTTTTTTTTTTATTCCAGGGATTTCATAGATGCCAACCATGGCTGATTAGTTCAGAATTTTGCTGTTGGGAAGACAGGCACTATAATGCTCAAAGCCATGCTGTTTAAGTAATTTTGGAATTTATCCAGCAACATAGCTTGCTCTTAAAAGGAACCTGTGTGCAGTTGTGTATATAGTACTATCTGAAAAAGACTACTTTGACTGATTAAAACCTTCCCTGTGTGGTAGTTTTAGGATGCTCAAAACACAATTTTTTCACATGTATTAATGAGTAGATGATAAACACAAATTTATTTATGTTATAAACCTATTTGCTGGTATGCTTAATGCAGTTACTGTGGTCATTCTATCAGGGATGTTAAGTCTGTGTTTCCTAAATTGAGTATTAAATTCTTGACTCCTTGATAGTCCTGAGTAACCTGATCTGGTCTCATAGTTGAGCCTGCTATGAGCAGGAGGACTAGAGACCTCCTGAGGTCCCTGTGAGCCTTAGCTATGCTGTGATTCTGTGACTGACTGAGTACTGCCCAAGGCTCCTTGACTTGCTAGCTTGAGAACTTGAGTTATGTTGTAACACAGACAGTGTAAGTCTTTTCTTTATGCTCCTTCCTGTTAGATATATATGTTATTTTAACCTGCTAGCAAATGGTCTCCATCTTTTCCGAGTGGTTGGTTTGCAGATTTCTTTCTTCTTTAACATTCTAGACTTTTTTTTGGTCTTTCTCTGTGTGTCATAGAATCATAGAATAGTCTAGGTTGGAAGGGACCTTTAAGATTATCACGTCCAGCCACAACCTAACACTGCCAAAACCACCACTAAACCATGTCCCTCAGCACCACATTTACCAGTCTTTTAAATACCTCCAGGGATGGCAATGCCGCCACTTCCCTGGGCAGCCTGTTCCAATGCTTGATAACCCTCTTTGTGAAGACATTTTTCCCAATATCCAATCTAAACCTCCCCTGGCGTAACTTGAGGCCATTCCCTCTCGTCCTAACTTGGGAGAAGAGATGGACCCCCATCTCACTACAGCCTCCTGTCAGGTAGTTGTGGAGAGCGATAAGGTCTCCCCTCAGCCTCCTTTTCTCCAGGCAGGCTAAACAACTCCAGTTCCCTCAGCCTCTCTTTATAAGACTTGTGCTGTAGACCCCTCACTAGCTTTGTTGCCCTTTGTTGGTTTCATTTTATTTCTCTAAAGGAAAGTAAGTTGTGTAGCAGCAGTGTGATACTGTCCTCTTTTTCTTGTAATATTTTTATGATCCTCATTGGGGAACTTGACAATTCACTCAACGGTGTAGGTGACCTAATTGTATGGTAGGCATGTGGGCTTAATGAAGTCCACTTCTCTATATGTTTACTTATTTCATGCCAGGGGAATAAAACCAAAAGTGCAAAAGAGTGCTAGGATGATCTTGTAGCTGATGCATCTTATAAATAATTGTATTGGTTTTGTGGGACTCCCTAAACTGATCTTAATAATTTTGTTTAACTTGAGATTATGATACGTCTTTTTAAAGGGGCAAAAGTTACTTGGAAAACGCAGTCTGTAAAGCCAGAGGGGACTATTGTGATCTTCAGCATAATGGTAGCTATAGAACTTCTTGAATTAATTTCTATTTGAAGTAGAGTATGTCTTTTTTTTCGGGAAAAAAATAATCAACGCTGTTTTAAAATACTCCTGGTGATGAAGACCCCATGACAGCCCTCGGTAACTTGCTTCACTGGTAATTATCCTCACTACTAAAAATTATTTTTGGTCTAAACTTGTCTGACTTCAAATCCCTCATTAAAACTCTCCCTTGCTGTGTTGCCTACAGAAAATGTGACAATGGATGGGCTGCGCATGGGCGGGCTCCTGCCTTTCCTGCTGACCCGTATTGTTTCCTTGTTTCCTCCCGCTCTCCCTCTGAATCCACCTGTTTTGTCTTGTGTCATATGTTTGGGTTTTCAGCTTTCCCATGCAGGGATTACCTATATGTTGTGTTTATACAGCACCGAGTAGAGCAGGGTCTTAGACCCTGGCAGGTGCTCCTTGCCAATCAGCGAGTCATGAGAGCATAAAGGATAAAAAGAAGCTTGAGCTATTGTTGTCCTACTTTAACCACTTTTAAGCCTGTAAAGAACTACTGTAATCTTTGGGTATGACTTCCTTTGTGGCGAGGACTTCCTCTGTTTCTGCTTTAAGGCCAATAAACATTGGAGTAAGTCATATCTCTTAGAAAAACAGCTGATCTCAATGGAGGGGGGGATGAAGAGAGGGAAAACTTCCAGTGATGGAAAATCCTTAGTAGCCCTCAGCAGCCTGCTATAGTGGTTAGCAGTTCAGTGTTCAGTCCTTGTCCCTAAATTCTCATCTGAATTTGTCTTGCTTCAGCTTTCCAGGATGTTGTTGCACCTTCCTTATAGAAGGAGAATAAAACAGCGTTGTTAAGCTTCTGTCCTTGTGTTTGGGTACTTCCAGGCTGTGGTTAAATCATCCTATAATCTTCTTTTTGGTAAACAGATGTACTTTTTCACTGCCAGGCCTGTTTTCCAGTCATTTAATGATACTCAAAGTGTGTTCTGTGAATCCTCCCCATTTGAGGGGGGATTGAGGGGGGAAACAGTGTCCCGTTTGAATTGTGGCTATGGGAGTGGTGACGCTGTTTCCGTAGGAGTGAAATGCTACAGTGTCAAACGCTCCGGTACCATCGCTTCTCAGTTACATTTCCTTGGCTGTACATCCAGAGATTACATTAGTCCTTTGACCATGCTAGTTCATGTTCATGCTGATTAACCACCGTAACTCTTCCACAGTTACTGTTTCCCAGGAAGGTGTTCCCCATCCTGTGAAACATTATGTGTTGCTACATAGAGCACACATACACATATTTCTTCTCCTTGTTGTAATGGGTATTTTTTTTCCAGATAATTTGATAAGTGTAGTGTAAATACACTCCGCGTGACATATGCTGCTCATTTTTTGCCATTCCTTCATTCTTTGTTTCTTTACTACTGCCAACCCCCCCCCCGATTTCCTCACAAATTTGCCTTCCATGTTCAAACTAATTTTTCAGTATTTGTTATCCGAAATGAGAGATGAGGTGCAAAGGCGGCATCCATTCCACATGGATAATTTCTTTTAATCCCCCTAATTTTGAAGGTGTCTGAGCCTACGAGGAATTGAGTGGAGTAATTGTAGGATTTTATAAAACCGTAACTTTGGTTTGGGGAATAAAATTTTTCATACATGGCTCAACAGCTGCTTGGCCTGTCAGACAAGTCGGTGCAAAAAAAAAAAAAGTTTTTTTCTATCAGGCCTCTAAGGGCCTTAGGTGAATGGAAGAAAAGAAGCTTTAGATTCAGAAGTCCACCAGCAATGCTACGACTTGCCAAAATCTGTCAGTATTTAAATCTGGCAACTGTTTCAGTCTTCCCGCCATTGGTCTTCCATGCCAAGGAAGTGATATGGTCTGAAAGTTTCATGAAGGCTTCATTATGAGCTGGGATTTTTGGCTAGCAGCTTTCTTTCCCAACACAGATTATAGTCATATGATTGAAATTGGGAAGGTTCTCTCTTCCTTGCGTCTTCATTCTCAAATAAACTAATGGTCCTGGAGGTAAGGTAACTGATAATGTAACATCCTTATATTTTTACTGATTTCCATCTCTTTGCCATGTTATACCCATGATAACTCATGAGTGTTGGTACAGACCTCAGGAGCAGCAGTATCATGACATCACTGTCTTGTCTACCTGTCATCTTCTCCAGGTAGAAATCTTCTACTCTCCCTCTCCTCAACATAAATCCTGTCCTCTGCTTAACTTCTCTCTAATGATTTATAAAAAAGGATTCTGGTGCATGCCCTGAGCAGCAGGTAAGAAGCAGAACTGTAGGCTGGTACAAGAAATCTGAGACAGGGAATCCAGTAGAAGAGTTGGGAGTGAGAAGAAGCAGGATAAGTCATACGTGGAGTCTGTTTTCTCTTAAAGCTGTTCTGAAACCAGTCCTGGCTGGGAGCAGCTCCCAGAGAAGTGAAGTGGAAAGCCCCGTGCTGTGCAGTGGATCCAGAGAAGGACCCAAACTGCTGGGCAGTCCCAAGATTACTGACCTCTGGCTGTGGTTCTCTTGGGAAGGATCTCTGGAGGATTATGGGGCTGTGGTGGAAAGACATTAAAGAGAACCAAAATTAGGTTAGATTGGCAGAGATGTTATGTGGCGCATTTAAAAGCACAGGCAACCCAAAGGAGGAGAAAATATAGACAGAAAGGGAAGCAGTTTTCTGTGAAATGGAACAAGTATGAAGAGAAGCTTGCTTGTATAATGCTGTGGCTTTTCTTTCCATAGTTAATTGGATCGATAAAAGAATACAACAAAAGGCTCTCTACATTCCCCTGTTATTTTAGCTGCATCTCAGTTCCTGCCGACACTTGACACAAACTTAAGAAAAAACAATCCTTTATTTTATAAAATAATTCTCATGTTTGTTGTGCAAAAAAGAATCAGTGAAGCTTTTTATAGCAGTGATTCTCCTTTCTCTACTTTTTGGTAGTTACTGCTTATTAATTTTGAAAACTGGAGGGCCATGGAACAAAAGGAGAAGGAAAACTTTCGAAAGCTCTTCTTTTGTCTGGTTACCTTTATTTATTTGTAGGCCTGTACTCCAAGTAGCTAGTCTTGAAGAGGTTTGTAGGAAGCTCTGGAAGGAAAACTGTATTAGTTGGACATGCCATTACAGGATTTAGAAGGACATTCTTTAGAGAACTGACACCCATACTAATGCTGATGTTTGCTCTGGTTTCTTCATCAGCAGAGCCGAGTGAAGCCCCTCTCCAGTGGAAAGTCTGCAGGGTTACCTGGTACAATGATGAGCCCTTTCAGCAGAAAAAGCCATCTCATGATTCTTCTGCTGCCTGCACGATGGGATTTCCAAACTGTTGTCCTGCTTGCAGGTCACAGGTTGCAGATACCCATTTGACAAAGCTGTCCAGCATTACCATTACAAAACTCTCAGTGTAGTAAAAATTGTATGGTCAAGAGATGCACAAAATGACATGAATATTAAATATAGATCTAAGAGCTCATTGTATTGCTTCTTTTTGATAAATGACTGCCTTGTACACTTCGTCTAATTCAAGTGAAGCGGTTGCAGAACTTCTGGACAGCTTTAATGGAGTGCTTCAAAGCTTGTTTACCAGATCCTGGTTAAAAAGCATATCATTTGAACATAAATGATGGCGTGTTATTGTTTTCCACTGGAAGATTTAGTGAACTGCTCAGGATAGCTGACAGAAGTGGCGGATGGCAAAAGAGACATGCTTAGTTGCTTAATGTGATGGCGTTGTCATACTATGATATATTGGTCTAAAAATTCTGTAGTGTCTTACACATATGATAGGAAGTAACCTTTAGTATGTCAAATTAAGAAAAAAAATTAGCCTATGATAACAGTGTTGCAGAAGATTTGTAGGGAGTTTTTTTAATCATGGGTATTTCATATTCTCCTTCACACCTAATTTGTCTTGCTTTCTAAGAATGCTTAATTAATATTGTACTTATGCTAATTTGAAACAATGATGATCACAGTTCACTGAAATTATGTGTTCTACTTAATTGAACTTGACCAACATTACTTAGAGATGACTCAATACTGCATACGGTATATTCTATCCATAAAACTTTTTATTTTAAATGGTTTGAGACACAATTTGATTATTTTATATTTCTGCTTCTGTATATCTATGGCACTGAATTTTAAGATAATCTTATGTTACTTTGTCTTTAGTTCAAAAAGTGTGTAAACTTCCTTTACAAATCTCTTCTGTTTTGATGGATACTGGTTTCTGATATATAATGTTCCTACAAAAACACACGTGGACTGCTTGTTTCCAAAGCTTTTTATGACTTCCAGCACATAAACTCTTTATCCCCAGTATCCACAAACACTATCTATCTTTGTGTATTATTAGACTTCAAAATGTGTGAAAAACAGGTTCATACTTTGATGCTGATGGTGGCCACTCCAGCAGGTGCACCTGAGGGCTGGAAGCACATCCCAGGGCCGAGGACAGCTTGCAGCCAGGGTGTCCTGCCCGGTCGGTGGCCACGGGCACTGCAACAGCCAAAGGCACTGGAGAGTTGGCGCAGTGAGTGGGTTTGGGAGGAGTCGGCAGCCCGGACGGCATGGGAGTGATGGCAGTGACCTCTCTGAAAGGGGTTTCTGCTTCCTGCTGGCTTCTCTGTCCTGTCTGCTTGTGCGGGTGGGGGCAGAGCTTGGGTCATCTAGAGAGGAGCTGGGGAAGGGGAGGTGCACTTTCCTGGGGGGAAAGTGGTGTGTAGCCATCCCTCAGTGACTTCTGTACCACTTTGGCCTGAAGGAGACCTGAAACAAAGACAGAAGAGGTCTAGGCTGCAGGCAGAACCATTTTCTTTGGTACTGGCTGCAATTTTTAACAATGTGTGAAAGGTTAGGTGTATTATTTGGGGAAAAAAAATGAAGTATTTAGGAGTTGTAGGAATACCATCTTGTATTTAGGAATGCGAAATAATGATTTTGGTCCTCCAATAAACCACCTTTCGGTGTCTATGTGTGAAACAAAATGACTTTTTCTTGCCATGCAGTTTGGATAAAACTTCATTGATGTAGCTCTACCAAAATTGTGAAGTCATATGCTGATAAGGATAATTATTTCACAGAATTTAAAATGTTTGAATTTCAATATGCTGCATATGCTTTTTGGTTATGAAATGCAAAAAAAATTATAGTATTGAAAAAATTTGTACTAGAAAACCTGGAATTTCTGTGCTGGCTTTTAAAACATACTGGGTTATTAACCAAAAACTGTTAATTCTGTAAGTAATTACACTTATTTTAATTTGGAAATTTTTTTTCTTCAAACTTTAGTAATTTAAAGAAGCATGTTTTAAGAGGAGATTTTACAAGATGGGCTAACAATTAATCTTACAGATTAAAAATATAGGACATGTGTTTTCCTCTTATTTTTACCTGTGATCTGTTTTGAGAGCATGGAGGAGGGAACCCTGGACTGCAGATTCCTTAATTCCTATTACCAAGACAATAACATATTGCCCAAGAAAGTTCCCAAAATCATGGGGGTCCTCAAATAAAAATCTGTACTGTCCATGAGAGTAACCTGCAATTTAAAAGTAATACAGAAATAATGCAAAATCAGGCCTCTTGTAATGAATTATTTATGTGGTCTAATTTAGCTATATCTTTACGACTATGGTTGAGTTGAGAGACTATTATATTTAACTAGCACTATTTCCTAACATGATAACTTCAACAATAATGAGCCGGCATTACTCTTTTTTGAATTGAATGCAGATTGACATTGCTAAGAGTATGCTGCTCAGCAGGTCTGAATTTTGACTTTTAAAAAATAACAGTGTCCTAAAACTTTGGTGGTTTTGTTTTTCGGAGAGGAAATTTTGCAATTTTCTTTATCTCTGGCTTTTAAAAGCAGTTTGAATTCAGTAATTTACCTCAAAATTTTCTCATGGTTTCATTTTGAACAGGAAAGATTTTATGGTTTTGTGGGAGAGCTGCTTCTTAGGCCTCGTCATCAAACACCAGTTATGGAATTGAATTTTAAAAATAAAAACAATGTAAGAAAAATGTTTATGTGAAAAAAAGGAAACACGTGGACAAATAAAGTAATAAACTGTGAAGTTAAAGCCATATGCTTGTGTGATTTGATGTTCAGTTAATATCTGAAATAAAAAATCCGAATAAAAGATCTTGATACTGTGAAGTGATTAGATATATTCCCTATTGTGGCATTTCATTGTGTCCTTTACCTGCATCCACATGGTAAGCATATGTACATATTATCAAATACTATTTGAGAAATCTGTTTCAAATTTGTATATATCACCTTTATAGAGACTTTTGTTTGAGTTATCACTGGTTAAATTTGTATTTATCTGGTTGATACAGAAATCTCTTTAAAAGCAATTTGTGTTACAGAGGCAAAAATCTTTCTAACAATGCAACAGTGATTTGTCATTCTTCTTGCCCTATGGTCCTATATTTACCTTCTCAAGATAAATTTTTTCTTACTCCTGAGCGCGTGTAAGATATTCATACCTTGACAATGTTGTCTGATTGTTGATCATATCTGGATTACCTGTCTTAATCCTGCATCGAGGGAGTACAGGGAAATATGATGACTAGTCCTCCTTCAAGAACCTACTTAAGTGGTCACAGACTATATCAGGGTTCCCCTTAATAAAGAGGGAGAACCATGATGAAGCCTGATGCATGGACATTTTGCATGAGACTGCCCCCGTTGAGGTAATTTTAGAGCCAGACATTCTGCTCCAGCCTACTCTCCTTCTGCCACCAGGAAGACTTGGCAAGAAACAGCATGCTCCAGGGAATGTGGACTTTCTCTGCATCCCTCTTAACTCCTCATCTGTGGAAGCAGTATATATATTCAGGAAGAATGAATGTTTGTGATTCAGTGACCTGGGTCTTTAGACCTTTACTTGAGTGAGGAAGTGAGTCTGTTCATTTGCATCATTGCACTTTCATCTTGTTGGAGAAGATTTCGCCTGTTCTAGACCTCTTCCCTGTACATGTTGGAAGACTGCACTCTAATGTCTTCTGAGGCACAGGTGGTTGACAGAATATTCTTGCTAGTTTCTGTAACTATGTAAGAATCTTGGCTCCAGACATCTGCCAGGGACCTCCTATTAGATGTTTCCTCTTTCTTTAGTTCTTGGACTAGTGAGGTTCCATACTCCTGCAAAGCTGCAACAGACACCCAATTCCTACATCATGTCTCCATGTATCCTAAGAAATAAGTCTGTATTTTGTCAGGAAAAAGGCTCTAAATGATCATAGAATCATAGAGTCATCTAGGTTGTAAGGGACCTTTAAGATTATCACGTCCAGCCATCAACCTAACGCTGCCAAAACCACCACTAAACCATGTCCCTCAGCACCACATTTACCAGTCTTTTAAATACCTCCAGGGATGGCAATGCCGCCACTTCCCTGGGCAGCCTGTTCCAATGCTTGATAACCCTCTTTGTGAAGACATTTTTCCCAATATCCAATCTAAACCTCCCCTGGCGTAACTTGAGGCCATTCCCTCACTGAAAACTGAACACAGTGCTTGAGGTGGGGCCTCACCACTGCTGAGTACAAGGGGGACAATCACCTCCCTTGTCCTGCTGGCCATGCTATTCCTGATACAGGCCAGGATGCTGTCGGCTGCCTTGGCCATCTTGGCACACTGCTGGCTCATATTCAGCCGGCTGTTGACCAACATCCCCAGGTCCTTTTCTGCCAGGCAGCTTTCCAGCCACTCTTCCCCAAGCCTGTAGCGCTGCATGGGGTTGTTTTGACCCAAGTGCAGGACCTGGCACTTGGCCTTGTTGAACCTCATACCACTGGCCTCGGCCCATCAATCCAGTCTGTCCAGATTCCTCTGAGAGCCTTCCTAACCTCAAGCAGGTTGACACTCCCATGTAATCCCCATGCTCTCTTCATGCAGCCTGCTCCAGATGGCAGTTTGAACAGTTTAAACTATGGCTGAGATCGTTGACAACTGTGCCAGGTCATGGCAAAGAGGCAGGTAGCAGGACTGATGCTGTTCCAGGAGCTTATGCTTTTCTTTGCTTTCTGCCTTCATAATGTGTATTTCCACTCTTATTTTTTTGTTGTTGTGGCCAGACCACAAGTTTTCTACCATCTTGGTATAACAAAACATCAGATGTTTGGGTAGCAGGCATAATGAACAATGACTCTGTGATGCAGCTCACCACGTATCCCACTTCTGTGTCCTTTTACAGACACACTTTTCACGAAAGCGTGCCTTATCTGTGGGTGGATTTTGCTTTATATCACAGGTGCCTTACAGCCAGTTGCAGCACACCCCAGTAAGAGTGGATTATACAGAGGCTGTTTCTTGCCAAGAGAAAGGGTGTTTTGGCACCCTATTCCTATGTCTGAAATTCGGTATGGATTTAGGTAGCATTTGTCTGGCTGTTCAGCAGGTGGTCTGTAACTTTTTAGTACCTTAGGTGCATATTTTCGTATAGTTATAAATCTGCCCCCTTGTCAATAATTTACTTTCTTCTCAGGTGGTAACTGTGTTTGTTTCAGGGTCTTTACACATGTCCTGTCTGTAACCCTCGAAGTTTTCATCGTGGTGGTAGCAGTCATTGCTGTTAACTTCTTGTTTCTCTGTGTGCCTTTTTTCATTTACTTTTACAATTGTTTGCTTGATAAAGGGTACCACAAAGGTGCAAAACCTGAATCTCTGCAAATGACTCAGTCCCTTTCCAAGCATCTGGGTCCCAAGGTGAACACTTGAATCAAAAATTATATTACTGCAAATCCTTGGGATCGCTGGAGAAACCATTAACTCTCAATTTGTGAGAGCTCTTTTGTCAGTGAACAGATCCTAGTCTGTGCTTTCCTTTTCTGACAATACACTTCCCAGCTAACCTCTGTGATGCCTTGTGCCACACATCAGCTAACACTGTTTCCCCTGTGTGTGCTCTCCCACTTTGTATCCTTTCAGCAGGCCGGCTACTGTTTCTCAAAATATGGGAAACTTTTACTATGGTGGCAGTATCAGGCCACAAGACAATACTCCTCCAGTTCCTTCCGCAGTTAGATAGTAATGCCTGGCAAGTCCTGTTTGGCCTGGGGATCCCATAGGATAGATCTCATCACTAAAGGGCTGAGGTCTGTGCAGTAGCATGAGCCTCATGTTACTTGTTTCATAACTCAGGAGTGCCTCTGAAATACATCTACATGAGATTTCCAGGCTCTGGAGATCATCAAAGGACGTCGTGTCTGAGCAGAAATGTGCAACATCATCTCCATTCCATGAGATCCCTATACAGGTGGTCCGTAGAGAAAAGGATTAGCTGTTCTCCCTGATCGTCCAGCTGTCTGTCAGATCCATCAAACAGAGTCCCATTTCTTGAGGGTGTGCAGGAGATCTGTTCTGGTTGCCTCATCTGCACCTTTCCAAGGGGAAGTCAGCCTAGCATAACTCCATTGTACTTCCTGCACTGGCAGGAGGTGCTCATGCTTCTGCTGAAAGATGTGGTCAGGGTGCAGGCTCTCTCTCAGCACGTTCTTGGTACCATGCTCAGGAGGGATGTTGGAAGGACTTCATCCAGTGACCACATTGCTAGGAATTCTGTACATAAGAAGGCTGAGCTGGTCGTTACAGTTCTCCAGAATATCTAAGACTGTTATAATGTCTGGATTTTCTTCATTTTGTGGGGAAGACCTGCAAGATATCTCTGCTGTTTCTCGTAACTCTTGCCCACAGATTAGTCTCTCTGATTTTTGCCACTTTCCCAAAGTACTCCATTGTCACTGTGTGGGTGCTGAAGACTTCTGAGAGCTTTCTGAGTGTTTTGTGAGTACTATGTGAGAATATTACTCTTTACTTCAGTTAGACCAGTCCCTATAAGTACTAGAGAGGGGTGTTTGACATTTAGTATGTTTGTTACCAGTTCTGGTGTAAAAAGCTCTCCCTTAGCTCAGTAAAAGCCCATCTATCACCCATTGCTGCTCATGCTCACTGAAAGAGTAAGCCTCCATTTTCTGCCCTTTTCTAGGTTCATCAAAGGCTTTATTAGGCTTGTTAAGCTGTTTGTCCTGTGGCTGGTTTGATTTAAACCTAGTTTTGCTTTGTCCAGTGGCTGGTTTGATTTAATCCTAGCCATGCACAGCTGCACGGGACTGCCTTGTAACCTCTTAACTGCCCACCCGTGGCTCCACCTTTCCGTGAAGATGCAAAAAGAGTGGGGTAAGTGCAGATTTGTATTTTCCATACACTTTTTTCTTTTGAAGGCTAGCTATGTGTAGAGGGATACAACTACTTTTCTCCATTTGTGGCTGCATTTTATCTTAATCTCCGAGTTTTTCCTCTGAAACCTCAGACCTGCAGGTTTCCTCATTCAGACACTTGATGTCAGGGCAGCGCAAGTGAGTACTGTGTTTTTGTATTCCCGTATTCAGTACATGAGTGTATGTCTTGGCTCGTTTGGTTTATTAACATGGGCAGAGCCTCCACACCTGTAGATGAAAGCATGAAAGATTTCGGTATGGTTGCTGCCCTCTTAACTCAATGGAGGTTGGTGTCAAGATCTGCAGTGAATGGCCAAAGCAGGATCTTTTAACTTGACTGGGACTTTTCTACTGAAGCCCAAATAATTGTTGTGTGAACACGTGGAAATGCATCCACATCTTCCTCAGCCATTAGGTGGTGTCTGAGACACTGACGACTGTTTGCCTGGAAGCCTCTGAGGTCTGCTGCTAGGTTGTTTGTGATGTGCTTAATGGCTTGGTGCGATTCTCAGTGTGAGTGCATATGTGGACTGTCACTCAACTGAAAAATGTAAATTTTACATATTTTATTTTTAACATAATAATTACCCTCATCTGCTTTTGTTTTTGCCTGGCTTTCCCATCTCCTTCTGGGTTCTTTGAAGTTCTTCTGTATTTCTTGAGAGGGAACTAAAATGCCACCTGGAATGCCCTTCTTGGTATTCTCACTCTCTCATCATTAAAGTAGACCCTCTACCGGTCCTGCAAAGGAGAAAATGTCTCTGCTCTCAAGCAATAAGGTGTTTCTTAGAGTGTGAAAATACCTGTGGATTACACACCGTGAAAAATTCCAGTGGCTAGTAAGTAACCTTCAGCATTCTCAGAATTATTTTGAAACACGCTAAAGGCTTGAAGCTGCATAAGCTTTAATTGTAGAGCACAGCACTGCAGCTCAGGAAGGTGCGGGGTACAGTATGTACCAGCACAATTTCATCCCAGGGTGTCCTTTGATAATTAACAGTGCTGCCATTTTCTAGTGGAATCTCTCTGTGTGTCAGCATCAGCACCAAAGAGAAGAGAGAAGAAAGCAAACGTACATAGCCCCTGATGAACACTGCTCTCCCCTGTGAAAACAGGATGGCAGCAATAAAGAGAGCATATGGCAGAATCTCAGTCCTCCCCATCCCTCTCCTCTTCTCTGTATAGGGTTGTGCATTTACATGAAGCCTGAAGAAAGAAAGTGGCTACTATTCTTCTTTACTAAAAGTAGCAACAACAGGCTATTTCAGCCAATTAACAGAATGCTGATGTCTAACAGGGATAGGGAAAGCAGACTTCTTGAATTCTCCAACAAGCATTAAATATTCTGTCCCTTAAGAGACATCATTCAGTAACAGCTGTCTCTGGACCTCATGACTTATTATTCTCAAATCAATTTGTTCTCTACTATCTTCTGTTCAGCTGCTGAGCTTGATCTGCTGTTGGGAGATGGTATTTGCTGGCTCTCACGTTTTTTTCATTGCCGCTGTTTTTAGCTGATTCGTTTCTTATGTCAGCATAGGACCACTGCTAGTACTGCTCTGAATGTCCTCAAGGAACAAAACACCCTAGGTTGTCTTAGATGTCATTTATTCTTCTTGAAGGCTTGGTCCTTAAGGTTAGGTATAACCTTGGTACTGATGTTATAATGGCACATTGGTCACCTGCCAATCATCTTCTGTTTGAAATTTAACACTGATTTTTATTTGGGTATTATACATTCTGCTTGCTCAGTTGTAAACTGTATATCGCTTCATATGAGAGACTGACTTACAAAGATAAATAAATTGATGAAATATTATTGTTGAGCATTGAAATATGGGAGCTTTAAATCGGCGGGCATAGACATGGTAGTTCCACTTGGATCATATAGCATATAGTTAAAATGTTATGTGCTTACTGGATTATATTGTTACTCTGTTTCATTAAACACTATGTGTGTTCTGCTATCCAGTGAAGAAGATCTGAGACCAGGTTTTTAAAATGTCTGCTAAATTATCTTAAAGAAGCAAAACTAATTAACAAATCACAGTAACCACAGAAAGTTATAGATGGAAATTTAAGCAAGCCTAAGTATGTCTTGCTGGGTACTGGAAAATCGTTGGATGACTACAATAATTATTTCTAGGTAACGTAAAACCTGCATTTACAAAGGCGAGGAACGGTAATCAATTGTAGGATCACAGAAAATCAACTTTTGATGTCTAAAGTTATTTGTCTTCCAATCTAATCACTGCTCTTTTGACTTCCTTTTTGTTCCTGTGTATGATATCTTGAGATGTAGCTGTCTCTGTCTTAGCCGTTTGTTCCCTGGAAGAGGTGGACTGGGCTGTGCCTGGCCCGTTGTCCCGGAGCATGCCTGGTGCTGCCTCCACACACTACTTTGAGTAGTCATGATAAGTGTGTCCGTTCCACTCTCATTCGGCTTGCCCTCAATGCTAAATATGCTTAATATTAAAATAAAAATAAATTTATTCAGGGAAGCACGATGTTGTGAGTAAAAAGAAACAGTATTCTAGTTTAAACTGAGCGGCTGAGTGTTTCTCCACTGTTTCGCCCCTCCTACTTAAATTTCTGAAGTCACATTTCAGGTGGGGATTCTGTGTTCATTGCAAGTTGTTTTGCAAGTGTTGCCATCCCATCCAGGCAGCTGGGGCTTTGTGAAGGTGTGGTTTAACCCCAGCCAGCAGCATGAACCACGGAAGAGTAAAAGTGACAAAAAATTTGTGGGTTGAGATAAAGACAGTTTAATAGGTACAGGAAGAGCCACGCATGCAAGCAAAGCAAAACAAGGAATTCATTCACCTTCTTCCCATTGCCAGACAGGTGTTCAGCCATCTCCAGGAAAGCGGGGCTCCATCAGCCATAACGGTTACTTGGGAGGACAAACGCTGTAACGCCAAATGTCCCCTCCTTTTTTCTTCTTTACTCAGCTTTTTATACTGAGCACGATGTCATATGGCATTGAATATCCCTTTGGTCAGTTGGGGTCAGCTGTCCTGGCTGTGTCCCTTCCCAGCTTCTTGTGTACCCCCAGCCTACTCACTGGTGGGGCAGTGTGAGGAGCAGAAAAGGCCTTGACTGCTTAGCAACAACCAAACCCACCAGTGTGCTATCAAAAGTACTTCTCATCCCAAATCCAAAATGCAGCACTACACTAGCTGCTAGTAAAAAAAGTTAACTCTGTCCCAGCTGAAACCACGACAGAAGGTGAGCAGCTCTGGGAAGTGCCATCAAAGTTCTTGCTTTCTTTTATCCCGTGCTGCCTCCCTTGGTACTGACATTCAAATGGACACCTACGGAGAAGGGGAGGGGGTGAGAGGGGTGAGATAGAACTCTTCCTCTGGCAAGAAGTGCTTACCTTTTGCACCTCTCCTGTGCTTTTATGTTAGCACCTTCCTTCTGTGCAAAGGTCTTCAACATCATTCGTAAAGAATTCCTAGTTATTATGACACTCTCAAGACTGACAAAATGATGTAACCTTCTTAAAACAATATAGAAAACAAGTAAAACCCTGTTAAAATTCTTAACTGTGCAGCCATGGTCTTTGATATGATGCCAGCTTTCTGTAGGCATCTTACGTCGTAAACTTGGATGCATTAGTTAGCACTGAGGACGAACAGCCCTTGTATCTCGGTGTGGACATGTGCAATCTTCTGTCTTTTTTCTGGCTTTTGCTTAGCTCTGTGATGCTCCTTACGCCTTGTAACAAAATGAGTTTCTCTTTTATATAAAAAGCACCGCATTTTTTCATCTCTGTGTTGGTCCCATTTATTTAAAGAATGCCACGTGTGTCACCTTTCAAAATCAGAATGGGAAAGTAAAATAAGTCAGTAAAATTAGTTCAGTCATTACCTCATGCTTTTAGGAACTCATAAAATTCAGAGGCATCAGAATATATGAAGTTTTCATTATTTTTAATATTTTAAAAAACCTCGTCCATAGGTTGAAGACTTCAAATGTGTATTTTTGAACTTTACTCTGATATGAAGTATAGATTTTTTTTTAGGCATGAAGTTATTTTAGAGTTACATGGCAAGTATGAAAGCTGGTATAAAAATATTTGTAATAACAGTTTGAGAACTGGCAACACCACTGTGAATCTCAGTTGTACACATATTATGGGTCTAAACTAGAAAGCTATAAGCCAGTAAAAAAAAAACAAAACATTCTTACAAAAGAAATGGCATGTTTAAAAATCTTGTTGGCTTGTAATAAAACCCCTTGTAACCGTGTATGGCTTCTTGACATACCTGTGAAATATTTTACATCAGAAGGTCTGTGACTGCTGGGTACTGTGGACAGCAAAAAGGAGAAATTTTAAGGATTTTTGAAAGAGTACTCCCTTGGCATTAAATATCATACCTTACTTTTTCCCAGGTGTTCCTGTGCTCTTGTCTCCTGCAGCTACCTATAAACTCCAGTGCCATAGTGCCATCTCAGTTTTCTATTTTTGTTGTAAATCCCTTTGTTCAGTAGGAACCTGTAGCGTTCGTTCGTTCTGTTAAGCATAATGATAAGGAATATGAACAGAAGGAATGAAAGCAGGAGAGCTGTAGCTTGTACCTTGTGAAAGCTGCCCTTCGTTCCGAAGGAGATTCAAAAGGCGGAGCAACATTTGAAGGGACTGGAACTAGGAAAGAAATATGAAGAATTGTCAGAGGGAGGATCTCAAAGGTACTTCTGTATATTTAAAATAATGGAATGAAAAAATATGTAAGAGAAATCAGAGATCGAAAGTGGAGAAATTGACATTACTGATACAAAATTATTTGAATTCTTTAGTAAACTCTGTGATACTGTCTCACTTCAGTGTAGTCTAATTTCTGTGCAGCATCAACTCTGGTATTTCTTGGGCTTCACTGAATTATTTCAGCATGCTAAGTTGATAAATATGGTTTATTTTTTTGTAGTTTTATTTGTGATGTTTTCTGCTCATTGTGCTGTTCTGAAGCAGTCCAGCCAGCAGTCCAGTAAACATGGAAGGGAGCAGGCTGGGAAGGAAGGAGGTCGTGAAGGACAGCAAGGCAGGTAAACTTCAGCTGCGGTGGGATTGCACCTGGAGCTGAGCACCAGAGCTGTTGTGCGAAGATCGGCTGTTGCCTTGCAGGTAGTTCTTGCGGTTCCAGGATTTCAGAGGGCAGACGAGTCGACTGTCGTGGGATAGAAGAGGTCCTTTGAGTTTGTGGTAATATGAAACAAGAAACCTAGACTCTTTCCCCTGGACAAAAGTTCTCTAATCATAGATTATCGTGTCAGGCATTGCAATTTACATGAATCACTAATGTCACCCTATTGAAGTTTTAATTTGCCATAATGCCTAAATTTGCATAAAAACTTACATGTGCTCAAAACAATATCTTACACTTTTCTAGACATTGCATATCATAGAGAATCAACATCTTCCCAGTACCACAGATAGTACTTTTTAATAGTGAACTAATTCAGCTGTCGAGGGGAGAAGATAGATGCTTCCCTGGACAAACTGTGGATATTTGCTGTGGGTAAAATATTGGCCTGTGCTTTGCTGTGAATCAAGGGAGGGAGAATCAAAATGGGCTGAATAAACAGTTGGAAACCAAGAAACTTATGCATCAGCAGCTTGGTGTGTGTCTAGATCCGGACTTGCAGCCTCCTGCAGATTCCTTGGCAATATACAGTATGTAGTGTGGATTGTAGGATCTTGGGTTGCACTTGGCAGTGTATGCTTCTAGGCTGATAATAAATAATTCTTGAAAGCCACATTTCCATAAAGGAGAGTTGTTATAGTCAGGGTTTGAGTTGGGAAGTCTGTGTAAAAAGTCCTGTGTTCTGAAAATCTTTAGAACTGCAAGCTTTGAAAGCTTGAACAACAGCTTTTCAAGTTGTTGATGACAAAAGGCTTAGTCATCATTAATTTGGAGCTAGGTAGTAGCCTGGAAACCTGTCAATGTCACCAGTGAAACCTGTCTCTACTACTTTCATAATTTTGTTTTGCCCATCTGTCATCCCCTGAGATCTTAGACTGTTACTACTTAGAAGATAACCTTTAGATAATACCTATCTGGGAGTTCTGCTTGCAGTTTATTAGCAGGACCAAATGATGCTTTGTTCTCCAAATGTGTACCCAGATACCATCTCTCTGTTCAAGTTCCCGCTTTTTTACATTTGGGAAGTGTGAGACTTTTCTTTCAAAACCTCATTAAAATCATTTAAGGGTTCTCAGTGCTGAGCTGCTGTTTTGGTTTGCAGTAGCCTTTGCACACACTAGAGACAAAGTAGTCGTGTTTCTCCCCCCTTTTTTGGGATTTGCTTTAACACAGGCTGAAAGTGAGCCTAACACCAGATTACATATATGTGTATATAAATCTATTTGGTAAATCCAAGAGCAGTCATTATAATGGGATACACGATGGCTCAGTAACATGCTCTTTTTTTCCTTTTATTGTTCTCTGTTTCCTCCCCACCTCTCCTAAGTACATAAACAAACAAATAACTCACAAACCCAGTGCCTATTTGTATTGTGTAAACTGGAAGGAAGCAGTACACAAATTTAGATACTGTTTATTGTGAGACAGATCAAGTAGCATTTTGACTGTAACCCTCAAACTGTCCCGTGATCTGCACAGAGCTGGTTAGGTAGTGTTGTGAGTTACTGATGTTTTGTATGTAGGCTTTTGGTAAATAAAACCTTTTGTTGGACATGTGGCAGCTATTTCAATGAGAGGATGCTGTGAAGGCACCCAGCTCACTAGGGACCATCATGACTTAGCTAGGGACCATCAGGGTGGGAAGAAGTTTGAGTCTGGGCTTGTTTGGCCAGCATTGCAGTAGGTGCTGGAGCCACTGGATGACAGTGCTCTGATGACACATACAGAATGGTAGACCCAGCATTTTCTGAGAAGCAAGTCTGAGCTAGGTCTTGGGGGAAGCAAAAAGCTCCTGTGCTTGAGAAAGTGAAGAGAGAACCTATGGACAAACTAGAAATAAGTTTGTTAGAAGTATGAAGTTATTGCCAGCTTGGAGAGCGGCTTCCCCCTGGTCCCTTGCACTCAGCCCACTGTCCGCTTCCCTCTTCTTATGTTTGTGGACTTGCAACCTCTCTTGGGCTGGATCTGGAGCTCAGCGACCCTTCTGTGGGTCAAATTAACTCAGCAAAACAGCAGAAAACCGACCTGGCAAAAAAACGGAGTGTGATTTCTGCTGTTCCAGTGAACTGAATTGGCTCACAGAGGGATCTGAGATTGCTGTAGGCAGCATAAGGTGAGCAATGGGAGCCAGTGCCGGCACACGAATGCAGAGGGAGAAGAGGGGAGGGCATTCCCTTTGTGGTAGTAGTGGGCTGTTAAATCTGCTTGCCCCATCTTATGAAACAATCCTGTGAACATTCATGGGCCATAAAAAAATCACCTACATCATTTTGAGTGATGTAGTATCTGAGGACGGTGTTCTTGTAAAATATTGGGCAGAGTGATGGTTGCCCAATAGTGAAATCTCTTAACTGAAAGACTGAGTAATAACTAACAGAGTTTGAGGCAGAAGAAACCAGAGGCTGTGGCAGCTTGCTCAAAGCCAGCGTGGTATTCATGCAGATGCAGGCTGGGATGCGTCTGAAGAAAGGACCTTCTGTGTAATTTTACTTGGGTAGCTGAATTTCGTATTTATTATAAGTCTTCATGCTTAAAGTATTTAGTGCACATATTTATTTTTTTTTCTGAGGGCCAACCACTTTATTAATTCCTTCCAAACGATATTTTTGCTGGCATGCACATCATAGCAAGTCATCAGTGTTTCCGACTCAGCACTTCTCCCCTTTCTGGTTGGTACACCATATGATACTGCACCACCTACCTTGTTACATGCCGTATAATTGCACCCGGTCCCTTTTCTATAAGCTAAAATCACATACTCATGTTTGAGTTGGTGCTTCTTTTTCAGAAGTCTGCATACGATGCACGTCACCATGGTGTCTGAGCAGCTATACTGATGAGGTTGCTAGATTGTCAAAAGATTTGCTAAGTGTTTTAAGCATTTCCTTAAGTATTATTCATAAGCTACCAAAAGAAAACTTTGTGCTGTCTACATTTAGGAGGGGTTTATTTCTATTTGATGTAAACAAGTCACACACGCCGTTATTTTGTCTTTAAATGTCAAGGTATTTTTCTAAAAAAGGACAAACAGCAGGAGTTTTGTTTTTTAAAAGAAAATTAGGTTGATCAAAATATTTACTTATGGCACTTTGCTTTTTATAGTGTCTTTACTTTCTTGTTGCAAAATAGCAAATTAAGTAGATTCTGAAATCGGTACAAGACTGCAGTTTTGATATGAGGAGATCAAATGGCTTCAAAGCTCACTGGTTTTCTCTTCATAGCAGTGATAGCATTGAATTGTTAAGTTTCTATTTGAGAGTGCAGTTCCACTAAATAGTGTTGTGTTACAATAAAACTATGTTAAAACAGTAAATGGTCTGCAATTTGAGATCTTGTTTAAAATTGGTTTATTACTTTAAAATCAGATGCCCAAATTATAGAACCTTGAAAACAGCCTCTATGTTTTTTAAATAAGGCTGTTTATAGCAAAAGGGAGGGATCTTTAAAGTCATTGACTTATTTCATTATAGGTATTTAATTATAGTGACACTACAATAGTTATTGATATATGAATTGATTCTATCTTTGTCATCCATTCTTAGAAAAGGACTCAAGTACTCTCCTCAGTGTGCAAGGCTTGCCCTGACAAGGGGGGCAAAACCACCTTCGTGATGTCTGATTTTGATTTAGGATACTTACTGGGGAGAAAAAAAGAGTGAAAAATAGAGCAATTGATGGAGTTAGGTGTGTATTTTCTTCTAGTGTTTCCGAGTTCAGCAAAGCATTATGCAGCACTTCTCTTTTTCTTGCATTGTGGAAACTGCTTAACTACCCTGCAGAGTTTGGTGTTACTGAATGATGCAGAGGGAGATGCCAAGGCTGGTTCTTCCCCCAAGGAGGCACTAGGATGTGATTTGTATTTCTGAAGATTGCTTGGAGCTAAATGATGGTGCACCTCAGTGAAAAAACAGTGTTTATCTAGGTAACTGCATCATTGCTCCTGTGAAGTCAAAATTTTGTTTGGGAGTCACCTGTGACGGTTGGTCCATTTATTCAGAGAGAGTAGAATAAAGGTACATGTAAGTAGACACCAGCCATTTATTTAAAATGATCTTTTGGTGTATAGAGTTTGAATATAATTGAAAATTTCTGTATTATTTAGGCTGTTACTTCCTTGACTGTGTCTTCTCTGTTTTCGTCTTGCTATCCAGACCTTAACAGTATATATACAGGGTATAATCCTCTTCCTCTGCGAGTTTGGAGGAAAGCCGAGAAATATATACAAAAATAATTTTGCTGGTGCTAATAAGAGCACTTCCATGTACTGATACGCAATGGAATATAAAGGAATATTCCTTGGATGCTCAAGAATGTGGAGATTTTTCCTTCACAGGTGTTCACTGTCCCAGTCACAGAAGAGTGGATGTTAGGAACTGCTAGCGTGCAGATACATGCTTATCATGAAAGGAGTAAGAATTCTTGAACCACAGAGAAAACGTGCGTTGTGAGGCATTTTAGAGTGTATTGGGATACTGTGTAATGTTGCAGTGAGCTAAAAATCTGCTTGGGAAGCTGTGGTTTAACATCGAGGATGGGGTATTGCTTTTTAAACTTTCAATAGGTACCAGAATTTCTGGGGGGCTATTGGAGAGGAGCATGTCCTCACTTTGAAGCTTCCTCCTGGTAGGTGCCACGCTGTTGTAAATTTAACTGACCCTAGGAGCATTGGTCTTTGAGAGCATATAAGAATAGGATTTATGGTTCTGAGTTAATAAAATATGCTGATGCCACTGTAAGCCCTATTTAGATAGACAGCAGTAATCTCTGTTGAGCAGTATGAAACCGTCTGTCTCTAAGTAGTGGAAACCTAATAGTTCACAGCAAGGTTGTACCACATCCAGAGATGAGAAAAATGTGTCTGAAGTCAAAGGAGTTTTAGCTGCATGGTTTTATTTTCTTGTGTAATTGCGTTCTGTCTCGTGTGCTGTTATTATTATACATCATGTCAAGTAAACAAGATACCCAAAGGGTACAAAGGAAAAGGTGCTTTTTTAAAGTTCATAGTGTACCTTATTTTTGCTAGCTTTAGCACAAGGACCAAGATTCTTCTGAATCTCCAAGGTGAATCTGAAGTATGCAGAATTGGTGTTAAATGTGGAGTATGTCGTGTGTTCATAAAAAAAACCCATTCAGTTAAATAATGAAATACATTAAGAAGGCTAACAATGTATTGCCACATTGTTTGTTTTGTACAGTATAAAAATGCTGTTTCCAAGTTTTTATCTTTCATGGAAGGAGCTGATAGAATTATATGTTTGGAAAGATAACTTGGAATTTGTAATTTTTCTATTGTGTTTGAAATATTTGACATTTAAATACGTGGTTGTATTTACATATGTTGCATTTTCATTACAGCTAATCCTCTTGAAACTTGGTTGGCAGATGCCTTAAGCAGTTCTGTAAAATTGGGACAGATACAGTATTCTGCAACCTTGGAATCTAATTGCAAATAAAGAACATTTTATAATTGTATTTTTCCACTTTTTAAGATTCCCACTTTTAAAATTTGAAAGACTATTGCTATGTGTAAACGATAAAGAAATAGACTTTAGCAGGGAGATAAATATCTGAAAATTCACTAATTGGCATCTTATCTTAATATAAAATACTAATAATCTAGATTTTATATGCTGCAAGCATAAAGATTACCTCTGTATGTTACTTAATATATTAAGTAAACAAGTCTGTGTGAAGAAACCATTCTGTGCGCATTATAAGGAATGCATCTTTTTACAAAAGGCAACAGTTTCAATTAAGTCTAAATGATTGCTTTATAATTTGAAAGGAGAGTAGAATGAGAAATAATTTCTTTGACAAGTATTATGTTTTTGTAGAGTCCACAAATACATGGTGTCCATATGTGCTGGGGTTTTGTTGTTTGTTTTGGAGCTTTTTAAAACAAATATTCTCAGCATTTTTTCACAGCATATTTTCACCACCGTTTCCTAGCTTTTGATTTATTTAAACAGTGAAAATTATAGCTAAGTATAACTAAATGTGTTTTGTTCTGTTAAGTGAAATAGCTAACTTAACAAATACCCTTAAGTTCACAGAATTCAACATTAATGAATTTAAACAGTCCAAAATACGTGAAAAAAATCTATGTAATTTATGTAATCTATGCTTTACGACATATTCAATGTAAAACTAGACCTATGATCTGGAGTTGAATTTTTTTTTCTTTTAACTCAGATTGCATTACATTTAGAAGAGTATCCAACAATTCCTTCTCTCTTTAAAAAAAAATCTTCTTGCAGTCTACTCCCTCTCGTGATTCATCCTAACAGTGGCTGGATTCATCCTTTCAAACCTCAGGTACTGCAGTGATGCTCCTGAACCGGGACAGCACGCTCCCCAGCTTACTGAACCGGGAGCTCCGTGTTAGGTACTGATTGTTTAAAGTTAGGTAGGACGAATCTGATTTTGGTATTGCGTCACAGTGAGTAAAGATGGTCCAAACCTAATTGCTTTGAGCAGGCATTTCCAGTTTACTGTTTGGCTCTGGGTCCACTCCTTGTTAATCCTTCCTGTCTCTGCTTTTGCACCTTATTTTAACCCAAATAGTTCCCCTGAGGTACCTGTTTTCCCTGGTGAGAGTGTAAATGGACGTCCCAGGTTGCTCAGGGGATCGCTTTTCAATACATGTATTCTTACAGACCTTTCACACCTTTTTTTCTGGTAAGTTGCTGCTTGGTGGCAGCAGTTCACGTTGAAGTGTCCGATGGCTGTGTTGAGCCTTTTTTTGCCTTACAAAGCCCCTCTTCCTTTTGAGAAGTAGACAATACAGTGGGAGTTTATGCCTGAAAGTTTTTTTTACCAGATTTTTCTGTACACGTGTTTCTCACGCATTGGCGGTTTGCTTCAGCTGCATTGAGGTCCCCAGTCTCCTGCCCTTGGCGGCCGGTATCCTGTCAGAGGGAGGGTCCCCCCGGCAATTGTGGTGGTGTCTTAAAACTGGGCTTGGTGATATGGGTAACAGGTTTCAGCTGGAAAGGGGTAGACTTAGATTAGATATTAGGAAAAAATTCTTTACTCTGAGGGTGGTGAGGCACTGGCACAGGTTGCCCAGAGAAGCTGTGGAAGCTCCATCCCTGGAGGTGTTCAAGGCCAGGCTGGATGGGGCTTTGAGCAACCTGGTCTAGTGGGAGGTGTCCCTGCCCATGGAACGGGGGTAGAACTAGATGATCTTCAAGGTGCTGTTCAACTCTAACCATGCCATGCCGTAGAATCATAGAGTCGTCTAGGTTGGAAGGGACCTTTAAGGTCATCGAGTACGTGCCATGCCATGCCATGCTGTGCCATGCCATGTTGAGGCGTCCTGTCTGCCCAGGATGCGGCACCTGCCAGAGCAGAGGACAGCAGATAACAAGCAGGCAATTAAATGGCTTAGTAAAAGAAGACACAGAGTTAATGCCGTGCGCTGCTCATCTTCGATTTTCATAAACTCATACATAGGATCCAGTGAATCGGGAAGTAGGATGAAGGTTATCACAATTTTGACGCAAACACTTAAATGGCTAATCTGTTTCTAAATGGTTATGTTTTTAATCTCAAGCCTCTTTACATGGCTGAGCTCCTTTTTTTTCTGACTTGACTTTGTTTTATAGGGGAAATATTTCTGATCAGATTGCTTAAGCTCTGAGCTGTCATGTAAATACGTTCTGTCAAGTATATAATACACATTTTAAAATTTGTCTAAATATTTATGCTCTTGAGGGGGATCACTGTAGCTCTCAACAGACAGTTACAACCTAGCAAGTAAATAAATTGAATTTCTTTTTTTCCAAGTCTACATTGTTTTTTGCATGAAATTGTAACTGTTTGAAGGATCACTTGAATCTCACAAAATTCTGCAAGATAGTTTTATTATTCACTTGAGAAAAAAGTACCTCCTTTCTTATCAGGGCCTGCAAATATATACGTGCATATATATATTTAAAATAAAATGCCTCTCTTTCTTCTAAAAACTAAAGAACAAATCACAAAGTGAATGAATTTACATGTGCCATGACATTTAAAATTATCATTAGAAATGTTGTGAAGCACACTTTCTATTATTTTAGATTTGCTTCCAGTATGTGCTCCATGGATTATTTTTTTTCTTATTTTAGTAATTTTCCTGCCTGTATTACAGTGATAAAATCTGAATCTTTAAGAAAAAAAATAATTTAAAAGTTCAATGAAATTCAGTGGAGCAAAGATTGGTAATTTTCATTCATTTTCGGCTGATGAGCTGTATTTTTCCACACTTGTATGAGAAGGAAAACTATTAATGCTAAAGTTTAGAATGTAGTTAGTTTATAATCAGTAAGATTTATAACAGCAGTGATTGGTATCAGGCATAAGATTGCTGAAATGTTAAACACCTCAGAAACGGTTCACCAATAAAAAAAGATCTCCCAGTTTAAACCGGTGGAAGTATATTTGGATGCTAGTCTATATGTGTCATAATAAATTGTATTATCCTTTCTTTTTACTTTGTACAATAATAAAGTGTGTCCAGAGAAAGTAAATCTGTGATTTTAACATCTTTTGACAAGCAGATTAGACTGTAGAAAGAGCATCCAAGTTGGGGCTCGGGGCATATGGTGCTACCTTCTGCTAGCATAGCTCCAGAACAAGTCACTGTGTTCACCAAGGGGTCATGTTGAGACTCTCAGGTTCCTTCCCTGGTCTGGGGGAAAACCCACAGTTCCTCTTCATACAGAAAAATCAGAACATAAACCGCAAACCTCACTTGCCTGTGATACCTTCATTGTTCAGGGAACACAGAGATGCTCTGAAATGTTTTGCTATCAATCAGTTTTTTTGTCAAGGCATTCAAGAAAGGCTTCCGAGAAGTTAAGCTAAACCAAAATTGTATTGGTTAACAATCCGCATGCTAAACAACGCTGTAGCACTGTAAATTCTCAAATTAGCCTATGCAAGTATTTACAGCTATTTTTTAATTCTGAAGACAGATATAATGCTATTTTAAAAGAACAGATGTTTATATGATGATGTGAAATTGTTGAAGCATTTCAAACTTATGTACGTTCAAAGTATTATTTAAATGCGTTTTGTGAATAAGTAGCAACTGCCAGAGACTTCATTTTCACATCTTCCTAGGTTGTCTTATTTTATTTAGATTTAAAGATGGGTATTTGTAATGGATAATCCAAGTGTTGTGTATCTGGGGAATTCAACATATGGATGGGGATACGGAAGGCATTAGTTATACGAGATTTGTTGACCAGCTTTTAATTCAGATTGTCATTTTTAACACACGGTGGTGCAGATGGTAAAGTTTTGACTGTCCGTCAGAGCCCCAATACCTTAGGGACAGCTGTTGCTGATAAATCTTTTTTACATGCTTTAGGTCAAGAGTAGTCAAACCTGTTACAGCACCTGCTTCTACATATGCAAATCTGTTGTTTTGTCATTTCATTAAACGGGGAAAGGTAGCAGTCTCTCGTGGCCGTAAGAACGCCTGGAACATAGCCCGTATGAAATGAAATCTCGCAAAAAGACAACTGTGGTTTCTGCAGTGTAGCCGTGGGACGCTGCTTCTGTTTGGGGGCTTTGTTTCTGGAAGACTGCCTGTAATTTGGAAGGAGGGTAGAAAGACGAGTGTATGTTTGGAGGCGAGAAGAAAAGGGAAGGTGTTTGCTGTCATTGACTGTAGGGTAGTTGTGAAGTTTGACATGCCCAGAAGCTAGCGGGTGCCATGTGGGGCTCCCCTACACTGCATACCACCGTTTTCATCATCTGGGAAGCCTGCAGCATGATTTCCAGGCACTGGAGCATACAACATGTCTACTTCGGTTTGGAGCTGATTGATCCACGGTACGGAACATGCTTGTGGGATCTTCCCTTGCTATAGAAGAACATAAATGATTGAAATGCTTTCTTAAGAAAGAAAAGTATCATTTGCTTATGTACTTTGGTGCCTAGCGCAAAAAAATTCCTGTCAAATGGCAGCACGCTGCGAGAGCTGATGGTTTACTGCACAAGGTTACACGTGGGTTGTGGAAACTTTTTAGCTGTTTATATTTGTTTACTCTATCAGATATATAGAGAGAGTTGAAATCATGAGGAGGAAACTTCTCCCTTTATTGCACTTTGCAAATAGGGTTGTGGCATGTAATAGAAATGGCACTTAAGGATTGTTTTTTTAAGCAAACTGACAGAAGATTTTATCTTGCACTGCCATAGATTGCTGTGGGGGAGAAAGGGAAATAGTAAAATTGATGAACAAATGTTGCATGCTGTCATTTTAGATTATGTTGTGTCACCATGAAGTTGTTGCTAATTTTTTTTAAAGACACTGTAGTATTCCGCTGTTGCGGAAAGTACCGCAGTGGCACTGTCAACTGTGTTAATTATTTCATTCCGAGGCTACTTTGTCAACAGTATCTTAATCAAGCCACCAGCAAAAATGCTTTTTGAACATTTTGTGGAGAAAAAAGAATACCGCCCTGACCTTTCGACCTTGTCAGCTGAGTTTTCCCATTCTGACACTAGGCATTATTTTTGCAAAGGTTGGAAGTTTAACTCTTCAAGGAACCAGATATCATTTTTATTGGGATATTAATTCTGGTAGGTGCTAATCTCATCAAGATTTGCAGACATTTTCCTTCATAGGCCATTCTGATTTGTAGCTTTTTCTTTTCACAGCAGTATTAAATACCAAACCTTCTCTGATATGGAAGTTCATTAGAGATATGTCTTTGATGGCAGCCCTTTCAGGGCTTCAGTTTCAAATACCTTGATGTAAAGCTTAAGAAGCCATTGTGTTGTAAGCCCTCCTTGATGTGTCTTATTTAGATCTGCATAGTAAATCAAGGAAAGTAAATAACAAGGCAGCAGATGGAAGCATGGAGATAAGGCCAGTGAACAATTGTATTTGTATTTTGTTATGATGTTGACAGGAGCTAAAATTCACTAATCTAGTTCAACTGATCTGCATTTCAAAGAAATCTCATTTAGCAGCAACTTGAAGGTTTGGAGGATAAAGTTCTTTTATTGCAGCTTTTATTGCATTCTTTGCTAATTTATCTGGTCAAGATTTAGCCTTGCTTACTTAAAGCAGCAAGCATGTTACAAGGAGTCTTAAATACTACGAAAGCATTAACGTCTAGACTATGAACTGAAGGTAATTACATATCCAGCAGTGAATAGGCTACGTTTAGGAAATACTGTTGTCCAAATGGAATTGCAAGAGAAATGCAGATAAGGTATTTTCCCCCTGTTTTCTCCAAGTGTTTTTTATTTATTTATTTATTTATTTTTATTGTGGGAAAAATGAATACATAAGCAAATCTAAAATTATTAAAAATAAAAAATAGAATTTCTTCAATTGTGAATTCAGTCATACCATATTTGCTGCTCTGTTCACAAACTGATAGCTCATATTAAGGTTTCATTTAAAGATTACCCTCCTGTATCTATTAAACAAAACTATTAAAATGTGGACAATAGTTTAGTTAGTAATAGTAGAATGATGGACAACAATTGTTTTTACATGGGCCCTGAACGATGTAGAGAATGGATATGTAAGTTTTGTCCTTTGTATTACCTGAAGTACAGCCATGTTGTCTGGAAAAAAATTGATAAATATATCGTGCAAATCAAATATGATTAAAATGAAGAGTGATATAAAGTTGAATTTAGAGTCTCCTTTGGGATTTAAAAAAAGTTATCTAATCTTAAGGCCAAAAAACTTAGCCTTTTGCCTTGATTTAGTTTTTACTTTGTAATATAAATACTAACAACGGGCTATTTAGAGAATCAGTCGCATTCGTGTGCATACCTATGTACCGATACAGCAATAATACAGCAAAGCGTGCCAGACTGGTGTACATCTACTCTAGTAATGGGGCCCAGTTCTCTAGGACATGTAAATCAAAACCAGCTGCTGCTGCATTTTAATGCTGCAGTCCTCGCTGCCCTTCTGCAGCCCCTCCTTGTCCCTGGGTTGCTGTCAGAGAGCCCACACCTGTGCCCACGGACTGCGCTTCCAGCTCATTTGTAGTGCGGATCTTTGTGCTTCTTTGTAGGCTGGAGAGGAGCGGAGGCAGCTGGGGATGACATCACTTGGTAGGCTGCTGCAATATCTGGTAGCTTTTGACTGCTGGAGTCTGTAGGTTAATTAGATCACGGGGTGGTAAATACTTCTTTGGTAGTAGTGCTGGCTTAAGCATCCTTTGGTTCCTTCTCCTCATTGCCATACCTCTGAAGATGCTTATGGAGTTGTTTGTGGGTCTGCGAGGTGGACTCTATATGGTTGAAAATAGCTTTTATTTTGCCAGGCTGCTTTTCATCCAGACAAATTCCCCAGCACAGCTGACCATGCAGCTCCGTGCACAGTTGCCAAGGCACAGCTCGGTGGGCAGTGCTGGGAAGGGGGAGGTGGTGCTGTAGCTGCCTCCACCACTGGAAGAAGTGTTCCTCAGGCTATGCCCCAAGACGCACAAGGTGAGCCAAACCACACCACAGCTGTGTGGTCCCACCTTTATCCAAGCCTCATCTCCCCACTCCTCTCTTGCTCTGGCCGGGATGTCCCCGTTTTGTTAAAAAGCTGATCGCTAGTTTTGCAGGAATGTCTTCAAATAATGGAACTCCCTGATCTGTCTCACCTTGCTGTTGCACAAATGTCCAAGTCAGCACAAGGAAGGAGTGGGAGTCTGCAGCTGGAGGTGAAGAGAAAGGTGAAGGAAGTTAGGGCTGCTTCAGCCCCAGTGTAGAGTGGCCCAAGTCATTCTGTGCCTGTATCCTCTCTGGAAATCTTGCCTTTATGCCCCAGAACCACTGTGTGCTCTGCATGTGTAAAATGAAGTAGACGATACATAGCAATTATTCAGAGGGTGACTTGTGCTGCTTTGTGAAATAAATATATACCAGCTAATATAATGAAGACGATGAAATAAATCAAACTTTCCTAGAAAACTCCACGATGTATCTGAATGTTTAATTACATCCCAATCTGCCGAAGTTCAGAAAGGAAATTTTGGATTTGAAGATGTCCCAAAGATGACATTGTGCTTACAGCACCCAGGAGCGGACAGATAGGTCCACAAGAGCAAGTCCACCACAGTGGTGGTCACATTTTTAGATTAGGTCTCCCTTCTTTTGTATAACAGTTTAAATCATCCCCTCAAAACAAACATGTGCTTCTACTGTCTGGCCTGTCCTGGTCTCCAGAATTTATCAATCCTAGTCTGTTTTTCAAACCTTGTGCCCTTGTACCTTTGGCTTCAGCATCGCTGACCCTTCCTCCATCCCATCTAAGCCGTTCCCGTGTCCCAGCATTGCCTAAGGTGACAGGGAAGCATCCCGGCTGTCACTGCTCGCCTCTTGTGCTCCCGTCCCTGCTGGCTCCCTGCGAGTGTCCTGTTCCTCACAGGCCTGCGGGAGGGGAGAGCGTTTTCAGCCAGAGGGAGGGTGGGAGGCAAAAGAAAGAAGAAAAAGAGAAAGGGAGAAAAAAATATTAAATTAATTTTCTCGCATCTCTCCCTCTAGAGAAACCTTTTGCACCCCCCCAGTCTGGGAGTGCCACAGCACTGTAACAGTACTGTATGTTAGTGAGGGATCTTCTCGCAGGGGATTGGGATCAAAACCATTTAGAAACAAGGTAGATTAAAAAACAAAACCTGAATTCCTCCTGTCGCTTGTCTGTGGCAGTGCCTGTTGCGGAGCCCTGACCGACTGAATTGTGTCTGACGCTGCATGTCTAGAATAACACCAAACCGCTCAGCAGTCATCTCTTCAGATCCTGCGGTGCGTCCCTGTGTCCAGTGGCAGTCTGACGGTGGAAAGACAGGGCAGATAGAGCTGGAAGGAATACCGGAGAATGTAGGTGGCACTCTTTCCACTGGGATTGCGCGATAAAAAAATATTCCCAGCCATAGCTGCCACAAGAACTACTACACAAGATTAGGACTGTCTATTTAACCTCCTTAAGCCTTCCATCCTCTATCATCTCGTATATAGCGTTTACTTTGGGATGGTAGACAGCTAGCCATGCAGGGAATTCTTTGGACACAGGTGTTACCTTTTTTTTCATGCCAGTCCATCCTCTTACAGTTCAGTTTAAGGTTGTACTTCTGGCCAATATGTTTTTAAATAAAACTTGAATAAATCTGCAAGAGAAACATGAGGAATATTCTCTAGCTCTTAATGTTGATCCAAATCCAGAAGGTGAAGAGTTCAGTATATAACTGATGAGAGGACTAGATTTTAAAATATTTCAAATTTTAGTAGGTGTTTTCAGGTCCTGCAGGAGATTTATATAAACATATAGAGAAGATGATCGGTTGTTGCAATGGCAGCAATGCATGGGCTCTAGTAGCAGAAAAAGCATTTTACCTGTGGATAGATCATTTGTCCTGCATTTCTCTTTTTATTATGTGAAAGAAGGGAAGCAGTGCCAACTCTGATGTTTCCTGAAGTATTGTGTTTTGATTACAGCGTAATAATCTTCCTTAAATTGCCGACAAACCAAACGGCTTCGTTCAGTTTAATAGCACAACATTGAGGGAAGTTTCCAGTTTAACACCTTCACTTCTTTTATTATTTGCGTCATGACTGATCTCTTGTTTACTCATTATGTTGTTTCCAGATTAGGACCATGACACCAGAGATCAGCTGGAAGGGACCTTTGCACAGACATATTTATGTCTTTTGTTGCTGTGTTTTAATACGTCTTTCTTAACAGAGGTTCCAGTGTTTACTAGCAAAGCAGTGATTGTTTTTGTGAGTTTATGTTTTTGTGAGATAAGATTTCTTGGTAAAGGCTTTTAGATAAACACCGTACTAAAGACATGTGATTGTAATACTACATTAGGCTGACTATACAATTACATACTAGAGTAAATATTATTCAATCTCAAACCAAAATTCCTGTCCAGTCCTTGATTGTTTATATGCTATAATTCAACTCAAATCTTGCACTAGGCTTTTACTTAGTTTCACCCAATGGACTATAGATGTTGAAAGTAAAATTAATAGGATGCTTATGAACAAAAATAGAATTTTATAGCATATTTAGTCAGGGACCTGAGCCACTGGATTTTTTTTGTAAATAAGGTATATAATCCCAAAACAATTGAGAAACTTCCTTACGTAGTTAGTCCTCAAATAGTTTTTCTCTAGTGCATTTTTCCGTAACATAATCTAAAAATACGTGGCAGTCATGGGATAAAGTATTTTATCAATGCTTATTTAGGATGACTTTGTAACGCAGCTGTGGCTTTATGAATTGCCAAAAAAGTCCCATAACAGTAATGCTAATAAGATCACATTACCATGTATAGCTTTTACTTTGTGTCTTAGGTAACTTATGGAAATAGTGTGAGCTTGCACACAAGTGTAGCTTTTAATATCCCAAATTAATATATGTGTACTCTGGAATATGTATAATCCTGTAGGTTACTTGTATCACTAGGCTGTTTCAAAAATCAAGAACATAAGCTAAGATATTCTTCATGTAAAAAATTCTTCATATGTCTTTGGTATAAGTGGATTTCCACCACGGAGGGCTATAGTTGAATTAGGGAATATATGGAATAAATTTTTAAAGCAAGCATGAATGCTCGTTTAACCTTCAGATGGGATTATATAACAAGCATTTGAAAAGAAAGCATTCTTAGTTTACACACTTTTTTGGGTAACTGTTGATTCCCAGCACTGGCAACTGAGGTAATTGCGTATCAGCTTTTCCCCCTTTACATGCACTTGCGTGAGAGAGCCAAGATCATATTCACAGGAAGATTTTGTAAACTTTTTAATTGTAACTTGAAGCCACGTATGGAAAGAGTGAGAATCACAGCTTTTATTTGGCAGCCATCTTCTAATACCTGTTCTCATGGTTTCTCTTTCCAGTAATGGCGATGATAATTCTGAATTGTTATTACTACTGCCAAATTGTTTTTAAAGGGTTTATCCTGCAATAGTATTTTACTTGCTGTAGTACACCTGGAGTCCACTTCTCTGAATTTTGCAATTTTGCGAGAAGCTTGTCTTTGCTCATATATCAATTCTAAGACATTCAGTTCTTCTTTGCTACAGCTCACTTATTTATAGTCAGCATCACAGCGACGTGCAGGATATCAAAAAGAACTTGGATTTCTTTTCAGCTGGATGGGTTATGTTTCTACCCTTAAGATTTTACATTCTAAACAGAGAAGTTGGGCAAATGCTAGAAGGGAGAGGTGGCCTAAAATGTTGCTATAGGCCAGTAGTACATGGGTCTTTGATCATTAGCATGCTGTACAGTGAATTTTCTTTCATCCTCAGTGTAGCCATTTGAGCTGCAGAAGCAAATAGAACAGCAAACATCGTAGCAGCCTCTTCTTTTGCAGAGTGTAGAAGTGATGAGGGGGAATAGATAGAACAGTAAACATACTTTGATCCGACATATCAAGCTGACCAAAAAACGTATCAGTAATTCAAATTCCTCACTGTAGGGTCTAAAAAGAATCTTAATAAATAGGTCTGTGCGTAGATGTAGTGGAAACTTTCTGATTTTTGAGTGGAATGTTAGGGTATTAATTCGTGCATTTTGCAAAAGGGACTTTGGTTGCATACTGATGTCTGAACAAAGTTATTTTTGTCCTGTTATGTTTTTTTGTGCTAGTACAGGCTGCTTCTTCATATAATGTGCCAATGCATAAGTCTCCATATAGGGATACTCGGTTCAGAGACACAAAGATCTGTGTCTAGCAAGACAGCAGAAAGGACTGGTTATATTCCTTTGGTACACCTGGTAGGTATGGATAGAATTAATTAACATAGTTTTTGCTCAAAAGTGACATGCCAGTCCATGACAGCAGAAAGTGTTTGTTCCTGATGACAGTCATTCACTTTCTGCTGGTTCAGAAGGCTTCCCTGAAGGAATTTTAATTGATCTGCACTTACCCAAAATAAATCAGAAACACTGCTGTATCCTAGAGATTAAAGCAAAAGAGGAGATATTGGCATACAGAGTATATGATTTTTAAGGTTTGCTTTGAGATGAAACTTGGGACACGGAGATGCTGACCTGCATTTATATAAGCGTTGAACTGAGTGGGAACACATGGATGAAGTTGCAGACACAAACACGTGGGACCAGCGAAGAACTTGAGAAGCAAAACCTTGCTTTGTAGCCCTCTGCCCTGGCTGCTTTGGGGCTGTGGACCAGGGAGAGGAAGGCTACTGCTGCTTTACAGTAAGACTTTGCTTTTTTTTCCCCCCCCTGTGGTGATGCTGTTTTGGAAAAGTCAATCAAATTTATTAAGCATGTAGTAAAGTACAGAGAAGCATGGGAGTTCACTTTGCAGTTCAAAAGGATCTAGCCTGTATTTCAAATGCAAGTAAGACTAGACTCTGTGTACCCAATGCTGTAATTCTGGTTCTTCTGTGGTGAATATCAGTGTAAAATGCATATAAGAATTTGTTCAATTAACACTAGGATAAATGAACACACAAGGAGACAAGACTGGTCAGCCTGGTTCAGACCAACGGTTCACTTAGCCCATTGTCTGTCTCCAGCGAGGGCTCTCTTCTAAGGGTACCTCTGCTCTTCCTTTTGACTCATGAAAACTCCTTGCATCAACAACATCCTCGGCAAGAAGTCCACAGTTCTGTTGCCCTTTTTGTGGAGAAGAAACTCCTGCTTTTTGTTTTGAACTTGACTTTCACCAGGCAGTTCCTGAGTTCAAGGGATAGGGAACACATGATGTCTGTGCAGCTTCTCCATCTTCAGGCTTTTGTAGTCTTCTATCATGCCCTCCCTTAAGTTGTCTCTTTTCCAGTCTGGATTGTTGTGGTGTACTGAATTGTTCCTCACATGAAAACCATTCTGTTGTGTTGTATTCTGTGTTCAAGGACACCAGAGCAGAGCACGCTTCTCAAGATGGGGAATAATACAGTGGCAAACGATGTGTTATGCTTTGTTCTTTATTCCTTTCCCACTAATTTTTAACATTCAATTTGTGGTTTTGATTCTGACGGGGCAGTGAGTTAAGTTTTCATTGAGCTATCTGTCAAACTCTGGGTCTCACTTTCTGAACGTGAGATGTAGTGCCATAGAGAGCTGTTTTGTTTAACAGAAGATTCAGATTAGAATGTTTATCGATAATGGGTAACCAAGACACTTTCCAGTGAACTTGTGTTCAGCAAATTGTGCTTGCCTGCTTGAATCCTGCCAAAAGTATTCAAAATTTCTGGGTGGTGCAACATAAATAATCAATAATAGCAAATTATCTTTTAATTTGTACACTTAGACTTTTTAAAGTAGTATAATCTTGTTATTATGAATCTCAGGAGTGGAGTAGGTGACTACTTTAGGAGTAGTGACTACTTTAGATGTTTCAAAGAAAGAAAGATGTAAAATGTGTGGGATTTCTTCCAAGGTATGCAGTACAAGTGTGTAAGAATGTGGCCCTGTAAATGTACTGAAGTGTGTTTTAAAGAGGTGATTGTAATACCTTGCTATAAAACACAATATGGATGCTTCCACTTACTGTATTCCTTTCCCTTCTTACCCTTAGATAACTTCAAGTGAAAGTTAAGGACCTTTTGTCCTTATCTGCCACAGAGGTGACAGCCACTTCTGGAAGGAGGACCAGTTTGAGCAAAAAGGAAAAGACCGTCCCTTCCGACAGCCCAGCAAGGGGACTAAGTGACTCCGAAGAAATGTAAGTGATTTATGACCGAACTGTGGCTGTGGCTGTTTCTGCTGTGGGTTTATATGCTCTGTGGGAGGAATACAGTACCATGTCACTGAAATGTATTGCTTATAGATGTAAATATGGTTTAGGAAGAAATTTGTGGACCATACAGAAAATACATACTCCTCCTATGTTTGTGTGATGGTAAGCTGTAGTACTTTTTCTTTTTTCCAAATGGCAATTGTTAATGGAAATGAAGTGCTGTAACAGTCACAATTTTTCTACCATTTTCTACTCATCTAGAGCTGAGTTAATTTAGATATGTAGAAACTAAGCAGCTAAATCTCAGTTAGTCATCCTAGATTCTTCTTACCCTCGGGAGAGAAGCAGGCATCTCCAGAGGCCGATCCAGCTCATCCTAAAAGTAATGCCTGGGGAATTCAGTATTACTCTTTGAGTAGCTTGTGTCTCTCTGTTGATGGCTTCGCTTTAGCCTAAGTGTTCAATGAACACTTGAACCTGGCACGTCTCCGTAAGAAGCGGTGCCAGTTTCTTTTCCCCTCCCCGTATTGTCGTCCTCCCTCAGCACGTGTAGCTGTTCATAAATTTGGAGAATGGGTCTGGCTGAAAATAGCCAATTAGCTGTACAGTTTTGTTTTCAGCTGGGTTTATCCCAGCCGTCTCCCATACGGCTGTCCAAGGGCCGTGACTGGTACAAAGGATGGGAATTAGCAGCCAGAAGTGTGGGGGAGTGCATGATAGCTTCTTTTGGCAGCTGTGCTAGTCTCTGCAGCCTAAATTGCTTGGTGAGCTATAGTCTCAGACCTTGTAGATATTTTTAGTGCTCTGCCATTTGTAAGAGTGGAAAAACTTGAGCGAGCACCCTCACCTCTTATCTAATGCGGAACTACTCTTTTGCTGTGCATTTCACGCTGTGGTAGTGCAGTGTCTTTTATATCCTTTGGAAATTAAAATTCAGATCTCCAACACCAGGAAATGGTCACAAATGGCTAGCAAGTAAGCAGGTGTCTTATAGTAATTTATAGCGTAGGCAGGATGCGGTATAATTCATATATACATACATAATTTCTGAATCTTAAAAATGCTAGCCCGATTTTGTATAGCACCAAGCATGATGTGTGGGTTGGGTGATACCGTATGATTAGCGGTTGGACTAATTTAAGCACAAGATCCTTGCCTCTCCTGAACAGTAAAATACTGAGTAACATTTCAGGCTCACATTGAGTACCTGGTGGGGGGTGGAAAGAAGACGGAGCCAGACTTTTCTCATTGGCGCCCAGTGACAGGATGAGAGGCAACGGGTACAAATTGAATGCCGAAAATTCCATTTAGACATAATTTTGAACACTTCCTTAGCTTGAGGATGGTCAAGGACTGGAGCAGATTGCCCAAAGAGGCTGTAGCCTCTTCATCCATGGAGATACGCAAAACCCAGTGGGTCGTGGTGATGAGTAGCCTGCTGGATCTGACCCTGCTTGAGCAGGGGTCTGGACTAGATGATTTTCTGAGGTCCCTTTCAACCTCAGCTATTCTGTGATTCTGGGAATATTTACAGGCAAGCAAAATCAGACAGGATTCTGCTATTTTATTTTTTTTATATTTTAAATTTTTCTCTTTTTTTCCTGTTTTGACGTATTTAGCTATTCAGTTTAGGCTTTTACTTAAGTTTTGGCTGAAGATGAGGGATGGCAGAAGTTGCGAGCTTTCTAAAATGTGTTAAATTATATTTGAAGACTTGTGAATATAACTACAAAAATCACATTGAAGTCTGTGAAAATATTTTTTAGCTATGAATTAGCACCATAATTCACGTGATGTGGACAGTCACATGATGGGGATTTTAGATGTTTAAAATGAGTATCTTTTGCACGTGGCCCATGGGAAGGAAGATACATTTTTAGTATCATTTTGCATTGGGAAAAAAAAAAAAAGAAAAAACTAGGGACAAAGCCTTGGAGGAGACATCCATTAATCCACAATAGAAATAGCTGTCTTCTTGAAGTCTTGTCAAACATCAATGAGAGCTATAAAGCAGCCTAACAATTTCATTATGAACTCTGTTTTCAGGTACAGGCTGTTCTGGGACAGTCCATAATTCAAGTGGATACCAATGTAAACATGTAAAAACTGGGCAAATGTACAGTGATAATTCACAATATAGTCTTCCATCTTCTACGAATGTGTGATTCGGGGGCTTCCTTGTGTTTTGAAATACTTAGGAAAAAGGAACCCTCTCTTCAAATGTCAGTTTTCTTGAATTTCAACTTCAAATAGTTTGGCAGACATTTTCTGTCCGCAGTTTTGCTATAGGCTGAATATCTTTGCAAAACCTTCCATGAGATGGGTGTATCATTTCTGAAAATGGAAAAAAAAAATGTTCTAAGAAAAGGTCTAGGAATTCTCTGCTTTGCTTTTGAGCAAGGACTTGAAATTTGAGAGTGAAGCTTTAATGGGTTGTAAGATGTGCCTTTTGCTGTGCCTCTGAATGTCTGTCCTTTTGCACTGAATTACAAGCTTTGGAAAATTGCTGCTTACTCATAATCAGAAGAGGCATATTACTTTGTCAGCATATTCTCAAAATATTCTCTGTGTATTCTTAAGCTCCTAGAGATGATTGAGTCTGTCCCGGCTTGGAGATCAAACACTGTATGACATTTCAAATGTACAGATCCCCTGTTATTTTCACAAAAGGGTCTTGTTTTTTGAATTTTTCTGGGGCAGTATATTTTGATTTTGATGCTTGTTGAGAATTCTGTTTTTCTGCATCTTACTTTTGCTTTTTGCATGTACTCTTTGAGAAGTATGTCAAGAGTGGGATTAATTTTCCCTAATGTTAGCCATCTAAAAACATAGGTGGTGTAAATCTGAGCTGGTCACTATAGACTTCTTTAGTCAGTGAAGAGAGAGGGAGGCTTCCAGGGGAGGATTCCCATAGCCTCTTTTTGTGTCTGTCTTAAAATGAGATGATTCATCCTCTGGAGATGCCTGTTTCTTGTCACTGACAATAAAAAAAGCCTAAAGTGACCGGCGCAAATTTAGGCATCTAACTGTTCTATTAAATGTTAAGGCAGATAAATTCCATCTCATGTGACATAATGTGAGACTTAAGAGACAGGAATGTTACCGCTGACATTGACAAAAAAGTCCTGCTCTCACATGAGTAAACAAAATTCTTTTTTAAATTATTTCTTTGTGGTTATGATGATACATACAAGCTTATTAAAAGGACATTTTCCATATTGCTTAGACATTGTATGTAACCATTAAAAATGCTCTTCAAATGCCATTTTAATATTAACTATGAAATATCAATAGATTTTGAGTTTTTTTCTTCTTATATTTTGTCTTGAGGTTGAGAAATGCAAATGTTTTAACTCTATGTCATTACTTAATTTCTGGTAATGTAGTAACAGTGATTTAATCATGAGATTCTAGCATTGTTGCTTTAGTATAGCTTGCAATAAAAGACTGAATGAAAAAATCTGGTGCTAATATAACAGATGAAAATGTGCTTTTAGCTAATTTTTAAAGGCAAGTAATTAGGTGAGTTTCTAATTTGAAAAAGATTGCGCTACTATCAACTAATATTGATAATGTGTTCTATTAAATGAGATTGTGGTGAAATGCTATTTTCCATTTGTACTGAGGTATTGTAGATTTCTTTAGTCATTTAAACTGCTGCCTGTATTTGAGTAACGGCAACTACGTCGCCTAATGTAGGATGGTAACGTACTGCCTTCCTCAGTTCAGTATTTATGAATCAGGGCTGTATGTGGGGAGCACTTTATTGCCGTGGAATAGTTGAACTGGTCTCAAAGGCAATAGAAGGAATGTACAATGTTCCTATCTGCTTTTTTGTTCGGATATAGGCGTATGACAAAGAAATTTTCGAGTAACTTACTCTTAGATGACTTTTTGTGGCTAATGGGCATGTATTTGAATGAGTACCTGGGATGGCTACGCTTACCTGAATTATTTCATATGCGTTTTTAACATCACTGTTATGAAACTATGGACAACAGTAGAATATGCTTCAAAGGTGGCCTCAGTATTATATTTGTCCCGTTGTAGGAAAAATGCACATGACTGCTTATTGTAAGCAGTATTTCTGTACTTCTACTTACGGCGGATTGATTAACCTCATTGGGGTGATCAAATTTTTTCTTTCAGTTTTTATTTTGTTTTGAATATTACTTTTATCTGGGATGTTTCTTTCATTTTGTTTCCATCTTGTCATTGTTATTTAAAATGTGGTACATTTACTTAAGTATTGCATAGTAGCAGAGTGCATGTATAATAGTGTAAAATTACAGAGAATACCTGACTCCTGGAATCTGCATTCAACCTGAGGAAGGGATTTATTTTTTTAAAAGAGTCCTTGAAAACTGACCTAGAGAAGGAGCTCAGATAAGGGAAGCAATCTCATGTTAATAATTTTTAAGTATTTAATATATTTTTATTTATCGGTTAATATATATATAAGTATAATATTTGCACAAAATAACATTCAACAGTGTTTGTATCTCAGTATCAGTAAGCCATGTGCTGTAAACATGAGCAAAATATTTTTCTTGGAAACGCTGTCATATCAGTACTTGCTGGCCAAGATTCTCACTGATATATACGCAGAACTTCACTGGAGCTGACAAGCTGGCTTTTTATATAGTTGATACAAGTTTTATAGGCTTGATTTTTTTTTCCACGATTGTCTGGCTTTATTTGAGTTGGATTTGTAATATTCCTATCCTTCTGCTACTTTAAGAATGTTTAGTTTTGAATGGCATTTTATGCATTATCATAAAAATCATCCAAACAGACCCTAGTTCTGAGAAAATGAAAAGGGCAGTTCAGCCAAGGTGCCACTATACAGAGGATGTTTGAGTAGGGAAGAACTGTGCCGATTTGTACTGAATTATAAATTTTATTTTATGATTGATATTTTGTCCTGACCCTGTTAGAGGGTTCAAACTGAGTAGATCCACCAGGTTGAAGATAACTGGGTCCAGTGAATGAATCTGAGTATAGAAACCTGAGGAGTATCCGTTAAAGAAATTCATTAATGACTGCATCAAAATTAACAGAGGAAATGTTGTCCACAGCACAGGCATCCCAATCAGCAGGATTTTTTTAATAATAGAAAATTTCACATGGGCTCGATCCCATTCCATGTAGGTAACAAATCAAGTTCCCATCACACTGTTGATCTGACTCAAAATTTAAAGGCAACCTGAAGTTTCAAATCGGGAAAAAGGCAAAGATGTCTTGATTGCTGGAGGCATTTTTAAAAAGTATAAATATGTATTGATAGTTTTTCTAAAACTACCTGTGTGCTATGCATCTTATCTCAAGTTGCAAAGCAGGCAAGAGAGGAAGCAGAACCTTTTACCAGCATGTCTTTATTTCTTCAGCCTCTATAACCTCTCTCATCTCCAGTGGATTTTGGAAGGTTAGATTCCTGAATTACTTGGTTGAGAGCATTGATTAATTGGACCTTTTAAGTGGACCTTATGTCCATTCTGACTGTCAATTTTCTTCATTTTCTACTTTGTGAGAGATGGAGCCGTATTAGTTTGACTTGAGGTATCTTTCCTGTGGTGTGAGGGAGTGAAAGGTGGGTGATAGACTAAATAAGGATGCCAGCTAAGCAGATGCCTTTCGCTGAAATGACGGTTTTATAGATTCTGGTGTCCTCCATGCAGTTACAGTTCCCTGGCATTGAGCCGTTCAGGAATTGGAAATGGTATGAAACATGCATTTGTAATGGAACACAATATGCTTCATATAAGATCAGTAAATGTTTTTATAGGATTACTCTCTGTTGGTAAACAGCTACAGTGCTATGCTTCAGAGGTAGAAGCATTTGAATGGTAATGAAGGGATTCTCCTATACAGTTAACAAAGCATGGTGAGATCCTTTGGGGCATAAGTCATGACATATATAATAATAGCAATAATACACTGCATTTCATCTGCGGATTTCAAAGAACTTTATAGAAAACAGTAATGAATTAAGTATCACCCTAGCCCCCTGTTGGAGTACTGCTAAGATTACTTAAATCATTGGGTGGACTGAATGCAGAAATACTGTATCATTTTGGCTGTATGTTTGTTACCATGCCTTTGCTGCACACAGGTAATTCAGGAAGCTTCAACTGTCTGTAAGCTGATCAATATTTTCATCACGGAGATGTTAAGGCATAGAGAAATGGTACAGGCAAACAGTAACTCCAGCATAAGCATCCCAACCCCGAAATCATCCAAAATTGTCTATCTGCTTGCAGCAATAGTTGGCTCGGGCTGCTGAGTCTCTTCAGATTCTGCCATTGAGTTATGTGCATCCCCGGAGCCATGTGGGAATCATGCCCAGATGTTGACTGTGCTCCGTGATGAAGATGGTATTTTTGACTGCTTCATGTGAAAAGAGTTACCTTCAGATACCTGGAATGAATACTGTCGTCACTTGCTATTGTACAGTTTGAAGCGCTGTGTGATATTACAGAGGATGACACTGTGCGAACACGGTGCAGTTGGAACCTGGCCATTTAGAGTAACAATTTCATGAGTTCTGATATGCTGATATATGTGTGTGTCAGAAAACCCGCATATTTATATGTGTTAAAACCATTGGTACGAGATACATTAAACACGAACAGCTTTTCAAGGGCAAGAAGGTAGTTGCACAAACACTGTAGCTGCAAAGTATAAGAGCAGAAACCATCTGTTGTATAGTGTATTTTGATGAAAACATCCATGATGGAAACCAAAGCTAATTAAACAGTTGTTCCACAGAGTAATTTAGGGCTTTTAAAATAATATTATTTAGAAAAATGGTCTGGAGAGACAACTCTAAAAAACACTGGTTTTTGCTCTGTCAGCACTGCTGCCTGTTTAAGGCCTTTTTTTTCTACATCATTGCTAAGGACCATTCATTTGCTTCTTGTCCTTTTTGTTGAAGGAGATATCAGTAGTATCTTAAAAGTATTCTTTAATGTTTTTGCTATTCTTGACCTCATATTTTGTGGAAGTGAAATAGAAAATTGCTTCCCTCCTTTATCTGTGGCAACAAATGAAAACATGTAGGTTCTCAACTGACACAATTTTGGCTAAAATCATATTTTTAAATAGAAACCAAGTAAGGGTTATGCTAATAGAACCTCATTTGTAATTTAAACTGCAGCTGTTAACATTCAATAATGGAGCCATACATCAAGGAGTTTTCTGCAAAAACAGAAAAATACTAATTCTTCATCCTTAGATCTGCAAATCCAGACTGATGGGATTTCAGCCCTTCATCTTTTAGTGACAGGCAGCAGCATCAGTGGAATAAAACTAAAATGTGATCCCCTTTCTCTCCACCTCCTTCCCCTAATTTTACCCTGACAGAGAAAGAAACACAGTTTTAGCTGGTATCTTTGCTCAGGGGAAAAAATGGTCTGTCATCAGGTCTTTTAGGGAGAAAGAGCTCTTCAGTGGAGCAGTTAAATGGTATTTTGATTCTCAGGGTGCATCTTATACCTGTATTTTTGCAAGATATGATAAATGATTTCTGAGACAGTTATTGAGAGCAGAATCGAGGTCATCAACCTTCCCCAAGAGGTCATTACCTCTCAGTTCTTGTTTCTGATGAAAATGTTGAACATGGGGGAGATGGGCTCCAGATGAACTATCTGAAACTGTGCAGTCTCACGTGAGCAATCCCCTGCCATATGTTAGTAAAAGATGTACTTCCTATTTTTTCAACTGCAAAAATCAGTGACTCTGATCAAATTTTTTCTAGATGAATTTTAATTGATTTTGCAATAGTTTAGTGCATGCATGTTGAAGTTTATCATTCTAAATCCCCTAACATGCATATATTACTGTAAAGTCCTCTAAAATTCATGATGAAGTAGAAGCCTTTGGGTATGTTGAAGTTGAGACCTCCTGCGTCTTTGGAGAAATTTGGTTTGAAGCCCTACAGCTAAATTCCAAAGCTCTTCATTGTCTGTAAATGAGTTGCTCTTATACTGGAGTTGGCTTATGAAGCTGAGTCCCTGCATGTGGCTGGAAATACTCAGTTGTCTGAAGAAATAAAAGATAGAAATCTGCTACAGCAAAAAAAAATCTTCACAAACTGCTGTACAAAACAAAAATAATGTGGCCTTATGCCTAGAACAGAAAATGGTTACCATCTTAGTATTAATAGGCTTTGGTAACATCTCCGTTAGTATTTTAGTTCAAATCAGGACTGCGCTTCAGAAGTACCAGGATAAACTAGCTTCCCTTTTGAACCTTCCTGAAGATGAAGCTAAACAAGGGCAAGTACTCCAAAACCAGACCAGAAGTATGCAGAAGTATGAAATACAGTGTCCTGAAGCACATGTTGCATGGGTGTAACGTGCTTGGCTCCAGCTATTCTGCTGTACAAGGCCATTCTTGTTGGGCTTCATTATTTCCTAATGTAGACGTTTCTTAGTTAAATAAGACCACAGGTATCCTTGTCATAAAACAGTTCGCAAAAAAAACCCACCACCCCTTTCTTATCTGTAAGTAATGTAATATTTCCACTTTTTGCTCAGATAGTGGATTAGAGTCTGTAACTGCAGAGGTCTCTTCCGTAATTAACATGTTTTCAGATATTCACATATACTTATATGACCAGTGGGCTATTTTTATTTTGTATGTTTAAAACTGTACTGAAGCAGGAGTTGTTCTTATCTAGTCTACTTCCATTAAAACTGTCATTTAGAGGGTAATGTTTTGAGTTTTTGATCTCACCTTCTCTGTTCACATTTCTAAGGGAAACTTTAAACAGGTATCTTAAAGAGGAGAACTAGATGACCTGTGGAGGGCTGTCCTTTGCAACTCCCTTTTCTAAGCTCATATGATAAATGGAGAGCGAGTTATTGCTTCATTATCAATAGTTAGGAAAAAAAAGTGAAAGCTCATAGTGAAAGCCAAAAGTTGAGTATCTTTTCATCGTAATCTTCTATCAACTTCATGTATCATATGCATTGTAATAAATCATGTGTGTGTATGTATATGTATATATACATCTGTGTACACATACACATGTGTATATATACTACGTTGAATGTAGTATGGCACATAGTAAAGAGTAGCAGCAATATTGATGAGGTAATTCATTGCACAGGGCATCGTCTGTAGTACGTACTACTCTCCTCATTGCTTGTAAGATGAAGCATTTAGTCTGCTTTTCTGAATAGAGTCTCACTGCTTTGTGCCCAGGTTTCTAATCTTGTTGTGCACATTTCTAGGGTTTTTCTATCCTAGTCAGTGTTTGTAAGGTTGCTGTTCGCTGGTATCTGTATGCTGGTATCTGTATTTCTTCGTTAGACACTTAACCATGATTTATGAGCTCTTAGTTATCAAAGTCTTTGCTTTTCGCCCATCAGCCAATATTTTGTTTCCATGACACTACGTATGGCACTGAGTTAACGCCTTACTCATTGCCAAGCTCTTCAAACTGAGTCAGTAGATAGTTACTTTGGTAGTGTATTGTGAAACAGTAAGATGTAAAAATCCAAATGCTATGTTTAGGAATTACTCAAAAGCCAACATTTGTCTCCACCGTAGCTTGCTGTTTAATAATTTAAAATTCTACACATTTTTGCTTTATTTTTTAAATAGTCATACTGGCTCAAATAGCTGAAAATTTTGTACCTTTTTTGTGGTCATAGGTGAAACTGAAGCATCACAGGATGTAAAGAAATAAGCAGTTTGTAAATATATATAAAAGAGACCAAGGAAAAGTAGAAAAAGAAGAGTTGGTAGCAATTTAGGGAAAACAATTTGAGACTACTTGAACAAGAGGAAGGCATTAGTTATGAAATGCCCATTAACTCTCAGTGGTATTAAACCAGCCGCTGTAGGGTGAGATAATCAAATATTTGAACATCAACTGATTTCATTGGTCAGAGGGGGAAGGTACAAAGAAAATGGAAAAGCTGGTAAAATTGACTTTATAATGCTTTGCACAATGTCATAAGTGCTCACCAGGCTCACCATAAACACAGATTCTTCAAAACTCTTAAGCCATTGCTAGATACCTATAGGAACGCTCCCAAACATTTAGATTTTCAACATGTTGAAACATCAACATATAGCACACTTTTTAAATGTTGAGCTGTATATTTCAAGTATTTCATTCATTGACGGATACAGCACTTTTATTGGCATGGCTTATGATTCATGTAAAAATAAGTTTTTAAAAATTGCAGAGGCATTTATTCAGTGACTTTGCTGGTCATGCAAAAGTCTGGCAAATGAGAGTTCTTAAGTGTTCTCTGAAGATGGACTGCTTTACCTTTATTTACTCTCTAATAGCAAGCAACATGACCCTGACCTACCTGTCATGTGAATTTCAAGATTAAAAAACCCCAAGTATTTGTAATTTTTCTCAATTGCATCTATGGCACTAATGTTTCACGTGATGTTCTATTCACTCTTGGAATAAAAATGAGAGATCCTTTAGAGTGGAACATGGACAATTCCCTTCCTAGGCTGTAGGAAACACTGAAAGCCTGAACCAGGAAATTCTGGAAGGAGAAGGACCTTTGCCTCTTAAGTTTGCCTGTGTAAGATTGCTTTACTCTGAAAGGTTTTTCTGTGCAGTCCAGACCTGTCTGAAAGGCCTACAAAGGAAGGAAAAAGAGTGACTTAAGTTCACAACCCAGTTGTTAAATCAGGCTAGAAGATGAATGGGGGGGCAACACCATCCTGAAGTTCTGAAGCAGTGTGTGCTTCTGTATGTTAACAGAACACTTCTTAAATGTGGCTTGTATCCAGGTGCTATTTTTAATACTTACTGTTGGGTTCCCATCCAGACATCACAATTGCTGCTGTTGGTGCAGATGTCAAATGCTGTGATTTCTTGATGGCTACCAAAAGCTGATGGTGAAATATTAGGAACTTGGCTTGATTCACCATCAGATGTTGCTTAAGGGTATGAACAAGTTGCTGTGAAGGCTGTGGTGACTCATTTTGTGTTTCTGGTGCTTCTCTTCCTACGAAACTGAATTCTGGCCAGGTTTAGCACCAAGAGAATCCTTTCCATTACTTGCATTGACTTTCCCAGTGTGGCAGGTGCACTAGGTCTTTCCCATGCATGTGTTCCATCAAATGAAAGTATTGTGTCAAGGGAAGCATGTGAATAGTACTTAAATAGCTACCTGATTTGTGGACAAAACCAGGCAGAATTATGCCTGAAGAAACAAAAATATTTCTAAAAATTAGACCCTGAATGTTGGTTTAAAGGTTGTGTCCTTTGGAAGGATTTGAAGCAGTTTAGATGCTTATGTTGCTCTAGGGACTTTGAGTACTGTGAGGTTTTAAGGAAGGCTAAGTATTCCAGGAAGTTTAAGAGCTTATGGCATCGTAAATATTTAAGATGATTTAAAAGGTTATGTCCTCTTTAGTATTTGAGTTGGATTAAGTGCTTATATTGCCTTAAGGACTTTTTCCTTTTTTTTTTTCCCTAAAAGGAACCTAGGAAATTAAATGCAAAAAAACCTATAGATGCAATGTTTGGGCTGCATTTGAGAAATGCAAAATTCTAAGTATCAATAGCAGCAGTAACTTGACCATAGGGCATATGTGTCAAAGATGGAAAGAACAACAGAGGGTGTTTAGGAAATAGCTGGATACGAAATGCAGCAGCAGTAGTATTTAATACCTTGACAGCCAATGCATTGGGAAATGGTTCTTTTCTTCTCCTGCATGTTCTGTATGATCTGATAAAGAAGATCAAATAGATGATCAGGATAGAATCACTTTGTGGAAATGCAGGGAAACAATTTCATCTTTAGAAGGTAAAGACTGTCTTTACTTCAATATGCTCTGGCAGGGGGGTTGGACTAGATGATCTCTAGAGGTCCTTTCCAACCCTGACCATTCTATGATTCTATGCCAGAAAATAGGCAGCTGGTTAGGTTTGTTTTGCAGTTTTGCCTATATTTTACCTCAAATAATAAGGAACAACAAATATTAGGTCTCGATAGCTTATCTTTTCTAAATTAAATCGTTTTCTGAAGTTTCTATACTTCTGTAATTGCAGGTATATTCCTAAAGAATATATTTTCTGTTTATTATTTTATTAACCAAACACATACACTTCTCAGTGCATAAAAAGCTAATCGCCACCATTCACTCAACGTATTCTGTGCTGCCTCAAATAAATAGGCATCAGTCCATCAGTCCAAACTCACATTTTTCTTATGGGCCTCTAAAAGAGCGTGGAGGTTGTTTGGTTAATATAGCACAATTATGGTAGCAGAGCAGGCTGCTCTTGCACAGCACTCATGACAGCCATCTGGGCAGTGTCCGGTGGTCCCACGGGGAAGACATTAAATTATCTCTGGTATGGTCCTCTGGCATGGATACTGCTTTCTGGCAGGGAGATCGTGCACTTCCATGGTGCTATACCTGCCAAAATGTTGTCTGCGCAACATGAGGTGCATGAATTGCCCCTTGTCCTCATTGATGATGCTGCCTAGACAAAAAATCAGCTTGCCAGGTGAGGTAGAAGAGTGGCATCTACAGGAACATGATTTGAGGGTGAGGGAAACCTGAAGCCTTCAAGACTGGGCAGGCAATGTAGAGCATGTATTCAGCAATGTAGGTGGGAAGAATGAGGTGTCTTCCAGGTGGCCACATGCCCCCAGAAAGTTCACTGATAATACCCCAGCAAGCTGAAATGTGCTGTCAGTTATGCTATTAGTGTTCTAGGAGTGTTGGCTCAATCTGTCCCAGCAGTTATAACCAAGAATCATCAACAGTTGGTAGTACAATGCGTTTGAAGGGTGAGATGGTCAGAACTGAGAATCTAACATTTTCCAGGCTATGTCCTTGGCCCTCTGTTATGTATCACTTAATGCAAAGTTGAGAAAAACCTGGTGAAGAAAGACAGTTAAGAAGAAAATGGCATGTACTTCAAAACATAGGTCTAAGTGCAGTGCACTGGCTGAGCTTATTGTTGCTATGTGTTGATGCAATACAATCAAATGATTATGTGTTTTAAGCTGGGTTTGGTGTAATCGTGAGTTCAGCTGCTTCAGAACCGACTCATGCTTCTTAATAACTCTTCAAATATTAAAATATATTTTAATGTCTATACATCTTTAATTAAATGTAATTTTCTATTACTTTTGGTAAACCCCATGGAGGAAGGACCCCCAATGTTTTCCTGTCTTCCTTTCTCTCAAACTTGGCATCAAGAACTGTAAAAGTATAGTTTCTAAATGCATGACCATTTCACTCTCCCAAGTTATGAAAGAAAACACCCCGTGCACCAGAGCAGGACGGACCCCTGTTCAGCCCAGTTCTTAATACCCTTCTTTTATTACTGGTCTCTACATAAAATTTTTGAACACATTTTGTATTTGCCTTGAAATAGTTGAATTTAGTCTTTGTTTCCTTAACTTCTTTTTATGAGTCATCCACTGCTTTTTATATGTCATCCACTGCTTCTTTCCCATTCACAAACTATTTTTCTATTAAAGGAGAAATTTAAGTGACTTGCCAGATTTTGCTCATGACAAAACTATATTGGCAGGTATTTATTTTCTTGTTGTAAAAAGGAAAAAAAAAATCTTGTTGGTCTTGTTTTTCTCAAGAATATTCCAGGAACTGAAACTAATTGGGCAAGTCTGGCATTCCTTACCTCCTCTTTTTTCACCTTTTTAAGACAGACACTGGATTTTTCCCTTCTCATTGTTCTGGAACTTCATCCATTCTCTAAAAGTTCTGATATATCACTAATGGCTGTGAGAGGATCCCAATTAATTCTCTTATAGTCCCTTGTACTGCAGTTAACTGTCCTACCTATTGAGACAGTGCAGCTGCTTGTGGGAATAAAGGGTAGAAACCTTAGTCACTGGATTGATTTGAGTTAAAACTAAATTTCGAAAATACAGGATATTTTAAACTCTTATACTTTCACTGATTTGGTTTTAAGTAGCTAAAAATTACAGGTTATCAAAATTTCAGTTCAGTCGGGCATTGAATGCATCAGAGTTTGGCATCCTTCAACTGGCTTCATGGCACAAGCCAGCGTTGTGTTCTTACCTACCCTAACAATGAGCTTGATTTGGCTCCACTGATCTGACAGCATCTGACTTACTGAAGTCTCTCTTCATCTGTTTTCCCTGTTCTACTCTTATTTTTTTATCCCTTTTGTCACTGGTTTTAGCTATCAGATTGTACTTGGTTTTTGTATCAAAGACTAAGCAAAATATAGTTGTCTTTGTATCTTCTGCAAATAGTCTGGTCAGCCCTTTCTTGAATTTTCTTATTACTATTAAGGAATGTAAAAAAATGCTTTCTTGCTACTAATTAAATTTTTTTGAAATTATAGTTTGCTTTCTGGTTTTGCCCTTCTGACTTTGTACTGTCATGTTTTTCTCTCATGCATACTTGTGTTCGTAGATCTGTACTCTCCTTAAGTTGCAGGTCCTTGAGTTTGTGATTTAGCCTTTGTCAACACCGACTTAGTTTGCTCTTATGCCTTAAATGTTATTCCTTTATGGAACTGCCAGCTCTCTTGAACTCTTTCTTCTTCCCTTTGAGATACCTTTCACAAGATCTTGGCCATCAATTCATTTATCCAAGTCCTCTTGTGTAATCACCGTTGACTTTATTCTCTTATTCTCCCTTCTCCCTCCCTTCCTTGGAAACGAGATTTCTCTCATGTTATGGTTACTTTCAACCAAGCTGCCCTCAATTTTCACGTTTCCAATGAGTTCTCAGAGGTTGAAGTAAAATCTAAACCATTTTTTGCTTTGCGTGTTTTCCTCAGTTTCTGTACTGAAAAATGGTTGCCAACACATTTCTGGATAGCCTGCGTCCTGCCGTCTCCTTTCCTAAAAAATGACTGAGTAGTTAAGGTTCCTTGTTATTGCCAAGTTCTGCTGATACTTGCTTGAACACTGCTTGGTCACAAATAAAATCTCATTCTTATGATCTTTTTTTGAGAGGAAACACAGTATGCTATGTGGCAAAGAAAGAAGTGTGCTGGATGCACAGGCAGCCAAATGTCAGCAAAGATGTGAATTTATCTTTTTATACTGCATTAGTAAACAGAGTGAATTTCAGCTTATGGTTCTTGTGGCCACATCTGAAAAAACCCCAACATTTCTGAAAATTGGAGATGGTGCCAGAAACAATTATGAAAGTGATTTAAGAGCTTGAAAATTGCCTTGCAGTGAAATATTTAAGGAGATCAGTCTGTTTACCTTATCAAAAGATGTTTGAGAAGTGACTTAATTACAGCATACCTTCACAGAGAGAAAATATCTGGTGCTCTGAAGAGCTCTTTAATCTAGTACAGAAAAAGCATGACATGAAACAATTGTTTTAGCTAAAACAGAATTTATTCTTTAATCAGGTATAAGTGTTTGGGCTTACTAAAAAGGTAACTGCCTGAAATTTTATATTCTGTGATATTGTAGGAAGTCAGACTTGATGATCTAATGGTCCTTTCTGACCTTAAATTCTCTTTAATCCATGAGTCTTCTCAACTTTGGCTGTTCTTCTGCAAAACACATGGCCCTCTTCTTGACAACCTTGACAGCCCACAGAGAGAAATACACTCGGACTGGGAGGGACTTGTAGGATAAGATAAAAAATGAGCAGTGGAGAGGAGGTTTCCTTTTGAACTAACTATGGTTCATTACGGGGGATCTGATTTCTAAAGGCATTTTCTAAATTTGTGACTGGTTTCCATTTTCTTATTCTAGGTGGAGGGCCCCTTCCAGAAACTGTTAGTCTTGGTGGTTCATTTATTCTTTGATTTTATAGTTAACTGCCCTCTGGCTGAGATATGTTGCATTTGGCCCGCTTCTAGTGGGCTTTGTTGACTTTCTTTTTTAAGAAAAATTCAGAAAGATGATACAAGACTTGATGTGTGGAATGCAGATACCATTAGTGGATACCTTTATCATAGCTCACAGTAAAAGTTGAGTTCTCTCTCTCAGGTTATTGTCTTTTAGAGTATTAAAATGTTAACATGCTTCAATTCAAACCATGTCCACTAGCCTTTACCCAGTGCCGTACCATTGCTATGGGCTACCTATTGGGTTATTTTTATTTACTTACAGGAGTCCTGGAATTTGAGGAAAGAAAATATTCTTGTTCGATTACAGACACTTGCAGCATAAATGTTCTAATCAAGAGACCATTATAAACTCCTTTTCCCCCCCTCAAGGGTTAACATTTGGGCTTTGAAACGTGCCTTAGGCTAAAGTTTGGCATTAAAACCCTCTACCCAAGAGCAGATTTTTTTTGTCAGATTTCTTTTAATCAGTCATGGTTTAGGAAGTGCAGAAGATAGACAGCATTACAGTAATGCTTCCATGTGGATCCACAGGTTTGAAATTTATTGCATCAAAAGAGAGGAATGACTGCTATTAGGCAAATTTCTAGTAAGTTTGGGGAAACCTTCATGAGGAGCAGATTATCCCCTGTTTGCTTTCCGCATGCCTTTCCTACACTTCCCACATAAACAATCTGTGGAAGCACCTTTAGGTGTAAACACTTCCTTACCTTTGTGGCGTCTGAGTATCTACAGCGTCCACAGCAGTGACATGTTCAAGAAATCTAGAAAGAAGGCTGTTAAATCTTGAAAATGAGGCATCACTGCTCTTATACAAATCACTAGTAAAGTGCTTTTCTTCACAACAATTAAATTTATAGTGCCTATTTTAAGATTATTTTCAACAAACCTTTCTATTGATTTTGCTCTTCTAAATCATGACATTCGGTCACCTTATTGGTAAAAGACTAAGGTGTTCCACTTAATTTACTTAAAAAAGGTTAACAATATCAAACGTAAACTAATGATATATATATTTTTACATATGTTAGGAAACTGATCAAAAAATGGAGTGTGCTTTTGTTTATTTTGTAGTATTTGTGTCTGCTTTGATGCCAAATTTTTGCATTTTTCATCTTATTTTATAACTTTTTAAAACGAGCAACTGTGTCTCTCTTGCAGCAGCGACTGCCTAGCTCTCGTGCCTCCCAGAGTGCAGTCTTCTTAGTCGTGATGTTATGGGCCTGCTTTACGTTTTGTTGCTTTTTACACAGAATGCTTTTAAAAACCCGTGAACATACTTACTATTTTGCTTTTTGCTGTCCTGCTGAAAAGATCAACAAAGAGAAACAGTGCCACTGCACTCTTTAACTCAAATTCATTGCAGTTTCTCTGTTACAAGTTTTGCTTGCATTGGCTTGATTTACCATGAACTTGGAGACCACATCCTTCTTAACGTCATTATGTTCATCACTGGCAGTTCTGTGGTCTGTGCGTTGGTGTTTGTATAAGCCATGTTAACACTGAAGCTTGACCAAGATTCACTTACCACAAAGAGAGTTTATAAAAAAAAAAAAAAAAAAAATTCTAGTTTTAAAATAGCAGAGGTCCGTGTTTGAAGCAAACAAGCAAATAGCCTCCAGGGGATGGCAAGGCATTCGGAGGGGTGTTGACTGTCCCGAAGCAGTGCTCTGTCTCTCTTAGAGTTCTAAAATGAAAGTGAAGTGTCACAGTTTCGGGCACCCCTTTTATAGCATCTTTAGAAAGTCAGTGGCAGCATGTGACACAGTGCAGCACCGACCACCTTCCTTGGTGAATCAGTGGCTTTACAGGAGGTTCATCTCGCCCTGCTGCAAGCTGCTGCTGAGGAGCTGTGTCTTGCTGCAGCTGAAATGCGAATGCGTCCTGTCACCTGCAGGAGCTCTCACCATTGAAAGGGGACGTGCTCCCTGTCCATGACCCGTGCCTTGACAGCTTTTGCCTCTGTGCAAGACAGTCCTGTTCTCATTCTGAATGCAGATGTTTGCCTAAACTATGACAATAGGGTGCTATTCAAAAACCAAAGTAGCAGTACAATGTGATGCTGTGTGCTGCTTCACTTTGAGCAGTGGCGCAAAATACATTTGGAAGGCTTAAGAATTTGATCTTCGTTGGTCCTATTGCAGCATAACCTCTTTACTTTTTCTTAATGCATGAATTAAATGGCTTTGTTCCCAGCTGTCTTGTAGGAACATCTCTTTGGGGCACTGGCTTTGATTTCCTTTGCTTCCCTTAGCAGCTTAGAGGTGCTTTGCCTTATTCAGGTCCAGATTCTGTTGTTCTTTGTGCCAGTGTCTTTTTGCCTGTGCAACTTAACTATGGCTAAAGTAGAGATGTGCCACAAGCAAGGTGATTCAGGTATTTAACCTCCTTCTGTACTTGAGAAAAATGTAATTGCTTCTGCTGACTGAGAAGGATTCCCTGTAGATGCCACAGCCGACTGGAGACACTAGACACAGGGATTTTATTCCAATTCTTGGCCCTCACTGAATCTGAAGGAACTGCAAGCACAGTAAATGCCTTCATCTGGTCCATCCTGTCCACATGATCAAGCTGAAGAGTCAGGCTTCTTTTCCTTTGATCTCCTTCTGGATCCTGTATTTCATTTGTTGTTCTTTTTTTTTTTTTCCCATGCAGTGGCTCACCTTCATTTGGTATCAGTTAGGGATTGTGATTGGAGGGTACATGCATCTGGACTATTTCACAGCGTGGATCTTCAGAGGCTTTCATGGGTTATGACTGAGTCTGCTCAGGCTGAGGAAGAGAGTCCAGAGTGTAGAGCTTGGTCTCCCTGGATAGGGTTGTTTGCAGGTCCCTTCTCCTCCTGTTTTGAAACAAGATATTGTGGCTAACTTAACATGTGGGTGTGGGCGAGGGATCCTGGACAAGACCTAGGAGCTTAGGTCTGCTTTGGGAATTAGTTGGCATGTAGATAGTGCTCCACCTCATGTCTGAATTGTAATGAAGTTTACACTGGAACTAAATATCTTGCTCTCTAAAGCAAGGCACTTCTGCAATCCAAACAGAAATGACTGTTTTGAATTTGGGCGTCTTCATGGTTGGGTAACATTTATTTCAGATGTGGAAACTTTTATTTTAGGGCAGTTGGTTTCACCTCAATGTCATCTTTAGCTTAAAAATCTCAGATACAGCTGAAGTCGGTAATAAAAGTCATATTACTGAATATGTCTGTATTCAATGAGTAAAGTTTGAATGCTTTCAGTTCAGCAAGTTGAATACATCTGTGTTCAAAACCAAGGCAGTTCTCATTAGAACTACAGATGCATACGAGATCATCTAGACTGCTGTGCCTGTATTTTGTAATATGTCTACCAAGTCACCTTTTGGTATGTGGATGTTTGTACGAACGCTAGATACAGAAGTGTAGGTTAGGAAAAAAAGTGGGAAGGGAACTATTAATTTTCAAGCTTCCGTTGTTCTCTCAGTGCTGTTTGGTGCTTTTGATATAAGTTGTTTTTTTTTCTTTCAAAAAGGCTCAAGGATGAGAAATCATTCGTGGGAGGACTCCTTCTACTTACTCCTTTGATTCTTTCCATAGAAATATAACTGTAAGAGCACCAAAGAAAGAGCGGCGCTCTTTGAATTTTGACTGTTGTTCATTTGTATCAGTTGTTTACAGAAGGTGATAAATGCAGTATGTAAATTTTGTGGGGAAATCCTCCTGTAAATTTTATTTTTCTACAGCTGTTCTCAGAGCTGTGAAAAAAATGGTGCAACACTTCCATAACATTAGATTTGAGAAATAATTACACTTGGCAGTTTTTGTTTGCAGCAATGCACGAAGGGCTGAAGGCTTTTGTACAGTTCAAAGAGCACATTCCACAGATCTAGCAGTTGTCGGTTGCCTGCAGGGATCATTTGAATTTTCAAGGAAAAAAAAGCATCGGAGTAATGCCCAGACAATTTGGTTGTATACTCCCAGCTCTCTCTTTTTAAATTTCACCTGTATGAAAAGTTATTTGGAAATAAGCCATATACAAATGTGGCACACCTTAACGTCAGTTGAAAGATTTTACATCAAATTTCATTGCTTGTGGTTCTTTCTTGTTGATACTTCATAAAGCAAAGACTAATATGAAAAGTACGATAACAAAAAACGAGCAGTGACATCGTTCAAATGCATAGGGAATGGTGAAAGTAGATAACAGCAAAGGGAATCCCTTTACACGTTGGGATCCTGTAGTTATTTGTCAGCTTATTCCATTAGTCAAATTGTACAAGATATTCTGTGTTGCTTCGCTGTAGGAGAGCCCCGGTCAAAAAGGTAAACCCTCTCATCTGGTGTGCCAAGCCTGGAAAACTTGCCAGCTCCTATATCACACTTGCAGCGCCGTCACTCTCCATAAATGTGTTGACTGTCACTGCGTGTCTGTCTAAAGCTTCTGCTTATCTAACAGGAGACGATGTGAATATTTTTACGCTATGTACCCTAATAGGATTTTTGGTGAAATATTCCATGTATTTCTCAGAGAGAAAATCTTTTTTTCTATTGCTAGGTGATTATCTTTATTTGTTCTGGCTGTGGGTTGTTGCACAGCTCCAAAACTCCAGAGTCTTTCCGTTTTCAGTCATGAACAGACGCGAAAAGTTCAAAGCTATGAGGCCTTACTCTGGAGCATAGGTAGATTTTTTTCCCCCATCATTTATGCTAGCTGCCTGCTTTGTATTGCTGAAATCTCTCGCACCTCCTTCCCTACAAAACGCAGTGCCTTGAGCTGAACCCATGCCACCACCTGTTGGGAGGGGTGGTGGGGTGGACCTCCTCAGGCTTGACGCCCTCCCACCCGTGTGCCTCACCTGAAACTGCGCAGCTCTTCAAAGCCACTTAATCAGTGCCATTTAAATTAGTTTTTTAATGATTCAATAAAACTTTAAGTACTCACTTTAGCTTTAAGAAATGAAGGCATAGCTTGTATTTACTGCCGTCACTTGCGTGGTATTATGTCATGATAGCCATCGTAGGTAAGACTTGCTGGAGTGGTTTCATGTTGTCTGTTATCAAGAAGTGGTATAAAACACATGTAGAAAAGAAAGAAGAGAATTAAGAAATAAAAACAGTTGATACTATAAATCAGTTAAGTAACTGTAAATTAGGTCATTGAGTAGAATTAAAATACTTGTTATGACATTTCTGTATCTACTGTCCCCTGTCTTTGGATGGAAGTATTGCAGTTGTTGATTTAGTTATTTTCTTATATGATTAATATATAATGTTTGCTATGTAATAATAGATCTTACTGAAAATGAGGCAAGTTCGGGGTAAAATTACTATGCTGAAAAGTTCTGATTCTTTCCTACAATATGACAGTAAAATTTTTTTGGTTGTGTGAGATTGCGCATATTTTCTTGGTATAGGTGGTTTTGTTTTAATACCAAGCATAGCTCGTACTGAGTTTGAAGAATGAAGAATAATCTTGTACTGAAATTGAAATAACAGAAAGGCAGAAGGGACTTGATCATCTTAACATCACTGTAAGCTGTAGATTGCTGGATTCATAAACAGAGGTGATCACTGCAATTTTGAGGTAGGCGCCGGAAGTGCTACACCGTGGGATGTGGCCTCCATCTGCCTTGTGAAGTGCGTGGTTGGATGCAAAATGTCCAGCTCCTAGAATACCAACTGCCTGGAGCAGGAGCCCTGATTCCACCCAGCTGAGATCCTAAGGCCACTGTCACCATATGGAAATAACTACGTGAATCTCAATATTCTGTCCTCAGCTCTGCAGAAGCAAAGATACCTGGTTTGGTGAAATCAAGAATTGGGCTGAAATCAGTAGACTAAGAATGACTTCTTCTAAATGAAAGGTACTTTACACAGTCAAAAGTAGTCACTGTATGTACAGAAGAAAAGTAAAGCAGTTGGTCATCTCTAAATAGGGAAGTGGTTTATATTTCATGACTAAGAAAACCATTAGTCTTTGCTAATATAGCTGTTTTAATTAATACTTCTTCAAATGTATGAGTATTTCTCAGTATCAAGTAATCAAAACCAATAAGAATGATTTCAAAAAGAACGGAGTTTATCGATATTCCATCTTCTGAATTCAAACTCCTCAGTTTCTTTTTGAGAAGAGACAAATGGGGAAGTCCTGAATGAAGTGTGTTTTGAAGCAAGGAAGCGTAGCTGCCGCAGACATATACAATCAAATTCTGCTCAGTCAGGTAGGACATTTCATGAAACCAGGATCTGAGTAGGGCTTCTCGCATGAATGTTATGAGCAGGATTTTGCCTTGTATAGCTGTTTGAGGTCATGTAAAGTAAATATTACCGGAACTTGGGATAAGAAGGTAGGACAATAAGGCAGTCCTTATGCAAGCACTAATGTCTTTTTCTTATGCAAATACCAGTTCCTTTTACTGGCCTTTCTACTGCTGTGTTTCTCTTCTGGGGAAAACAAATAGGTAAATAATAATAATAATCATAATGATGATAATCTGTATTATATGACACATCTTCAAACAATTTTGTTAACTGCCCTTTGTTTTCCATAGCCATTTCTGCATTGTTGTCTTCAGCTCCTCACTGTTTGCTTGTTCTTGCCTCCTCCTCATTTTTTGTTTGCTGTACCGGAGAAACACGCTGTTCTAAGTTCTCTTCTCTTTCATCCTTCTCCTACTTTAATCTGTCTCCCAACTGGAAACTCGAGCATGACTCTGCTCTCTCTTTCCCTGGGCTGGAGTTTCTCATTTGTCCAACTTGCTTCTGGAGTCTAGTTGGAGGTCAGTAACAAGTGGTGTCCCTCAAGGGTCAGTACTGGGTCCAGTCCTGTCCTGTTCAATATATTCATCGATGATCTGGACGAAGGGGTAGAGTGTACCATCAGCAAGTTTGCTGATGACACTAAACTGGGAGGAGTGGCTGATACGCCAGAAGGCTGTGCTGCCTTACAACGTGACCTGGATAGGCTGGAGAGTTGGGCAGAGAGGAACTTAATGAAATTCAACAAGGGTAAATGTAGGGTACTGCATCTGGGGAGGAATAACCCCATGCATCAGTACAGGTTGGGGGCTGACCTCCTGGAGAGCAGCTCTGTGGAAAGGGACCTGGGAGTCCTGGTGGACAACAGGATGACCATGAGCCAGCAATGTGCCCTGGCGGCCAAGAGGGCCAATGGCATCCTGGGGTGCATCAAAAGGAGTGTGGCCAGCAGGTCGAGGGAGGTCATCCTCCCCCTCTACTCTGCCCTGGTGAGGCCGCATCTGGAATACTGCATCCAGTTCTGGGCTCCCCAGTTCAAGAAGGACAGGGATCTGCTGGAGAGGGTCCAGCAAAGGGCTACAAAGATGATTAGGGGATTGGAACATCTTTCATATGAGGAGAGGCTGAGGGATTTGGGTCTCTTTAGTCTGGAGAAAAGAAGATTGAGGGGGGATCTTGGTAATGCTTTCAAATACTTGAAGGGAGGATGCCAGGGGGATGGGAGCAGTCTTTTTTCAGTGGTGCCCATTGATAGGACGAGGGGTAATGGGCACAAACTTGAACATAGGAAGTTCCATCTTAACATGAGGAGGAACTTCTTTACTTTGAGGGTGGTGGAGCACTGGCACAGGCTGCCCAGAGAGGTTGTGGAGTCTCCCACTCTGGAGACATTCAAAACCCGCCTGGACGCTGTCCTGTGCAACCTGTTGTAGATGACCCTGCTCTGGCGGGGGGGTTGGACTAGATGATCTCCAGAGGTCCCTTCCAACCCTGACTATTCTGTGATTCTGTGATTCTGTGGCGATTTGCATTAGCTTCTGTAGCGTGCAGGCTTCCCATTTAGAAAATAAATTTGTTTTGCTCTCTGTACCTTAGGTAGAGAAAACCGTAGAAATACAGAATGTGAAAAGAAAGTATTGCTGTCTGCCTGGGCTTGCTAAAGATAGTCCCGTTGCCACTGACATGGGTTTTGTGCAGTACCTTTGAACCCTGCAGCTGTCCCACTCCACATATTTGCTTGCTTTCTAGGCTCATGTTTCCACTTTCTCACATCTTCTCTCAACATCACATTCTTCCCCCGTCCCTTTTGTGCACAGCCTGCAATCACAGAAGCTGTCCCGGGCTCTGTACCTGCTGCTGCAGTTACTCTCTTGTTTATTTCCTTCCCTTTACCTCTGAACTCATCATTACTTAGGGTGCAACTATTCTGAGTTTTCTTCTTACAAAGCTATCACAGAGCTTTTGCTGCTTTCCTTCCTTCCAGCTGCGATTAGGGTGCTTTAAAAATAAGGCTCTAGACCACATGCTTCTATTCATCCTCATCTTAGGTACCTTTGCCCTGTTTTGTTTTGTGAAATTTTACACTGTTCTGGAGCATTTTCCAGCATTTTAGTGTGTTTTGCATCTCTTTGATGTGTCTTGCATGACTTTTAATTAATGCAAAAAGTTCTGTAATGTCCTTCAGTAAATGCTGTCTATTTAATTTGCCCATTGTTAGGAGAAGAACCGCACAAATGTGAGAAACAAACTTCTCTGTGACCCATTTTTTCCTTAAAGTGAGTCTGGTGGCATTTGTGTTATTACAAAATTTTCCACACTAGTAAAAGATAATTTTGGATTCATATATATAGAAAACATATACATCAAGAAAACTTCAGAAAATTTAAAAAACAATGATATATAGCCATAACTGGAAAGATACTTGGTAAGATACAACACGTTCGTACCAGTACCCTAGCCAAATGTATATGGAAAATGAATTTCCAATCCTGTATTGATTTTAAGTGTGCACGGTCCTAGTATGTGTAAGCCAGTGAATGTTTTAGCATGTGTATCAGTGCTTTATTTAGTTTATTTGCTGTATTACTTGACAAAAGCATGGTGAAATCAGTTCATAGAAAGCTTTTTGCTTATTTCACTTGCCTTGAGCGCCAGCTCTCTGGTCCAGGGCAATCCACCCTAGGTATATTCTATAAAGTTACACTGATCTTAAAGTTACAGTCACTTCTTCAGAAAGAATCCTGTCGGGAATGCGCGTCACATATTGTTTTACTGTAAGTACATCTCTTCCTGGGCTTTGTATTATTTTGGGGACTGAGTAAAGGAACATGTGAGATTAGCTATGTGAAGAATGAAGAATTAATTTCTGTGTAGCTGATGAAGTTATTCATGTGCCATAGTTGAAGTAATCTCTCCAGTCACCTGAAATGAAAAACACCTGTTCATTAGGCTTGCAAAAAAATCTCCCAGCACATTGCAACGCAGAGTTAGTATATGATCAGCCGCGTGTGTACAAACAGTATTCTACACAGGACTATTGATCGCACTGCATGGGACATCTCTGTTTTCTGATGGTTTCATGTGATTAAATTTCACATTTTCCAGCACTTCGTTCTATCAGGGCTAAAGTTTTAAGCTTAAAGTTACTGTTTACAGAAAAGTTACCAATCAAATGGAAGGATGCGCTGTTACCTGTCTAGAATGTCCTGCTTTGCAAGTCTTCTGTCTAAGGGGATGGTAGATGGAGATTTTAGTTCTGGAACAAAAAATATTCAGAGGAATCCCTGGTGGCACAGATATTAATAGGTATGGATTTCAGCTTGAAGTTTTTTTGTTGTGGTTGACGGTGTTTGGTTTTTGTTTTGTTTTGGTTTTGTTTTTTAATTCATAATGTGGATTAGTTTCTTCGTCCTCATTCTTGTAACAGTGGACAAAACTAACCAAGGTAATGTGTACAACAACTTCAAAATAAATATTTAAGTGACGAGATAGAGAAATGAGGAAAACAGTGGAAATTGCTGCGTTGAATAAACAAATTCAAGCCTTATCTTAATAGTAAATTTATTTAAAGTGTGATTAATTCTTACAAATTAAAAAGCTTGAAAAAACATGATTGAGGAAATCCAGTGTGTTGTCTGTAAATCATTACTGTCCTTCTCCGGTCCTTCAGACTCCATGACATTTCAGTAAATTAAGGACAACTGGTTGATCTTACATCCTTCAGATTTGAAAAGGAAATTTTATAATTAGGGGAAGAAGTTATGTTACCTGCCTGGTTTACAGACTGCTATGGAATTCGTAAACAAAAAGTTGCATTAATGATCGGTTTTCAGCACAGTAGGCAATTAACTATGGGTGGTGCAAAATGGCAGCGCATGCTGAGAGGGAACTTGGACTACTTCTTCTCATTAAACATTTTAAATTTCTCTACCGAGTAACGACACAGAGATGTTACTTTGTTCCGTTCACATGAAATGTTTGTTCAATATATATTGTCATGTTCAAAAAGAAAAAAAAAAGGTGGTGTTGTGAGTGGTCTGGAGAATATTCCCACAAGTATTAGAATACATTTAAATAAAATGTTGTTCCACCTTCAGTATTTCAGGAACAGAAAAGGTCCAGAAAAGGCCACTGAAAATGATTGGAAGCATGAAAATTATTTCAAGTGAATAGAGTTTAAAAAGATTGGTACTGACAGTAGAGAAAAGAAGAGGTGACATGGTAAGTGATATATGAAATAGTGAATAGTATAGAGAGGTGAAATTTGAAAATCTGTTTACTTTTTTCTAATAAAACCAGGGAGCAGGGAGATAGTCAATGAAATTAAAAGCCAAAGAGAGATGGAAAAAAATCAGTCCCTTTAAATGAAGGCTGTGTATGTGAGGAAACTAACTGGCATTTAGATGTTACTGGCTTGGAGAGAAAATCAGGGTATGTGGAGTAAATATTGAAATGAACAGCTAACAATCCTTTAAGTTATATAATATAAATAATATAAAAAATCCCAATGTATATATAATGTATAATGTTCAAAGAGAGCACCACCCTTGAACTGTCTCTCTGCTTCCTGTCTTCTGAGTGTGTTCTTTCTTGCAACTTTTCTCTGTCCTGTCTGTCTTTGCTGGGAAAAAAGCATTTCCACTACAGCAAGAGCACATTTATTAGAAGTTTTTAAAGGGAAGATATGACTAGTAGTAATTTAATTATAACTTTTACAAAGTCCCGTCAGTCGGTTGGTTGCTATAATGTTGTCTTTAAGTGCTCGCCATACAGTACTTCTGACTGTAAAATAAGCAGCTGTAAGCTTTATTAACCCTTTAGAAACTCTTAATGATAATGATCTTTATAATGGAGTTGAAACCCTCTATAAAGCAGACAGACAAATTCCTTGAATTTTAGTACTAGTATTAATAAAAGTAAAGGGATTTCATATTTTAAATAGTGACGCATTTTATTCTCAGCTTTGCACATACTGCATATAAATAGCTGCACAGGAAATAATTGGGATTGCATTGCTTTGTATTTTATTTTCATATCATTAAAATGACTAAACCAGGAAAATTGTTGAACGATGTTGTATATAATAGAAACAGGCTTTTAAAATTTCACTGGATCTTGTGTACTTATTTCCTGCATTTCATGGAGAAAAAGAAAGCTTTCTAACTTTCTGCCTGCTTTTAATTAATTTCTAACTTTTTCGTTCCATTTTTTGATTCATTATATTCAAGTAATTTTCCTGTAGTACTTGCTATTCCTTTTTCATAACTGAATGTCTTTTCTTTATACTGGCTTCTTAAATCCTTTTGCTTTGCCTTTTGCCATTCTTTCTTTAATCTTTTTCCTTCTGTTTAATTTTTAAATCCTTTGCCCTTTATCTTTTTTCAGTCTTTTTAGCTGCTCTCCTCTCCTTTGATTCTCTCTTAAACATTACTGCTTCTTAACATTGTGTTCTTTCATTGATTTGTTTCTTTGTTTTTGTCCTTTTAATTTTATTTTTTTTTAAGTTTTTCTTTAGTATGCCATCACACAAGGAAAACTTGATACAAATGTTACCAGTGGAATTAGAAACAAATAAACACAGAAAGGATTCAGGTATGTTCAAGGGAAAGATGAAACGTTTCTCTGTTTACTGAAAAGAAAAATCCTATTTACTTTTTAGTGTGCATTGAAACGTTTTACCTGAGTCTTTTTTCCCTGATACCACATCCTGTGTTTCAAACCAAAAGCAGTTATCATTGTAGTATTTTATGGTACTACGCTGCTAGATTTAATTTTCGCTTTCTCAATCCTGACAGATGCCTTTCATGCGTAGAAGTCCACAAGCTCCGTCTCGTGCTTTATAATTCTTCTTTTGAGTCCGAATTTTTTTTTTTAATGCATTATTTAGAAAACAGCATATCTCTTTAGTCTTTTATGGACTTTTTTTTTTTATTTACTCTTGAGAAAAGAAGATGAAATAACTGAATACAAGCATTTACTTAAATTCATTTAAAAGACTAATGTAGAGATTGTTCAGAGTAGCCAGTAAATATGTAATTAAGTGATTTACTCTGTAGTTAGTTGGTAGTTACTTAATGTCTGCATTTTTAAAAAGGACACTTTCCATTCCATGTAAATAATAATGTTCTTCCCCAGGTCTGATACAAACTTTTTTTTTTTGTATTACATGTTTAATTTTTAATTTACTCTTCATTACCTGTAACGTGAATGGAGAATGAAGCCTGTATGTAGGAGCATTACGCGAATCTGGGAAAATTAAAAAATACAGAATATTTTGGAGTTTAAATATATATTTGCAATATTCTTCTATGCAGGTTTTTGTATAGATTTGTACGTTGGGGTGGTAGTCTCAGGATTACGTAAGTTTCTAAATAATTTTTTGGGGATGGCATAAGACTTAAACAGGAGAATTCTGCCAAAGAGAAAGTTTTATTACTGTCTCCGTATTTCCCCAGGGTACTAAAATTGTACACCCAAGAGCAGGACTCAGTGAGCCACTCTGCAAGTCTGTGACAAAATGGGAAATGGAAAGGAACTTAAATATTGGTGTAAAAGAAATTTGCATTTCACCAGAAGCTTGTAAAAGCCACCGAAATCAAGAAACCAGATTTACATCCCAGAAATCACATTTGCATCTGTGTGAGAGGATTTGGGGGTTCTCTTATAAGGAAAGACTGAGGGAACTGGGGCTGTTTAGCCTGGAGAAGAGGAGGCTGAGGGGAGACCTTATCACTCTCTACAAGTACCTGAAAGGAGGTTGTAGAGAGATGGGGACTGACCTCTTCTCCCTAGTGACAAGTGATAGGACGAGAGGAAATGGGTTCAAGTTAAGCCAGGGGAGGTTTAGGTTGGATATTAGGAAAAAAATTTTCACTAAAAAGGTTATCAAACACTGGAATAGGCTGCCCAGGGAGGTGGTGGATTCGCCATCCCTGGAGGTGTTTAAAAAAAGGTACTTGGGGATATGGTTTAGAAGTGGTTTTGTCAGGTTAGGTTAATGGTTGGACTCGATGATCTTAAAGGTCCCTTCCAACCTTAACGATTCTGTGATTCTGTGATTCTGTCTTTAATAAAATGTTGCCAATTGGAAAAGAAAGTATTCAAAAAAGAAAATTGAGAGTTTGAAATAAAGAAGAAAGCTTAAACTAAAAATTTTACTAAAATGTTTTATCTTCAGTTAAACTTTCGGTACTCCTGCACTGAAAGCACTGCTGTAGGCAAAGGACAGGGAATGAGAAGCCGGTGGGGCAGATAGCTGCCTGGGACGGGCATCAGTGTCTATGTGTTTTACCTAAGTATTGAGCTACGTGTAGGATGTCTTCATTGGACAGCGGAGTGTGTTGCTGACATTTCTAAAGTACTGTTAGAGCCATTGGTTTGGCAGGGTGCAGTGTCTGTGTCCAGCGGCATGTGAGTATGGAGCTTGGCTTCCAGCCGTTGTGGGAGAGAGCCACATTGAATGTCCCTTTGGCAGTGGTGAACGTGTCCTTGGACACAGGGTTTTCGTCCAGCCTAAACAACATTTGACTCAAATCTGCTGGCAGGAGCTGTGATTCAAGGATGACTGGTTTTGATATGAAAATATTTCTATGCCTGAGATTGTGTCATCCTAGCTGATTTTAAACCATTAAATGAAATCATGAAGAAGGAAGCAGAGATGCTAAAGGTCTGCCCATGCAAGTTCTTGAAACTCTTCAGCTACTTTTAGACATTTTTCCTGTCCATATCGTGACTGCTAAAGTAATTTTTCCAGTTGGTGAGAACACTACAGAATCTACAAAGATGTTGTGGCAGACACTGTGGTTGTTGCTGCTTCTTCAATTAAAAATAAAGAAAATTTATTTTGCTTGGTACAGAGGAATATAGGGTTTGTTGCTGAATTGTTAGCCAGAATTTTTTCTCTGGAGAATGGTCAACCAATCTAAACTTGAGAGGGAGTTTAAAACTTCCATAATAGGTTACTAAGCAACAAAGCACGTTTTTGTTTTGCTTTAAGCCTGTTTTTGCTAATATTTTTAAGAAAACAGAAAGCAATCATGGTGGCTGGTAAGCAAAGGCTTTTTATGAGCAAAATTTCAATTGCAAATGACTTAAAAAGCAGTCAGTACTGCCTGGTGATATGTGCTAACTGGCACATTGAGACATTCTGTATTGCCAACATTCAGACATGTGAAAAAGGGGATGTATAGGCAGGAGAGAAGAATTTACCATTCAACAGCAGTAGGCGTTTCAGCAAGCAGACGTGCCATCGCTCCTGTGCTACGTTACTGTGGGCTGTGCCTCCTTAGTCTGGAGCATTGGTTCCACCAGTCCAGCAGAGTCAATAGTCAGCACTGCTTATTTTATGTTCTTAGTCTGAATAACAGAAGGAAATCACCACAACAACTTCATGGTACAAGAGAGAAAACCATTAAAACAAGCAACATTTATTATTTTAGTGCTGTGCATCAGATCTTTTCCTGAAGATGGTTTTCCTTTTCAGTATTCCCATCCCACGTGAAGAAAGCCTATCCTAGATGTTAAGATACTGAGTTTCAATAGCAAATGGGTAGTAGGGACTGAAGTGTCATGTATGTATCGACATTGGCCTTTGTGTGCCAATGGAGAGAGGAGGAAATGTTCTCTGTCTACTCTGGGTAGGGAGGGAGAGGAGCAGGCAGGAAGGAAGAAGCATCTGTGCTAGGCAAAGGGAAAGGAGTCCCTTCTGCTCCATTTTGGGAAAAGTCTCTGCTTATTTACTTTCCTTTAATGTTATCTCCATTTGAGTACAAAGCCCGCTGCTTGCTGAGTCTGAATGTGTCACAAAACCTGTAGTCCACATACAAAACTGGACACTATATTTGATATTGTTTCGGAAGGGTCATCTTTTATATAAATTCATGATTTTAATATGTCACACATTCATAATGGAAGATTGGTTTAGGTTTTGGCTTTTTTGTTCTAGCTTGTATGTATGTGTTCCATAGAGGCATGGAACTTGTACTTTGTTTCACATCCCACGTATAAATGCTGCTGCATAAAACACTAATTGGTTTGCTAATGCAAATCTTTTTTGTGCATTTTCATGTGCTTACTTTATTCAAGTATATTTGTTATTACTAATTATTTGGTGAGAAAAACAAAATATTTCCTGTCTCTAACCAGTTGAACTGATATTTCTTGCTCTGAAGTGAGTTGTTTCTCAGTTGAGCAGTAGTCTATTTGGATTTAATGAGTTTATTCTTATTTCCAGACCTGGAGGTTGATGTGAAATCTTTTCACAGATTTCAAGTAGAACAGTTTTGTTTTGTGTTTTTTTTTTTTTTTTTCTCTCCAAGTAGCATTGCAGCACTGGCTCTTAGAGAATTTAATTTCCCATTCTGAAACCATTCTAAATTGAAAGAAAACCAAAGGATGACTGAAAAATTTTAGGTTTATTGATGATTTGAGTTGTTTCAATGGAGTCTCATATATGTAAATGCAGGTATACACACATGTTCGTGTGTGGTATGTAGTTGGTGATCCCTGAACTGTTTTCAGACTGTGCTATATGGGATTCTGAACAGTGCAGAACCAAGAATGATATTCTGTGAGAGAGAAGAAAAAAATTCAGAGAATTTTGGTACGTGCTTGTCTTAAGGGCAAAGGCCTGACTCTTTTTGGGTCCCTTGCAGTTTTATTTTGTTCTACAGGGAAAAGAATATTGCATGTAAACTAGTTTTTAAGATGTGTTTCTTTGATCAGATGTTATAATCTAAATTGGTTCAAATGATTGTACACTGCTTTTAAAGAGGGAAATTGAGATTTATTTTGATTGGGCATTGACAGCATCAGTTCGGGACTCACAGACCACCATAACAGAACTAAGTGACAGGGTGGATATTTTACTTTGGTAATTCTCCCTAGTGATAATTTATTAATATCCTTTTTACTCCATCTGATTTTTTTCTTGCCCTGTTTAATATGGTAAACATATGTAATTCACTTCTCCACATGAATAGAATTTTATCTTGTAGCATAAAATCCTGTCATTGCTTTTTCAAAAGCACTTAGAAAATATTAAGTAATCATGAGGGTTATTGCTAATTGCATTGGCTTTAATTTGTCACTTTAAATGTTCTAATTATTTCTTCATGAGGTTATCAGCAAACTCTGAAATAGGACCTCACTGCAAATTAGGCCCTTGGGCCAGGTTATTTATTTTGACCCAAACTTCAGTTGAATATTATGATTAAAAATAACTGAAGAATAAATACATTTTAATAATGGTCTTTAAAACTGGAAAAGTTAAAATCTAAGCAAAATTTAAGAGCAACAATCACATCTTGTTATATTAATGAAAGTCCTGTCATATTTTCTTGAAGCTGTGGATGCTACAGCTACACACATAGAGTAATTTGAATATTGAAAATAGCCCTTCCCAAGCACTTTCTGAAAAGTTTATGCTAAGTATGTTGTATGAAAGTACGTGACCTTACTTCAAGTTAGTACTGAAAGACTGAACAGAGTTTGTTTGAAGTTTGGTTTGTTCAGTAAAAATATTGTAGAGGGGAAGGAGAATTGAAAACAGTTACAAAATAGTTCTGTTCTTAGTGTGGCTTGGCAGGTCTTTCTCTCTTCGGCATACTCAGTATCCCACTTGTTATTTATACCAAAAATTATCTTTATGAAATACATGTCTGCATCAGATACTGCTCAATGGGAAGAACTTCCAATTTTTAATACTTTCAGCATGCTGTAAATACGACAAAAAACACGTGTTAGAACCAATAGAAAATGGATTTAGTCATGATCGGTGGCTTCTCTGAACATACTGACAAGATAGACATAAAATAGCATCCAACCAGTGCTACCTCACTGCAGCCTTTAAGGGAAGGAGTAAAACAGGGATACGTACGTGAAAATGGGAAAACTGACTGTACTGGGTCTGAGTTGTAGTCGAGGAAAATTTTCCAAATTCTACTTTCATAATTCATTGTGGTCACAGAAGTGCTCATGCAGAAATAGGAGCTCATATAAAATTGTTTTACAGACTGGACAAGCATTTTGAGTTGCATTTGACATGGAATAGCTTCTACTTGTCCATTTAAGTTTCTTGCCTGCAGATGTATTTAACATTTTAACTTAGTTCTGGGAAGGAGGAACCCTTTCACAGGAATGCTTTGTGTGTACATCAATAACAAACATTTTTGTTCAGGATTGATTTATCGTATCTTTCACTGACTGCAAGCAGTGGTGGACAGTCTGTTTCCTATTTATATGAACAAGGCACAGAGTCTTATCCATTCTTGGAAAAGAAGGTTGTTTCTGGAAGAGATGTCCTCTTCCTCCATTGCAAAGAAGACTGCATATGGCAGCAGTGTTTCTGACAGAACTGTAGCATGGCCTGGGATGTCTTTAGGAAATGTTGCGTCCCCAGAGAGGCAGCAAATCTGTGGCACCGATATAGCTTAGGGGTGGACCTGCTGGAAAGCAGTTCTGAGAAGAAGGATCTTGGGGTCCTGGTAGATTGTAAATTATCTATGAGCCAGCAATGTGCCCTTGTCACCAGGAAGGCCAATGGAATCCTGGGCTGCATAGGGAAGAGTGTGGCCGGTAGGTCGAGGGAGGTCATTCCCCTCCTCTACTCTGCACTGGTGAGGTCACAACTGGAATACCGTGTCCAGGTCTGGGTTCCCCAGTTCAAGAGAGACGGGGAACTACTGGAGAGAGTCCACCGTAGGGCAACAAAGATGACTGAGGGACTGGAACGTCTCCCTTACTAGGAAAGGCTGAGAGAGCTGGGACTCTTTAGCCTGGAGCGGAGAAGGCTGAGGGGAGACCTTATTATTGCTTATAAGTATCTAAAGGGTGGGTTGAAGGAGGATGGAGCCAGACTCTTTTCAGTGGTTCCCAGTGACAGGACGAGCGGCAACGGGCACAAGTTGGAACATAGGAAGTTCCATTCAAACACAAGAAAAAACTTCTTTACGGCTGGGGTGACAGAGCACTGGAACAGGCTGCCCAGGGAGGTTGTGGAGACCCCTTTCTGGAGATTTGCAAGACCCACCTGGATGCAGTCCTGAGTAATGTGCTCTAGGCAATCCTGCTTTAGCAGGGGAGTTGGACTAGATGATCTCTAGAGGTCCCTTCCATCTCTGAAAATTCCATGATTCCGTGCTTCTGTGACCGAGGAAGGGGTTAGCCACGTTGGCTGTGATCTGTGTGCCCCCTGTGAGGTTGCCGTTGGGTGAGAGCGTGGTGAGGATCTGAGCCCTGCAGGTGTTGCTACACATGATGCCCATGTCTCGGCATCACCAGGATGGTCCTGAGGAGGTCTACAAAGTACCCAAACTGTTAACTGTGCAGTCACATGGCTGTAAGAGAAAGACTTAAGAGGATTGTGATTTTTGTATGATTTCTATATTCCTTAAATTTTGTTTTAGTAAGGAATGAGTGACGCAACCTAAAGATCATGAGAATTTTGAGAAGGTATTTACATGTAGTGAAAACCTCTTCAGTGAACTCCTTTACTGAGTTCTGTGCATCGGTAGTTGTCTGGGAGGGTTATTTCTTCCTATCAGTTACGGAACCATTAAAGTGTTTCCGATATTTTGGATTTGTTTTTTGTAAAGTCAGGGAGTAGTGGATGGCAGACTAGCTTCTCCTTTGTTTCTTTTTTCTGTGTATGTATGTAAATGTGTGTGTATGTAAGTATGCGTAAATGTGTAAATGATAGCAGGCTTGATGGGGAACAGCAACAATAGAGGACAGCATTATAACTCAAAATGATGATAGAAATTGGAATTACGGTCTGAAACAAAAGAATGCAAGACTTAGCATTAGTCAAGACTAATCAACTGAATAAATACAGATTGGGGAATAATTATCTAGATAGCAGTTCCTTAGAAAAAAGATTTTAGAATTACAGGTGATCCCAACCGAAGATGAGACACTGATGTGATACTGTTGTAAAAAGTGCAAACATTGGGTAATGAAAATGAAGTATGTTGTAGAAGATGTATGAAACTATCTTTCAGCACTGTCCAGGTTTCATCTGGATTAATCAGTTCTGGGCACTTCAGAAAAGATGGGGATGAACTAAAGAGTCTGTAGAAGAGCAATGGTAGTTATAGTAAGTTTAGAAAATTTGGTAGCTTAAAGAAGAGAAGAATGAGACAGGCAAGATAAATCTTGAAATGCATTAGGAAGATGCTGCAACGTTGTTCATCGAGCTTTTCCCATCACTTGGTCCAGAAGGCAGATGAGATAACAAAGCAGCTTTGGGAAAATGTCATGTCTTAAGGAGTCATCACCAGCAATTTTACCTGTACTATCCTCTGGTTACAGCACTGAATCTAGTGTCAATAACTGTTGAATAGCAAGTGGGACAACACCAAACTCCACCATGCAGAATTATGCTCTATGGAAATTTAATTGTAAAACGGAAAATAAAAACTGAAGGAGCAGAAGTAATATTTGATTCTTGCAGTTCATCTACTGATACTGGTGCTCACTGCAGCGTTTGAGCCTAGAGGAGAATCACCACCACCATCAGTGTTAAGGCTACTGATCTATTGGTCGTGGTTTAGCTCCTTGTGCACAACAGAGTTGTATTTGAATGACGTCTAATGCTTCTTTATCTACATTTGCTTGTACTGCTTCACTGTGTCATGGGAAAACTGCTAGTAGTCTCAGTGGCTTTACTCACGTTCAGGTCTTAGTGCAGTTCTAGCCTCTGACATATCTTTCTAGTTTTGTGCGATTTAATTGTATTTTGCTATCTTCATAGTCACTTTGAAATAACTCTCTCTTCATTCTTCTCTTATCCATGGCTTCTTCAATGCCTTTTTCAGTGTATCTGCTTTCTCTCTTTCATACTTCATCATGGGATTTGCCAATACTGTATCCTTGGACATTTGGGTTTTTCTTTTTTTTTTTTTTCATTTTGTGCTCTGTTTCCAGGTGATTTAGCCACTTGCATTGCTTTTACTGGTATGGTTATACAGACAACTTGCAAATTGCAGATGACACCAAGCTGAGTTGTGCGGGTGACATGCCTGAGGGATGGGATGCCATCCAGAGGGACCTGGACGAGCTTGAGAAGTGGGCTTGTGTGAACCTCATGAGGTTCAAGAAGGCAAAGTGCAGGGTCCTGCACCCAGGTTGGGGCAACCCCCAGTATCAGTACAGACTGGGGGATGAAGGGATTGGGAGCAGCTCTGCTGAGAAGGACTTGGGAGTACTGGTGGATGAAAAGCTGGACACGAGCCAACAATCTGTGCTCGCAGCTCAGAAGGTCAGCCATATGCTGGGCTGCATCCAAAGAAATGTGGCCAGCAGGTTGAGGGAGGTGATTCTGCCCCTCTACCCTGCTCTAGTGAGACCCCATCTGGAGTACTGCATCCAGCTCTGGAGCACTCAGCACAGGAAAGACAGGGACCTGTTGGAGCGAGTCCAAAGAGGGCCACAAAAGTGATCAGAGGGCTGGAGCACCTCTCCTATGAGGCCAGGCTGAGAGAATTGGGGTTGTTCAGCCTGGGGAAGAGATGGCTCCGGGGAGACCTTATTGCGGGCTTTCAATACTTAAAGGGGGCTTATAAGAAAGATGGAGACAAACTTTTTAGCAGGGCCTGTTGGGGTAGGATAAGGGGTAATGGTTTGAATCTGAAAGAGGGTAGATTTATTATGGATATAAGGAAGATTTTTTTTACAATGAGGATGGTGAAACACTGGAACAAGTTGCCCAGAGAGGTGATAGATGCCCCATCCCTGGAAACATTCAAGGTCAGGTTGGACAGGGCTTTGAGCAACCTGATCTAGTTGAAGATGCCCCTGCTCATTGCAGGGGGGTTGTACTAGATGACCTTTAAAGGTCCCTTCCAACCAAAACTATTCAGTGATTCTATGATAAATCTGTCTTTCCACCAATGTTACTGCTCTTTCCATCTAATCCTGTGTCTCAGGCTGGATCTCTAACATGATGTCTTTTAATTATCTTATCATTTCAAAACAGAACTCTATCCACTTTTTTTCTCTCACAAATGACAAGAACATTATCCTTCTTGTCACTCAGTTTCAGTGACTCAGGGTTATTTTTTACTCTTACTTTCCTCATGCTTCATACATCCTGACCAGAACCAGCTTTTGCACTTTTTTTTTTTTAATATCCTTCAGCCTCATTTTTTCCTTCAATTCTCCTGTTAAATTTCTTGTTCAGACCTTCTTGCCTCTGTCGTAACTTTTGCAATTTCATTCTTTCTTTCTTTTTCTGTTGGTTTGCAAATCAGTTGTTGCCTCCCTTAAAGCAAAATGTAGTCAGTGAATTCCTTCTTTTAGTCTGCTTACATTTTCATATCCCTTCCTATTTTATATTCTTCTCAAGGCCTCTTGCCTCAAATTTAAGCTGCTCGCAAAGCTTTACATGGGTGCCTTCCAAATGTGGTGAGCAGTCCAGTAATAGATTGTGAGGGGGTGGAAAATGTTTGTGGAACCGAATGAAGTATCAATGCTACATTGATTTTCTTTGAGGAAGTTTGTTTGTTAGGTCCAAAAACTCGGGAAACTGATCTTTGAACTTTGTCATTTGTGGATTTTTTTTTTTCTGTCATCAAGTTTTATGCCATGCCTGTTCATTCTGCTTTGACAGTACTTCCAGACTTGTCCATGTATTTAGAGACAATTTCTGTTGTAGTTATATTTTGTTTTCCACAGCTTTGTACCCATGAGGGAACCTCATGAGCTCATCAAAAAAGCTTCTGCTGCATTTGCTTATGCATCCTTCTCATAAGCCCACTTCTGCCTTCTTGCATGCATCAATCAAAAGTTTCCATATACAGAATTTGCTTCTATTGTCTTCTTTACTTTCCTGTAGCCGTTCTGTAGTGGTTTCTCATAGATTGTAGGCTTATTTAGACACAAAATGTTCTTCAAAGCATCTGAAAAGCATCCTGCAATAGTGAGACTGAAATACACAAAACTGAAATGAATTCCTCTTGCAAGGTAGTAGTCGTCTTTTCTACATTCTGAGTCGTCGTTCGTCCGTTCTAGCTTCCATTAAGGCATGACTTTTTTCTGTTGAAAGGGAAAATATACAGCCTGCCTGTGAGGCCACTATTAATTCCACACTATCTCTCTTTTATAGTACAGCTGGCACCCTACCCTCGGGAGAACAAGCTCATCACTTCTACCACATGCTTGTTCTCTACCAGTTCAGGCAGCAGGAGTCCTAAGTTAGCTATCAAATATTGGTCTTGCCCATGGCAGCGCAGAGCATTCGACAATGCCTCTGGGCCAGCTGAAAATAATTTCTAGCACAGTTGGAGTGAAACTACAGAGGTGTAACATTCAAAGGCATATGAGTCCCGAGGAGAGTGGGATTCAGTGTTCACTCCAGCAATAAACAAAGATTTGCAAAATCAGTAAAATAAAATAAAAATAGTACGGGTTTAATGGAGGTTTTTTGAATATAGCATCCTGTCCTGAGTGTGCAAAGTAATGAAACTATCCATGGTCGTAGGTTAAATTGTATTTCTCACTTTTCGGACATGTCACATACTTCCAATACCAAAGTGTCTCGACTTATTTTTTTTAATTATATTTTTCATACATGTGTGCCATTCTTACCATGGTGCTTTCATATATTTCATCTGCTTACTGCAAATAGTCACAAAGATTTCCAGTCAGGTGTTTATTAAAAAGACAAAACAATTAGCCGTAAGCAGGTAAACTGAGGCATGTCATATAAGGGAGAAACTTGCCAGAAGTAGAGATTATTCTCTTATTTGTAGGATGTTACTTCATATTTGCTTTAACCTTCTGAGAGATGTCGCTTGCAGAAAAGGAATACTTCTCAAGACATTTCTTAGTCCTCAAAACAGTCAATGCTGTCCGAGGGCAGTGTCTCTACCTATGCTTATACCCACCTTTGCTGCACTTCCCTGTCCTTAAGCTTAGACAGAAGTACTGAAATGGTTCCCTTACCCTCTCTGTATAACTCTGAATATTTTCTAAGCATGTTTTTTTAACTTTGTAGAGTTTTGGTCAACTGGGAGTATGTCATAGGCAATTCTTCTTGTTCTTCAAATTTCTTTAACTGACTAAAACTTGCTCTCTGCTACTGAGGAATTTTGAAGAGTGGGAAAGCTGCCTTCTCTGTAGTGTGAGCCTGCTGCCATGCAGTACTTTCAACTTCCCTGTCATCCTATTACCATAATAGTTGGCAGTGCCTTTCTACATGTTGTCTAGAGCATTACTGCACAGAAAGAGAGAATCTGGCTCTCGTTTGGCCCCCAGCTGATGGGTAACTGTATTGTGCTGATTGTCTTGAATCTTTGTCCCTTAAGCATCCAGCAGTGATAGACAATGGCACTAGATTTTTTTATAACAGTATAGTATCAGGTGCTGTAATACAGAAGAGTGGTAGTTTTGGGACTGTGGTTGTATGCGAAGGTCTTTTTCTCCTTTCTTAAAACTCATTCTTCACCTCAGCTGAGCTGATTTTATTGGAGAACCAGAATCTGTCCGGACAGGAATTCTTTCTCTCTCTCTGTGATCCTGTTTCTCAGCACACAGCGCTTTGCTGTGCGCTGAATGAGGACCTGCTGGCCTTTGCACTTCATGGCTGTCCCATGCTGCTCCATCACTTTTCTGGGGAGTAGGAGACATTTGTGGGGCTTGGTGGGGGTTGGGACCCTAGTTCTTTCCCCTTGAGCCAGCTGGAGGCAGGGGAGTGATGCAGGCATGGGCTGGAGTGGAGAGAGGAAAGGACAAAGGGCTGGAGGCAGAGGGACAGAAGAACCAAGGAACATGGCGCTGGCTTGGGCAAGGCCAGTAGCTGCAATGCTGGGCAGTGCATGGGACTATCGTTGGCCAGTACCAGGCCAGTTTTGCTATTCAGTGTTGTTTGATGTGTATAAGAACATAATCTAAATGAGTGCATTTGGATACGTTTAGCATCAAGATACTTCTGCGTAACTAGTATGTCGCCTGTTACTGGCATCTGTCTGGTACAAATGCAAATGCAATCTGCTCATTTCGTGGAGGTCGTCACATATTCATGAACTAAGAAGAGCTTTTGGACATTTGCCGATTCTAAATATGACTGTGGTCGGAAGTTAAATGTTGAGAATTCTATCATGTGTTGGTCTATTTGGTTCTCAGTTATTTTTATGACAAAGCAATATGTGGTAATTGCCTATTATTATTGTTTGATAATAGGTTTAAGGTATTTCATCAAAATAGTTAGTAAATCTCTGCATCTGGGAAGTGTGTTTCCCTCACATGAAGAACGGTCTTTCTTTAAAAATTACGTATTAGGTACATTTTATGAAATAAACCCCTTTTGACTACATTTGCGTTTTGTTTTAGTGGCATTCTGTATGCATTTTGAAGCCGAATAAATGTTCTTCCTCATTCATATAGCTTAAAATCTACCAACTGGGGGCTCTAGTATTTCATTACTGGCAGTTCTTCCTTTTTTTGCCTTAGTCATTTAGTGGCTGTACTTTTGCACTTTCGCAACATTCTTCAACAGGAATAAACTTACTCTGAAGAGTCCTTGTTCTAGGAGTTTAAGAAGCCAAGTGTCTCAGGTCTCCGTTATATATATATATATATATATATATATTTGGAAGGGTCTTTTGTTTAGCTTACTTAAGTTTTAAACTCTAAGTATATATAGTAATTTAATTACTTTTCGCTCTCAGTAGTCTCTTAAATTAAAATGTCATAGATGTTTGTCTTATCTCAAAAAATTTCTTTGTTCGTGGAAATTCCAGTCTTATTTTTGTAAAGTATCACTTGTGTCTGCCTTGTTCTTTTTTTGAATATTATTTTTGATGAGTTTTGATTTCTTTATTAATCTTTACCTGCACACTAGCAAAGTCATCCCTGTAGTCATTATTTAATTTGTTACTGTTATGCTGACTTTGTCCAGAAACATGAAATGTATCTACAGTCATTATTTGTTGTAATAAATGTACTGATTAAATAAAAATTCCAGCTAAGAGTCTGTGAAATAGCAAAAAGATTTGGAATTTTATATAAAGGGAGAAATTTGACGTTCCCTGCTCAAAACTTACTGAATGTACTAAAAACATCAAAGGGCATATTTAGGAGATTTTGTCTTAAAATATGTTGTTATAGGCATGCTCAACAATGAGAAAACTTCTTGAACTGTTTTCGTAACCAAGAATGATATATGGGGAGCTAAGTAAAACACCTGTGATACAGCCCCACAGTAAGACTGCAGGATTAATAACTGTAGACTGAAGTTCAGTCCCTTCTGAAATTGTGTGTGTGAGAGAGTGAATGTGTGTGTGCGAATGCTTGTGTGTGTGTGCTTAAAACTGGAAGGCTTTATTTATTTATTTCACTTTCTTTTCTTTTCTGCTTTTCATATAGAAAATAAAAAAAGACCCTTTGGACTTGAAGCAAAGACCCCAAGCAGCATTCTGATTTGCCTCACTCAGAGTCCCTATTGTATTTATTTTCCTGAAGGTCTTTTCCTTCCTTTCTTTTTTTAATAAACACTTATAAAACTATATTGCTTGAAGTTGCTATCCAGCCGAAATACCTGTGAAAAGCTTACCTGCCTTGAGTACCTATGTTCCCTTGCTCCTCTGTTCATTTCTTCTCTGCTTTTTTTGTAGTGTTATATTTTCCCCTTCCTATAATCTTTCTACATTTCTCGAAAAACATTGTCTTGAAGGCTGTGATCAGTTTAATTTATTATGCAGCGTGGAGACTCAGTACAAGATAGCAGCTGAATTGTGGGCCAAGTTCAGCACGGAACAATTATACTCTTGCCAGGAACAAGAAGATGTCATCAGGAAGTCATACTCGGGAACTTCCATAGTCATGAAATAGCACATCTAGGGCTCTTACCAGTTTTGATACTGTGTGAATTCGCTACTGATAGCCAAAAGAAGACTGAACCTTTGTGTGATTAAAAAGGAGACTGGACCAAAGGCAGTGATAGGTGGAGTGTGAGATAGTAGTCTACTGTCTACCATGTAGGTCCAGTTGAAAGGGAGGATGAGATAGCACCTTCCAGGGTTGAAAGTGTATAGAGGCATAGCTTTAAAGTGTAGGTTGTGTGGGAAGTGTTAGAGGGGCAGGCAGGATTTAATCCTGAAAAAGGCCATCAGCTAGGGAGTAACTGTTCTGCATAGGAAATCTTCAGCTCGCTCTGCGGCAAATATTGTCTGAATAGCTACAGGCAACCAAGACCAAACATTGCACCAGTGTTTTGAAATGGGAGTATAAATGGACAGGGGTGCATGCCCATAATTTAGACTTTTTTATCAGATTTTTTTGCACATAGTTTTTGCTGGCAATCGGTTTGGTTGTGGGTATTTGCTGATGTTACTGAAGTCCGTAGCCTCAACCAGCTGGGCTTTACCTAACTGAAGTCTCACACAGCCATGGGGATGTCTTTCAGTTCCCTGCCTGGGTATGGCTTTGAGAGCGGGAGGAAGTGTTCGAAGCTGTAACTCTGTCATCTATCATGCTTAGGGAGTAATTACGACTATCCATTTTATTCCGTTTTTTCAAGTCTGGAAATATGACCTCCTTATAATATCTCAGAAATCTAAATATCACCAAATTATTTTTTAAAAAATGTAGCAAATGTCCATTTAGTCTTTTGTTTTTTTCATTTTATTTAAATGCTTTTAGTTGTTAGTCTGTTCTTCATAAAGTGATATCCTTGAAAATGCTTTTATACCATTAGTCTTTCTCTCTAGCTTTGTTTTCTCCTAATACTGCCTTTTGCATCCTCACGTCTTTCTTTATTCTCTTTGAAGAGAAACTGATTGTCATTTGGATGACAAATGATCTGTGCCATCAGTCAGTTTTCAGTTGCGTGTTTTCCTGTCCTCATGAAACTCAACTCCTTTTTGTTATTTTTTCTTTTTTAATTCCTGAGGTCTATTCCTTTGCCATATCTCTAAAAATCTCTGATTTGATCAGTCTTCAAAATCTTTTAAAATATTGATACATAATTTTGCCATAGAACCTGGGTTCCTTTAGCCTGAAGAAGAGTTTGTAGCAGCTCTGATGACAATAGGACTGTGCCCTACTTCCGCTCATGGGTTTTTTTGAATGGTTTGGTTTTCTGTAAAGCTTCAAAAGTAAATTTAAATATCTTTAGTTTAATTTTGAAGTTTTTACAGGTTATTGTAATTTCTGTAGCTATTTGTAGCTATATATGTTCTCTATATAATAATATTTATTTTTAAAGCTTGAATTTAAACAAAATGCCAAAAGAATCTGACAAGTATGCACACCTGTATGTTTTCTATTTAAAACTGATTAAAGAAATCTCCATACTGTTAGAAGACTATGAAATTTCCCTTCTAACTTAAAGCTATATGTCAGTGCAGTGTGCCATGATGAAGTTACACTGACAGTGTGATCAGGAGTGACTGATGTCTTGGGGAAAGCAGACATTTTTAAAGAGCTGTGTAAAGCTGTAAATATTTCATATTGTTCTTTACCAGGTATTATTTGAAAAGCTGACATCTGCATTTTTAATGTGTTTGGTTAGAGTCTAATGGTATATCAAGTCCTGATAAATTGAACTGACTTTGTAGAGATATGTTGCAGGTACATAAAGATTAGGACTACAGAGATTCACCCCAAAATTTTACAGGAGGCATTTTTAGTCAGATACTGTTTTAAGATGGGCTGATGAAAGCATTACTGGTTACCCAAACACATTGGTTTGTGTACCAGATGTGAGGTTGGTAATGCAGATGCAAAACATGCTTTAACTGGTTTGATGCTGAATACCAGAACATCTGTTTAAGTAGCCGAGTTATCAGATGTGCATGGAAGACCTGTATTTGTAATATTTCCGCTTTTATGGAGGTATTTGACTAGGAGAACATATCCTAATGGAGATCCCTGAATACTGCAACAGTGTTTCAAAGCAGGACTACTAAATAAAAGCAAACTAGGAAGCAGGGTATTTGCAACCACTGGGCAAACTGTCTAAAAATGGGAGCAGTGTAGATTCTAATCTTTCAGCCTTCCTTCTGCCCTGCCACCGCCACTTCCTGGAAAGTCTTCTAAAGGTGGCGTTGATATAGTCTTTACTAGTGTAAAATTCATTCTGCATTATCATGTGCTGTTCTGGGTACACCTGTGAGCAGCATTGCTGACACTGTGTTGTGGTGGCCTAGCAGAGAACAAAGCAAAAGCTCATACTATCAGAGATAATAAGTGGATGGTTTTCTGTGCTGGAAGCAGTAAACACATTGCTTGTTACGTGAAGATCATTTTCTGTGGGCTTTTTTTTATTTTTTTATTTTTTTTTTAAATAAAGATGCCACAGGACAGAAGCATAAAGATCAAAAGTCTCATATTAAGAGAGATGTGAAGGAAGTATTTTATTGCCTTCTCAACTTTTTAAAAGAAAACACAACTTTAGTAGTTTCTATTACAAAGTGTCTATTTACAAGGAAAAATAGTATATTCTTGCAGCCTAATTCTAGGTGCTTAAGATAGCAGGCTAGTATACATAAAATCTGTTAATAGTCCCTGGAGAGAGACAGGCTCCTTCAGAAAGCACTTCAGACAACTGTAGGGTTCTGTGGTAAATCTCTTCAGACTCTTTAGAAACGTCTTTTTCTTTCCCTCCATTGACTGTTCAGAGGCTTCTGTTGCTTAATGTCACTTGGGGATCTGAATTGGTCCAAACTGGTTCTAGATATGTTGCAGGTGCTCTAAGATTAGGATGACAGAGATTCAACACAAGATTACTAGAGTCATTAGAGCCACTTTTAGTCAGATGTCATTTTAAACTGGACTGATGATCCCAATTCATGCTGATCAGTATTCATGAATATACTTGGTGCTTTGAGTATCTCAAAAAGAGTTGGAAAACAGCTTTAAATATCACGATTTCAACATGATTTTACCTATGCTGGAATTATTGCTTGAGAATGAACACTTGGCATTTATGTGAACTTGGCCAATAAAATGTTGGTATCAATTCATATTGTCTACTTACAGTTATGAAGCAGGAATTTTCCATATAAATGTATAGAAATTGTCCCTGGCTGTACTTGGAAAACAGCAGGAAATGAAGTGTAGAACTCAACTGCTGTGTCCTATGCCCCAAGAGATGGAGACCTCACTGTAGTGTTTTTATCAGATGCTGGGTCTTATTTAAATATAAATGTTACAGAAGTGTGAACCTATAATTTCTATCTAAATTTTATGTTAGTTCCAAAAAGATGCTGCACATGTCCATAAATATTCTGCTGAGCTGTATCTGGACAGTGTTGAACAGCAAGATTGATTGTTACTGAAAAAAGGAACTGCTATACTGAGAGTCTGAGCAATCTCTGCTAGGTTTCAGTTACAGGTTAGCCTTTATTTTTTCTACCCAAATTAATGTTCTTAGTGTGTAAATGGGCACCAAGTCTAATGCCTGGCTGAGACTGAACCCTTGTGTCTTATGTACTTAGACCTCTGATCCTGCTTGTGCTGTGTACTGCTTTCACTATTAATATAAGGACCTAAGAAAGTATAATGTAGTCTACCACTATTTGAATAGCACAAGGAAATTACTGTCTGGGTGTGATTCTGGCATCTGGCTTCTCAGCGTAATTTACAAAAGTTTTGAATTGCTGTCAATATTTTCAAATATTGATAAATACCATTAGCGTTTATGAACTTTTGATATATAATTATAGTAAAAGCAAGATTTTAATTCAACTCTCTTTATTTAAATATGTTAAATGTTAAATAAAATAAAGTGAGCACCAGAATTCTAAAAAAAGCTTTAAAAAGTTTTGCCATTTTATGCCAATAAAGGATCTTGGTCTGAGGCCCAACATAATCCTCCAAACACAACTGCTTTCCAGGCCATGGTGAGTGCTTCGCTCTCACACCTTTTTGTATTTTTTTCTTCACTACAGTGCTCAGATACGGTTTATTGTGCCCATTACCTAACTGCTCTCTGTATTGTGCAGACTGCATCTTAGTACTTGTACTATTTCCCTTCCATTTTCACATCCTGCATGCTCATACTGTAGCATAAGGAGATAATTGAACTCATGTTGCACCACGTTTTGTGTGCAGCTTTTTCTAAATGCTTTGTGTGCCTCTTCTGTTGAGATAAGTCTCAATTTTCTTCCTCCCTAATGACTACATTGAGGATTTTCTAAGAGTGCAGTGACAATGCACGTGAAAGAGCTCTCAGTATCTGACTGATGACACTTCAGCAGCTAATTGCTCATAGAATTTTACTTCATGCACCTGTTTCGCTCAGTAGATTACTTTGGAAATCTACAAGGTGAGTGAAGCTTTGCCAAAATGTGTGAGATATATTCCAAAAACCACAAGCGTAATTGGAATTTATAAGGATCTGCTCTGAATGGTTCCTTTTTCTCCCACTGTAAACTCTACCAGTAGTAGATATTACTGACAGAGTGTGTTTATGAAATTTCTTAAGTTTTTACATTACTTTGCTTCATTTGTCATTCTGAACGATAGTTTTTGCTTTCAGTGAAGATGACAGACAAAAGTACTTACTAAAAAAATCATCAGATTATTGTGAAATCCTGTGGAATTATGAAATGTGTTGAGTCCAGTTTTTGAAAGAATACTGAGAATCACCGTGGTGAGTTATTTCATGAAAGAAAAAGGGAAAGGATAAGGCAAAAAGCAGTCCAACAAAAGTGTAGAAAATACCATGCATCCAAGAGGTCCTTTTCTGATAATTTGAAATTGATCTCATATAATTTTAGCATTCCTTGGATATGAAAAGATATTGCAGTAACCATGCTTGTTCAAATATGGCTTTATGTAGCTTAGTGGGTACTCTAGTTCCTGTAACCAATGTGCAACACAGTGTGCTGACCTCAGGGATACAGAGATTTGTGGAGCAGCAGCATTTGGCATAGCTGTATTTTTTTATTTCATCATCAGAAGTATTTATGAGAGGTCTTTATATTCTGGTCCTATTGCTGCCGCTCTTCCCACTCTCCTTTGTCTGTCATATTGTTGCTAGCTGGCACTAGACACACCAGTTGCAGAAATGAGAACACACAATTTTTGGGTGCAGTGGAAGAAATATAATCAATTTATTTTACTCCTTGTAAGGAAGGAATGGAAGAAAATGGAAGGAAATACTCAGGGAAGAGTATGCGATCGGAGTACCCAGCCTGTTCCCACCAGAGTCCCAGATTAAACTTTTGAGCTCTACTGACTTTTACAGTGTGTGCAGAGCGATAGTCCCAGGAATAAAACAGATCACGGAAAAAAATAAAAAAGGAGCCTAAAAGCTGGAGTAATTATAGTTCTCCTGCTTGAATCTTTAGTGATTTGCAAAACCTCAGTTTTGAGGCCTGTAGTAATGATGCAATACCTAAACAAATGTTGCACGAAACGTATAGTGAAACAGAATGGTTTTCTAGCACCACAACTCTTAAATCTACCAATTTCTGTACAAATGCATCATGTAACCTCCAGAAGTTCATCTGGCTTCTCCCTGTGTGTCCTGTTAGCTCCTTCCATGTCAGTCCTCTCCTTCCTCCACCACAGTAGCTTACAGGTTTTGAAGTTTCTGTTTTTACTCCCCAGGTGTAGGCAGAACAGTAGGCTTTTCTAAAGAGGTGATGTGGACAGAGACAATGTTAATGGTAGTAACTTGAAACCTATAATTCTTTCCAAACCAGTGAAAATGTGAACTATTTCAAAAATTGAAAGGGGTTTGTTTTGGCACAAAAACTGTGAAGGGATAAAACTGAAGTTTAGGAAGTATCCGACCAATATACACAATATACTCTTCAGTAGTGTCATTTTGAGTACCAAATCCTTAAGGATTTCTCCTGTTGCCAGGTGATGAGGCTATTTTGTAATGGACTGAAGGGAATGTCTTTGTACCACTGTATTTAGTGAAGTTAGTATGAGACTTAGAGTGTAGCAAAGATTTAAGTGAGATAAAACAGATGAAGCAGATTTGTGTCTCTCTCCTCCCACCTGCCCCCTTCCCTCCCTTCCCTTCTTTCTCTCTTATCTCTCCCTGCCCCCCGCCCCCCTTTTTTTTTTTCACCAGCATAGAAAGACTGTATTGGGATAACAATATCAGAAATCCTTTTGACATGTCTAGCTAGTGTAATTTAATAGACTTTTTGGAGTGTCACAAGAAAAGTTGCTGAAGACCATCAAGTTCTTGAGTATCTCAATACTTGTAGTAGAAAACGAAGACTGCTGTCTTGCAGTGAATACACTACATGAATTAGTGGGTCTTTTCCATGTTTATGTGCTGCATTTTTATTTACTGCTAGGCAAAGAGATATGTTTTCCTTCTTGCGGAATCATATTTCCTTTGAAATAAACATGCCTATATATGGCATATATCTTTTTTTAACAGATGTAAATTCTTATTCTTTTGTGTTGTGCTCTTTATTGAGTTTGTGTTGTCCTCTTTATTGAGGACTCAGAGCAATTAAGAGATTAAATAGGTTTAGTAGATCATTCAGTATACTTTAATAATGCATATTTTTCCTTCTCTATGTGGAGTGAAGCGCAAGTAATGGCAAATAAAGGATCTTCGTATATGAAACTCATTATTAGACAATGTTATATTATTTTTCCTCATTTTCCTCATTGTATTACATTATCTTTCCTTTCTCTGTACGTGCTAGTATTACAGAATCACAGAATTGCAGAATGGTAGGAGTTGGAAGGGACCTTCAGAGATCATGTAGCCCAACCCCCCTGCCAAGCAGGGTCACCTACAGCAGGTTGCACAGGATCATGTCCAGGTGGCTTTTGAATATCTCCAGAGAAGGAGACTCCACAACATCTCTGGGTAGCGTGTTCCAGTGCTCCATCACTCTCAAATTAAAGAAGTTTTTTCTCACATTGAGATGGAATTTCCTGTGTTCCAGCTTGTTGTGCCCATTGCCCCTTGTCCTGTCGCTGGGCACCACTGAAAAAAGTCTGGCCCCATCCTCTTGACACCTGCCTTTTAGGTATTTATAAGCATCGATGAGATCTCCTCTCAGTTTTCTCTTCTCCAGGCTAAACAGACCCGGGTCTCTCAGCCTTTCCTCGTAAAAGAGGTGCTCCATTCCCTTGATCATCTTTGTAGCTCTCCGCTGGAGTCTCTCTGGTAGTTCCTTGTCTTTCTTGAACTGGGGGGCCCAGAACTGGACACAGTACTCCCAATGCGGCCTCACCAGGGCAGAGTAGAGGGGAAGGATGACCTCCCTTGACCTGCTGGCCACGCTCTTTTTAATGAACCCCAGGATGCCATTGGCGTTCTTGGCCACAAGGGCACATTGCTGGCTCATGGTCAACTTGTTGTCTACCAGGACTCCCAGGTCCCTCTCTGCAGAGCTGCTCTCCAACAGGTCAACCCCTAACCTGTACCAACACCTGGGTTTATTCCTCCCTAGGTGCAGGACCCTACACTTGCCCCTGTTGAACTTCATTAGCTTCCTCTCTGCCCAACTCTCCAGCCTGTCCAGGTCTCGCTGTACGGTAGCACAGCCTTCTGGTGTGTCAGCCACTCCTCACAGTTTTGTGTCAGCAAACTTGCTGAGAGTACACTCTGTCCCTTCATCCAGGTCGATGATGAATATGTTGAACAAGACCAGACCCAGTACTGACGCCTGGGGAACACCGCTAGTTACAGGCCTCCAAATGGGCTCTGCACCACTGATCATAACCCCAATATATTCAACCTGAATTAGTGTGAATTTGTATACTGGCCTCAGAATTTAGGACTGGAAGGGTTTTCCTGAGTCACTAAGGTTGATTTTTACTATAACAGCTGTAATAGCATATCTTTTCTTTGCAATTCCTTTTAAAATTTTTATTTAAAATCATAACTGGATTTAACTTGCGTAATCCTTTATTTACAGACAGAAGTCCTGTGGCAGTTTGCATGAACTAGTGAGGGAGAAGTACATCCTGAACCTTCACACTAGTTTCTTTCAATTCAAGAACAGTCATAGTTGGAAGTACACTGTGATTTTTAGATTTAGGCTTTTGCAAATGTTGTTATCCTTCGAAGTACATTAAATTGAATACTAGATTCCTTTCAAATGTGGATTTGGGAAGTTCTGATGTGATTTCCAGTTTTTCATATAAGGACATTGGTTGTCCAGTAGCTTGTCCTCTGGTATCCATATCAGGCATACATATTTTTTGTGGGTATGGCTTAGTTTTACTTTTTAATGTCTTTGAGATTGTATGGGTAAAACTAAGCAGAATTTATCCAACAGATATGTTAATCACAGTTCTGATCATGTTGCAAATTAAGTATGCATACTTTTTGAGAAACCTTTTTTTCTACAGTTAAAAATGAATATAACACATTACTTTTTAAATGTTCTTACTGATCCCGTTATTCTTTCTGTGCATTTTACAAATAGGATGTGATGTTTTGAGTATGCTTCAGGCTTCAGTAGTTTGTATAATGTTCTATTTTCTGCAGCAAAAGCATGTCAAGGTGATCTCTGTGGGTGGTTAATATTTTCTGGAGTTTATTCTTCAACCATGAAAATATGCAAAACTGGAGAGCTTGATGGTATGTCATATATTTAGGTATAAAAAAATATATTTTTCAATTTTAACTTCATTAAAAAGAACAGCAAAAAATCACAAGTGTAGCATATACTGTTTCTTCGTGGGTGAACGCAGCATTTGTCACTCCTGACTTGTGTTTGTGGTTATGCTGGTGAGCAATTCTTGTGATGGCTTAGATTGTAATTTTGTGACAGTATAGTGTAAAAGTGTCATATAAATGGAATATTTTAAAACATAATATTCAAAATCATAGAAAATCATAGAATGAGGAGGAAAATCTCTCTCAAAATTATTGAATGTTTGCATTTTAGCAGAAATACTCTTGATTTGTTTGACAGGCTTCAGGTATTATTTTGCTTGTTTTCAAATGTAAGTACTTTTAAAAACAATTATGGAAAGCAACAATAACCTCTCTATAAAAGAAACATAAACATTGTAACAGTATTTGAATAGGGAAGAATTATTAGAAATCTGATTATTAAAGAACTGAAAGGCAAAAGCTGAACATTAGTAATGAATGCTGTCACTACTGTTACAGTAGTAACAAGAAAAAAATAGGAGTGAAAATGCCAAATATATCCATATACATAAAATGCATTTGATTTATAAAAACGGAATATTGAAAGAAGCTACCGAGCATTTCAATTAAATGCATACTTTTTTTTTCTTTCAAGACTAAAGCAAACATATAAGGAAATTAACTGTTACTAAGAAATAATAATGTGCCTGCATGCTGATTGCCTGCTGATAGCATGTTTAATCATTGCTTCTGTCTTTCTTCTGTTTTTGTTTCCTTTAACCTGTGTCTCTGGGAAATTGTATTTCTGCTGTTTGTGTAGCATATAGGAGAAGTGAGTCTTTAGTTATAGATGGGAAGTCTGAATATTTTTCGGGTATGTCTCACTGAGGTTATCCTCTCTGGTATAGTGAAAAAATCCAAAAGGTATCTGCAGCAGAGATATTTTCATATTTCCATTGCCATTCTTGGCAGTTTGATTTACCTCATTAAAAGACTGGAAAAGTCACTCAGAGTACCTCCAAGCTCAGGGTCTTTATTCTAGATGAGAAATTTGTTCTTTGGAGCTCAGGCAATTTGCAGAATTTGTGAATCACTTTGGTGCACAACTCTGGGCATCATAAGGAGTATCACACTGATGTTCTCCACCAAGAGGCAAAGCAAAGCAAGATCTTTACCTTGTAGAAAGAGTTAATCGGGCTATAGAAGAGCTGCAAATACATCAAAACCAGAGAACATATCTGTGCTCAGCTTTCTCATGGTTATCTCTGAGAACACTGACTTTTTAAGAACACAGTTTTCAGAGTCAGAAAGAAGAGAGGAAGCTAAGGACTAGGTCCAGTGTGCTACCTTTTTTTTTTGATGATCACTCTTCGCACAACCTTTTCACTTCTCAAGATAGCAAGACAACTACATCTTAGAAGAGTTTTTTTTTTCAGCATTCTAGTCTCATCCCTTTCTCATACCATAGGTAAAATGGGAAATTTGCTTTAAGCCCACCTACCCAGCAGCTCTACTGATACCAGCACTAGGAAGATTTGGGTGAGGTGCTTGTAGTCTTACATTACTGGTCCCGGAATGACAGTAGTAATTCTGGTTCCTTACACACATTTACCTGTCACAGATCCCTCATCTCTTACTGCTACTCTTTGATCTGCAGTGGGGGAAAGTCGCTGTAATGACATAGTTAATGCTACAGGAGTTCATAAAACAAATATCCTGTGCGAAACAGCTTAAGCTGTTGGCATTACAGAGAATGAGCTGTCTGGATACCCTGTTCTTGCAATGAGGTACGGCGTTCCTGAGGTGAAGTAGGGTGATCTGTGTCTGATTGGAGGCAGCAACCATTTGGCTTATGATGTTCCATTCAAAAGGTTGGTTGATCTTTCTCCATTCTTTGTGACTGAAGTTTATAAAGATATTTAAAAAGAAAAGCAAAGCTTGCTTTGGTTAGGAATTTGATCTTGCCATCAAATCTTGACTTAGGTCATGCAGCTGGTGTGCTGGTGTAGTCACATTCTCTTAGCCATGGTAACAGCTTTTATTGGTAGTTGTCTCATTTGTGTGAGAAGATTGGAGGTATGTATTACTGACGGGAGATCTGTCCTCCCGTCTCTGATAGTGGTGGATTGCTCGTGCTCCCCCCATGCCATCTGTGTGTCCTGGAGGCAAAGGTTTCACTGAGGACTGTCCCAAGTTCCTGTTTATAGTTATGTGCTGCCCAGAAGGCACTTGTTGATTCACTGTAGAATACTCCGTCAGAAAACATGACTTCAGAAGTTCTAATGATACTAGATTAGTTGCTTCTCTTTGTGCTACAGCAATTTTACTCTTTCTTCTAATATACAGTAAGTTGTCTTGTTACATTGTCTCCATATATCTCTAAACTGCCTTTGTTCAGAGACACTACATACAGACCTAGAGTACATCTGATGGTGATGGATTTTTCAATGTGTAGCAAAATATTTCGATAATGGAGAGCATAAAGGCAGCTGCAGATTTTTGTCAGTATATTATTTGATTGCTTTTCTAATTGCAGAATTCTAATGACAGTCAAAAATGGAAAAATATTATGAATCAATCTAACAGCACAACTTATTTCAGAAATTCCTGTGTGCAAACATTTCTGGTTTGTGTAGGGGTTGTAAAATTCGGTGCACAAACAAGTTATTAGAAACGCACTTTAGAATTTAATAAATGTGATATATTCTAAAGTTACTTATCTGTAAATGGCGATGTGTAGCCCATTAGCTGTACTGGCCATCCAAAGTTTTTACATTGTCTGAAGCTGGTGGGTATTTCCATACCATCTAAGCGGCGATGATAAAGTAGGATGTCAGAAAAAGAGAGGAGAAATACGGAAATAGTAGAAAATATATCTTCCAATTGTCTAAATTTTTTTTAAGGAAAAGTATCTTTCAGAAAATTTTATATACCTCACTTCTATAGAAATTTTGAAATTGATAACTGTAGCTACTCAATGAAATTGCAGTACTTTACTTTCACTTCATGCAATAACCAAAATCAGTCAAACAATTCAGATCACCTGTTGCTTTATGATTTTCTTCATCTATAACATAGAGGTGCACTAGGAACACTAAGTTTAAACTTGTGTTGTAATTAACATTTAATACCAACCCAAATCCCTCTATTTTACACTTCAGTGATTGAAAGAGAACAAGCAGAAATAGCCATAGTAATTTTGGTCAGAGGTTATTGACTTCAGCAATGAAAGAGATTTAAAATATATTGCAAATATATATTTTTGCTGCGTGTCAGTGAACACTGTTTCAATACCTGTCTGGCACATGAGAAAATAAAGTTGTATTTATCAGCAAAATTTGTGTGTTTGCTTTGCGATTAGCGTAGACATATTAGCATGTATTTTATATGAATTAGTTGGGGTAAAGTTTTAACAGATCATATAGAGAGTTTGGCATCAGGAAAGTGATTTATAAATAAGTGGATAAATGCAAAAAGAGCAAGGGTAAAAGTATGGAATTCTTTGGTTAAGCTTCAGATGAACTTCCAAATGTAAGAATTTACCTGAGCAGCTTTATATGTTGCTATAATTGCTCACTACTGAAGCCTTGTAAAAATAATGTAAAATCTGCTGAATGTAGCCCACTTGTTTTATACTTGACATGGTGGGCTTGATTCTGTGTCCTGCAAACCTGAGATATCCTGAGAGCACGGGTAGATATGATACAAGAGACCTGCACCCTTCTGCATTGCAGCTGGAGGCCAGATGGGGTTACCTTGGATGTTCTGGGCAGCTGAGTAGATCCTGCCATGTTTCCAGAGTTGCCAAGAGGCAGGATATTTTCTCTTCTTTGCAACGTAATAAATTATTCTAGTTTTAATGGATGCCTTGAAGCTTTAGAAAGGCTCTGACAGTGTGTTTTGAATATTTTGAACTCGGGGGCCAGATCTTGTTTTCTTGTCTCAGGCACAGAGTTTTATTACAATCAGTAGAGTCAACAGAATGATGACTTAGCGAAACTGAAATGATCTCAGTTTTATATTTATTTCTCCTTATAAGATATCTACCAAAAGGTGTGCAGCAGAGATGGAATCAGAGATACAACAGCATTGCATGAATTCTAGTTGTGGAATTCACAAATAAAAGAATTTCAGAAGTGCTCAGTTCTAGCTTTAAATCTGTTCTGCTAAAATCAGTGGGAATTTCACTATTGAAGAGTAGCCTAGTTACATCAGTCCTGAGCCTCCCTGGAAATCTCTTCCCTCTAGTAACATTTCAGAAAGCACCTCTTACAGTATAGTGTTTAATGGTAACATCACATGAAATTAAATTTATTTTTTGTATTTCATTGAAAAGTTTCAATTGCTTTAAATCAAGGACAGTTTAAATTTCCTACAGGCGGTATGCAACACAAGGCCTTTCTGAGACTGCTGGCAGGCAGTTTGCAAACAGGTCCTTTTTACATTACAGTTCAGGGCAGCAGGTTCATATTTAAATAAATGCTTCATGACATCAGTAACCCATGACTTCAATCTCTTTTACTTTACCTTTGACACCAGCATATTGGTGCTTGTCTTTACCCGCATTTTAACATTGTCACTGTTTATTCTTTCATTATTCCCATTAATTTTTTCCTTTTCTCCATCAACTGTCTTTCCTTCTTTTTTCCCTCTCTCCTGCTTTCATGACTTAACTCTTCAGCTGCTTGTGTTTTTCCTGTTATCACTGCACAAGACTCCAGATAAGGGCAGGTGGAAAAGCTACTGCTGAGTAACATCTGAGATGCATCTGCTGTGGTGTGACAGACCATCTGCATGCTTTAAACACCAGCTTACTTGATCTTTTTTATTTACTGTACTGGAATTAAACGTTTGTTCTTGTACTTACATGGCCACAGGTGCACCCAGAGCTATCCCAAAGCAGTTAAAAGTCTGCAACCCAGGACACCCAGCAGTGACACAATTGTCTGCCAGTACTCTTAATCATGCTTTCCTTCTTTTCCCCTTCCACCAGGCACATACCATGGTCTCCACAGCTTGCTCTTATTGTTCCCTTTTGCTTTTGGCATTTGACTTCTGTTACCATTTATCATGTTTTCATCTCTCAGTTTTGAACCGAGGTATTTCCCATTTCTTTTGTTAAATTTGCTTGTGAAACAAGAAAAGTTACTGAGAAGGTTTACTGCATGTATCAGTAGCTGTTTGGTGCAATGGGATTGAGATCAATTCTGTGTAACGTAGTCTTTTTGGTAGAGAAGTTTCAGCCATGGTGACAATATTTGTGTTCCTTACAGAAACAAGGTTTTGTTGTTTAAATGAGCTAGAAGTTTTAAAAAGCTTTATAGTTGGGATGCTGTAATGTACATTGCAGTAATGTAGGAAAGATGTCTGAAGCACATTATATTGGGGACCATATATATAACAGTAGGAGATTTTTACATTAAATTTCTGCTTTCTTGATTTCACACTTTTAGGGCTACCAGCCTTCGGAGTATACGCAGTAAATTTTCACAGCGTTATAGTATATAAAAATACTTCAAAATATTAGCAAAATGTCCCATATTGTGGTTCTGTAACGAGAGCAGGTAAGTGTGGTGGGTTAGCTTTGGGCAGCCCCTCGCTCACTCCCCTCCGTGACAGGACAGGGGGCAGAAAGCGGCATGAAAAAAAGCTCATGGGTTAAGACAGAGACAGGGAGATTGCTTACTGGTTACTGTTACAGGCAAACCAGACCTGACCTGGGGAACATTAATTTAATTTATTGCCAATTAAACCAGATTTGAGTAGTGAGAAATAAAGCAAATTAAAGCCTCACTTTGTCCAGGAAGCAGCACCTCACCTTCTTCTTCGCTGACCTTGGCGTTGGCAGAGCTGTTTCTCACAGCTTTTTTTCCCTTCCTCCTCTGCCTGTGTGGCGATTTTGCCCTTTCCTAAATCTGTTTTCCCTAAGGCGCTGCTTGTCGGGGGGNCCCTGAGATGCCACCATCTCCGCTGCGGGGTTCATCTGTGCCCTGGGGTGGGTGGGTTGGATCCGGCTGGAACCGGCTGTGTCCGGCACAGGGCAGCCCCAGCCTCTCCTCACAGAGGCCGCCCCGCAGCCTCTGCTGCCGCTGCCTCGCCGCAGACACCCCGTGCAGTAAATAATCTATAGTACTGTTGGGGGGGAGATAATTATTCATGACTGAAAGGAAATAAAGAATCCAACATGAACAATGTGGCATGTTTTTGTAGGTTTTGGGGTGAAGCGAGAAACAAAACCTTAAATCAAGACAGGTCCTTTTTAGGTAAGTGATTGCAGGCTGGGGAAGAGGCCACAGAGGGATTGAGGGTAGGTGGGGATTGGCCTGCTTGGTCTGAAAAACCAAGACCTAAATAGTTAAAGCATATTGTTACCATAGCTAAATTACTGTTTTGGTAGAACGGTAAAAAACATGAACTACTTTCTTGCAAGGAGAGGCCTTTGTTCATCTCACAGTAAGATCTGGAAACGAAAAGCTGAAGTTTAGGTGTTACGCAGTAATTCTCTGTGGAATGTAAGTGTAAGTTTTTGTGTTTCATATTCCTGATTTTATAGTGGAGGGTGCTTATTTTTCAGGGTTAGAGACTATATGTTGGTGCCACTGATTATATATAAAAATGAAAGCAATTTAGGAACAGAGCCTGTATGTTACCTGGCACTTTTTAATGAGTCATAGTGGGTCAGTGGAAAAAAATTCCTTCTGGGGCATTGAATCAGACTCATATCCCTGACAGGAATTTCCACAGGATCATATTCAGTCAGTTGTTGTAAATTAAAATTTGTTGGCTTTAGAACAGCCAAAGCAAATGGTGTTACTGGCAAAGTAATCGCACTGTACCTTTTTGAAGTGAAGTTCTTACCTGCCAGGATTCTCTTAGCATATGCGTTTCAGTCATCCTTCTTTAAAAGAAAATATATGTTAATATTTTGGAAAGCAAAACCACATAGTTTAGCTTATTAATATTTTACTGTATTTATTTTATATTGAGTTTGTACAGTGCCTGGAGGTGTTTGTATGTGGAAAATTTTATTCATGTGAAATTGATTGATTGATTGATTGATTGAAGAAAGTCACAAGATGAGCATAACAATAGAAAAATACCTGTCCAAGAAAATTTATTGTTTTTAAAATATAGAAGCTATCCACATTCCCATTAAGTTTTGATTTGTACGTTTCAGACAGAAGATGTTTTGTGTTTCATGAGCTACATGTGCATCATACAGTGCAGGAGGTTGCTATGGCAATTGCTTTGCTCATTTAATATGAAAGTTGATGCAGAAATGAGAATTTGTATAAATGCCTAAATTAACTTGTACCCTTCATTTGTTTGAAAAGCATTGGGTTTTTTAATCCATGAAATAGGTTAAACTTGATTCTTTATGAACAAATACATTTTCTTATCTTATGAAAGTCAAAGATTTGATCACTCTTTCTTTGGCTTTTACTGTTGGTTTAAATCACTTGAGTAAGAGGCTTTGCTGCTGTGACAATATTGTCCAAAAGGTAATTAAAAATAGTTGTAGAAGATATTACCTCAGTATTTACTGTGGAATCCCCTACAGAAACCTACTGAGTGTGAAGAGTTGTATTGCAATTCTGCAGGTATGGGAGACAGTTCCCAAACGTTACATGCAACATTTGGACCCTGTGTACAGTATATTTTCAAAAGCTGAATTAAAGTTTCTTCATAGAATTTAAAGGTCTTGTCCCAAAAGTCAGACTGGATCTGAGAAAAGTGTGGCTAGAACAAAACCAGGGTATTGCAGAGCAACTACTTAGAGCGGCCAAATAACAAATATTTTAAAAAGCATATAATTACTAATTCTACCTAACGTCCAACTTAGAAAGTAATCACTCATGCAAATTTTTCTTCATAGAAGATCAGGTTATTATTTGTAAGTTACTATATACTTCATTTTGGTAAGGAGCGATACGGGAGACCAGCAGGACTAGATTTATACTCGTGTGTCTTTACTGATGTTCTCATCCTGCTCCATACCGGTTAGCTGTTAATATAATACCAGTGACTTCAGTTATAATTACAATTACTATGAGCATTTATGCTGGTTTTGACAGAAGGGTGGATAGAAGCTTACTTGTGAAATGTTTTTTTTTCTTAACTGAAGATCCTGTTTTGTTGGTGAGAATTTCTGCTAACAAAAATGGATCAACTTCTTTGAGGTACATCTATGTACCTGTGTCATGTAGGCTGGACATGTATCTTTAAGGAAGAAAAAGGGTGATTTATAAAGCATTCACAAGAATATTATTGTAAAGGGATAACAGCTTACAGCATTTTTTGTTTATAATTACTAAGGAACCAGGTATTGGTGCTAGAGCTCAGATCCTTTGCAGATTAGAGATTTGAAAATGTACCTTTTAGTTCACTTGAACAATTGTGTACAAAGCTGATGCACAATCCCTTTTATGTATGCTTGAACTCTTGCGTGTGTGTAGAGAGAGAAGAAGATCATTCTGGCTCGTGTTTGAAATACCTTGTATATCATTTATTGACAGCTTATCCCTTCTTAAGCCAGGCACTGGTACTCAGCATTCTGACATACCCCTTATCTTCCTGCTCTGAGCACTCAGTTCCTGTAGTTTTCATCATTCTTCCATAACAACAGTATGAGGATAAGACTGGAAAGTAGAAAAGATCAAGTGTCCATCATTACCCTGTCCTGTCATGGCATCAGTGGCTACTATTTTCATTCTTTTTTGCTACTGATAATGACATGCAAGTGCAACAAAATAACGGTATCAAATGACTACTGCCAAAAGTGATGTGAATGGAGATGAGTAAAAGTCAAATCGGATGACCTGGAGTCCCTTCTCAGAATTCAAGGGCACATTCAGAGAGGATAGTGGTGCATTATCTGTTATGTCTAGTAAGCCACAGGTCTCTGCTCACCAGCAGTAACCGGCCACACAACCACCATGGCTGGAGTCAGTGTTTAGTAGCAGAAGTCACTGTCCAGAACTTAAGGGACATTCCATTTACATCTGCTGCTTCCTAGGAACAAGGCCTCTTCAGTGAGTGTGTCATTCATCAGTTACCGATGAGGAACAGAACACCAGTGAGCGTGCTTTTGGGGTCATCTAATTTACAGGAGGAAAATAGATCCCATTGTGGAAGTGACTGTACAACGGAAGATGGGGAACACATGGGGTTCTTGAGAACTGGACATAGCTACAGCTGGAGGCCTGAAAGTCCCTGAAAAAGAGCCCCACCAGTGTCTCTTCTCCTCTCAGCTTGCTCTAACCATTTGTAGTTATTAGTGCCTTTTGGCCTCCAGAAAGCCACTTATTTCTATCTAGCTTTTTTATTATTATTATTTTTAAAAAAGTTTTTAACCTTTTGCATTCTTGCAACTTTTTATGTATTGTACTTAAGTGATATGAGAAACTTTTTAGCATATGGGTGTGTGGCCCACAGCTGGGTTTGAGGTCCAAGCCAGTCTAGATCCACCAAGGACTTTAGCACATTTAATGTCCTGTAGCTCAGTTATACATTTTGTAAGAAATCACACTTTTTTACTTGTTTTGAACCGGTGCCTGGTAGCTTGGTTTTTTAATTCTTATGCTGGAGTGTTGGCCTCCTCCATGCCCCTCCCATGTTTTGGGCTTTTTTCATATCTCTTTCAGTCATCTCTTTTCCAACCTGTAGCATCATAGTCTACATCTCTATTGTCTGTATGGAAGCCATCTGTACTTTTGACTATCCTGTTTTTCTCTGAATCTTCTACAGGTCTATGGTAACTTTTTTTGCTAGGGAGGGAAATGGGAGAAAGAGCTATATACTAGGTTCTAGATACTGTTGCATTTCCACTGAATTTATACAGTTGCATGATGATCTTTTTATTTATCTATGCCCAAACGCCCCTTTCTTAGTGCTTCCTGTTGTTTGATTTGAGCTGAGATTTTCACATGACCATAATTTATAGTTGCAAATGCTCATTTTTAAATTATTCAGCTGTCAATGCAGTTAACAGTTTCTTCTCCATAGAGATCATTGTACATTTCTTCTCATAAAATATTACTTGCTGTTTACCAGTTCACGTTCAGTTTTATATTTTCTTTCTGCAATTCTTCAGTCTGCCCTCATGTTTACTACCCATGGTTTAGCGTCAGACGCAATGTTGTCACATCATGGCTCATCCCTTTTCCAGATAATTTTTGAATATGCTGGACAGCACTGGCCTTCTTACAGATAGGTGCTTTGGGTCTCCATTGCTGATTACCTTCTGGGAAATACTGCAAACGGGCACTTATTCTTAATATCCTCTCTTTTAATTATTTTAAGGATTGCAAGGACCTTCCTTGTTTCTCCCATGCACTTTAGTTCGTCTTCGAGACTTTGGGTAAGAAAGCTTATAAAATGATTTTTGGAAATGCATGACTTATAAGTGGATTTCTTTTGTCCATGTTCTCGGTGACTTCTCCAAAAACCTGTGATCATCTGAGACATGGCTTTCCTTTTCATACTGGAATGTTGGCTCCTTCCCAACACGTCATATATGTTGACATACGCATATTCTTTGTTGTAGTCTGTACCAAGTTGCCTAGTGTGAACTCCCATGTGTACTGATCTGTAGTTTTCTGGATCTTCTCTAGATTTTCTTTGATTGATTTCATATTTACCACCTTCCTTAGATAATAAGACAATTTGGAGCATTTGTGCATTATTACAAGTTCAGCTATTTCATTCTCATGTTCCTTTAGAGCTGTTGGTGGGATACACTCCCGTGAAATAATGTTTGTCTTTTTGTTCTCGTCTTCTCTAATGGCATTTCAATTTTAAGACAGATCCTCTCATGTTTCTCTGTAAGGAGGGTGTTGGGCCTAGTAACTTCTCCAATCTCCTCTACTGTGGATGCCTGTATCGTGGCCTCTTCTCTCTGCCAGCCATGGGCAGAAGCTCCTAGGTATGTGGAAGGCTCCTCTCTAGGCCTGATCCTGACCCCCAGCCTTGGCCTGTCCCCACTGAGGTGCCTGATACTGTGGTCTGGGGCTGCCCCCGGCTACCCCTGTCCCACCTTGCTCCCTGGCTGAGGGCAGCCAGGTCCTGCCCTGCCCATGGATAGCCCCTACCTGGCCCCCAGCCCATGGGAAGCTGCCGGTCCCCTCAGCTCTCTGACACCTTCCTGTGTATTTATATTTAAGCCTTCCGGAGATGACAATCCTTTCTGTTTTCATCACTTGGACACAACTTAACCTTTTAGAATGATGCCTTTTCCTTTCTAATAACTTCCTTTATCCTGTTTGTTCATGACGGCTCCCTTCTGTGAATTTTCTCAGTCTTTTTTGATAGGTTGTATGCATTTCTTCTGAGCTTGCAAAAGGTGTCTTTAATCAGTCTCCATGCCACCTGTAAAGATGTGACTCTTATAGCTGTCCCTTTTTTTCTTCCTGTAACAAGCTTACTCATTTTTATTCAGTGACCCTCTTTGAAATAGTGATAGGTTTTTCTTGGCTTTTGCTGCACTTTCAAGGACATAGATTCCAATCTACATCAAAGCAGTTATTGACTGTGGCTAGAAATTTACTTTGGGTCATACCCTGATGTGACATGTACTTGTACAAGGCAGGCAGAAACATCTAACAGCCCTAATATTTATCTGCCATACTTATAGGGACATTTTTCAGTGTTAGGAAGGTGCTCTGTTTCTTGGATGTCTTTAGGGATGGGTTAACAGCATGGGTTATGTTTATATCCTCTGTCTTTCTCAATGTTGGCTTCCTTGGCCATTGCTGAAAGAGAGTCTCTGGGTTGTTTGACATGAATGGACTGTTAACTTCCAGATGGATCTCATACTCAAGAGCAGTCATTCTCTAACTTTTGTGAAAAAACCTTGAATCTTGGATCTTGCCCAGTAACCTGAAGTGGTCCATATGAAAATATAGCATAGTTGGAGACTTGCTTGTGCATTTGTGTCTGGTGGGAGGACTGGCTTGTAGGAGTTTTCTCTCTATAGTTCAGTGTAGCTCTGAGTAGGGAACCAAAGAGCGGATGAAAAAGATGCGTGAGCAGCATCCTCTAGAGAGGCCTCTTACTCAGGTCACTGGGCAGGATGTCTGAGAAGGAATATGCCATCAAAGGCATTTTCTTTGCAAAAGACACAAAAAATGAAGTCATGCCAAATGTCAGTTTTAGGGAAAGGGATGTCTGCGAGGATCCAGTCATCTTACAGACATTTAGTTTGTGACAATTATCTGTAGCTAACCATGGTGGTCATATCAGTATTAAACCGACCTCATAAGCAGTGTAAGCAATCCTTGAGGTGCCCAAACTGAGGATGTGGTAAGGCCATGGAAGCCCCATGCTGATACAGTGGGAAACACCTACTTAGCCGATGCTGTCAACAGTCAGCTGATGGAGATAACAGCAATTGGTGGGACAATTGCCTGTCTTTATTTTCATGGTGGCTCTTTTGGCAGGAGATTGTGGTTCCCCAAGTAGGTTGTCTTAGAACCTTTTCTTGTTTGTTTGATTGTTTTTTTTCTCCTCCCTTTTCCTCACAGTTTGTTTGGCTTATTTATCTTCCCCCCACATCCCCCCACCCCCCCTTTTCCCTTTTGGTCTTCAGAAGCTTAAGAGGGGTGTGTGTGTGTCATGTTTTCTGGCAGTTTGTGGATTTTTTGTGTATCTTGATGGATTAGGTGGGCTATGTGTATTTTGGGGAGTGGAGTTTAACTGTTCTGTGTTTCTTTTTCCCCAAAAATTGTTTGTGTGACTGTTTAATTTTTTCTATTTTGTTTTTTTTTTTTTTGGTTGGGATTTCAATTTATTTATTTGGATGGGATTTTTGTGGGTGGGCAAGAAGCAGTAGGAGCTAGAGCTCTCCATGCATATGCAGAGCTATGGCATCATAGGAATAAACTGCCAAGTGCCAGAATAACTTGAATGGTGGGAGCTCAGTGGTGGATGGATGCAAGCTCTACACAAGAGTCAGGCAGAGGAAGAATTAGGAAGGTTGCCCTTTACGTGAAGGAGTGGTTTGAATGTGTGGAGCCCTTATGTGTGAAGGTTTCGATTCAATATAAGGGAAAATATTTTCAATGAAAGGACAATTATGCAGCAGAACAGGTTGCCTAGAGAAGCCAGGTTGTGGAATTGCCTTTTTCAAAATTTTTGACGATGCATGTGGCTGATGTCCTAAGTGACCCAGTCAAAATTCAGGTGCTGTTTTATGCAGGAGTTTAGACTAGACAACCTCCTAGTGTGAGTGAATGAGTCTGTGATATGGTGCATGCATCATGGCAGAAGGGTCAGGTGCTCTTTGACTTAATTCCTTACTGATTTATAAATCTGTACATAACGTCTTCTTACAGAAACAAACTAGATATGTAAGGCAACCCAGGATGATCATATATGTGCTCTTATGAGACAATACTTTTTAAGGTTGTCACTTCTACATTTTCATCTGATAGTATTCCTGAATCCCTTTTAATTGTCACATAAGAAAACAGGAGAAACAAATTTTAATTCTGGAAATAAATCACAAAAATGCAGTGCTATTGTGTTTATGGTATTGTAGATCAAACCATTTAGGAATAGTTCATTGCTCTCATTTTTGTTTATGTTCTTCTCCCCTAATTGTTGGAGGCTGCTGCAGTTTATTATGATAGGAAAATTCAACAAGTGGAAAGTGGTTCTTCTCTGAGATTTCTTAGAATAAACTATATGTTTTCAGAAGAAAGACAGACATGCCTGAAGATAAAGAAAGACATGGTATCTGTGCACATTGGATAAATTGTTCAGAAATCTCCATGAATATGGTATTGGTATTGTGCATACTTACAAGGTTAGTGTCAGCACGGGTTATCTATCATGTAAGTGCAAGTCAAGCAAGTTAGACCTGCCTCAGGGGTGGTTTAGTATGTATGCCCAACTGTTCAGACAAAGCTGCTGTGGAGGTTTTGGAAGAGAGGACTGAGGATGGGTGATTTTTCCTTTGCTTCAGGTTTCTTATTTAGTTGTATTGTCTCCATTTTCTCCAGTGTGCCTTGATAAGTGCAGGTGATCAGTGTCCTATTAACCTTTGGGATAAGACAGACCTAAATGGAACACCCTCCCTCCCCAGTCACTCCCCCTCTCCCAAGAGGGGTTATATGTAACCTGTACATCAGTTACACAGTGAATAGGACATACCGGAAGTTGATGATATATTTAGTCCGTGTCATCTTTTTTTTTCCTGACAATTTCCAAGGCATTAAATGCTAAATTTTGAATGCTTTTCTGTAAATTTCATTATTTTCCTTGACCTATTTCTTTGTATAGTTGCATGTTGTTATGATTAATTGAGTATAGTTATTTTGATTAGCAAATTCCATTTTCTGAAAATTCAAGATTAATTTTAGTGGTATAGAATATAATGTGAAATTTCAAAAGTACATAGCATTTGTTAAAAATTTTGTAAATTATATAGTTGAGGAAGGTTGACAGCTCAAGAAGCATTCAGGAATTCATTGTTTTCTCTGTGCCAGGTAAAAAAAATGGTTGCTTCTCCCACCACCACAGTTCTTCTCTTTGGACCCACAAAATCCAGCCTTCATTTGTCCAAGTAGTAGTGTAGAGTAGCATGTAAAAATTGGCTAATGAGATTACAGTAGTATGAAGGTCTTTTCATAGGCTCATTTAACTTTGGAATGATTATAAAACATAACTACTAATTTATTTTGCATGTTCTTGTTAATTTTAATGGCATTCGGTAGTGCTCATCTGCTTATGAGGTTCTGAGTATTTCTCTGTCGCAGAAATTGTCTAACTCTACTTGGATTCAGGAAGAAAAGGAATGTTTTTTTCCTATTTGCAGTTCTATTTACATAATATTCTTTAAAAATGCATATTTTTTGTAGTGTAAATTAATGTCTTCAAGCAGTTTAAATATAACTAAAAATACATAGTCTGACTATTAAGTAACTTTAAACATTTTTATTTCATACTTTCAGAAGTTATGCATTATAGGTTGTTTGTAAATGATGTATTTTCAAATAAAATTCATGACGTCCTGTTGACATAGTGTATTTTAAGTCTTGGTCAGAAGTCCTAATATGAATTAAGCCTTCTTTTGTTTTTAGTGGCATGGGAGGGCTATATGATGGAAGGGTGGAAGCTAGGGATACCAGTGAATGTATATGCCTTTAAACCAATAGTCTCTCTAGCAAGTAATTCTTGCTTTACTGAAACCAGTTGTGTCTTTGGCCCAATCTATCATCTGATTCAAAACAAGTATATCTAAATGTACCTTATATAGGTGGCCCTCAACCGTGTTCTAAAATATTCCTGAATGTTTCAGTGAGTAATGCTTCATTGGAATATTTGATACAAATACCCACTTAAAGCAGTAACACACAGTTTGAACCATTTTTACTATAGCAAAAATGTGAACAAGTAGGTCTTAACGTGAAGTAGAGACACATCAGAATGGCTGTTGATTTATCAAATAATACAACTGCTTAAGAGCTGTAGTGCACTTTGGTGTGGTTATTTACATTTTATAAAAGATCACAGGCCACCAACAAGGCAAGATAATGAATAAGAGCATGTAGTCTCAAATCAAAATGTTGTCGTAGAGGCAGTGTTCAAACATATAACAGGTGAACTTATCCTAATGATTTGTGATCTAAACGTAAAATGAGACGAGAGATGAATGCAACAAATAAATGAGTGAGTTAAAGGGAATAGCTTGCAGCACGTGGGCATTGTATTCATTTATTTAAGTCAAGTCTCAAAGGAATGTCTTCATCCAGGAATGAATTTGGCTTTCATTTTGAATTAAATTATTTTTATATTCTAGTGATTTCTGAAACAACTGTGACAATTCACATAAATAAGAGCCAAATTCTGTTAGCTGTGCTCATAATGAATAATGCTTTATTATGTAAAAAGTCTAGTGCAGCATGTCGTATGACAAAATGCTACCAACTGCGTAACTTTGTTAGTGTTCAAAATGGATCTATCACCTATCTAGCTTCTCTGCTAGGGGGGTGATCATAATTGTTACACATTTTACCCTTTGGAGAAAAATTTTATTAGAATTTCTCTAAATCTACATTTTAATGAGCATCTACGTATCAAATTAATTCAGTCGTTAACCAACGCACTTTTTCTTTCTCAGATATTACAGAAGCTTGCTTGTTTAACTCAAATTTTAGGGACCTGAATGGGAAGTCAAAGCCGAGTGGCATGCAGGTGACTTTCAATTCAATTGTGTTCTACTGTTCACATGATGAGAATGTTCCCACCTGAGTAAACAATGCTACATTGAGCTGCCAGAATTGCTTGAACTTTCATTCACTGCAACTGTATTTAGAAAAGAAATTCTGTCAGGATGCTTTTAAGGCCTTAGTTGGCAAGTTCTGTGAATTTGATTGTAAACTTTTAAGGTTCAGATGGAATTCAGGTGGAATTGTTAGATATTGAAGAATAGAAAAAATGTGTCTGTAAGCACTGTCAATATGGGATAGATAAACAATGACATTAAAGATCTATGTGCTATGGTCCAAGGGATGGAACCTGTTAGCTTAGTTGGAGGAAGGGTAGAGACATGTTAAGTGTTAAGATGGAATAACTGGAATTATTCAGGTCCGGGTTTTAGGATGCAAACAGACATCAAAACAAATCAATGTTTATAACAAAAGTAATGTTATTTTTAAGAGGCAGCTGCCTTCATCAGGTAAACCACTGGAATCTAGCCTAAATGAAACACAGGTCAAAAGATAAGTTCCTAAAGGTGAAGATTTGTGCTGGTAAAAAGGAAGTTGATAGGTAAGGCCCGCCATCTGTCTGTGACATATCTGTCACATCTACTATGTGCGATCCTGTCCACTTTGAATATTTCCTACTGACTTCTGAGAAATGGTAGAAATCCTGATAATTCAAAAAGACCAATGATAAAATTTTAATAATCAAGACTAATGAGTGGGGTTGTTTTCATATTAAGAATATTTATGATGAAATTTTGTCATTAAAAATTTCTTCTAAGATGACTGTATCTCACCAAAATAGGTCACGTTTTGATGTAAGATTTCATATATCATAATTATCTTGGGTTGCTTTCTGAGCTGAAGCAAAATGTGATGTTTAATATGATTCAAGCTAAGAAAACTGATTTTTTGATTTTTTTTTGGCACAAAGGAATTAATCATAAAGTGTATTTCTGTCTAGACTTCACGTACTCAAGAAATGTCAAAGAGCTAGGGGCATAGCTACACCTGAAATCTTTTAATGGGAAATTGGAGAGCAAGGTGAATGCATCTCTCTCAACTGGTTGGACATTTCCATTCTGGATCCAGGGTGACCATATGACCATCAAGCAAAGTTTCACTGACAGATATTTTACTTTTCAACTTTTAAGAATTGCCACACACCTTCACCTCCTCATATTTGCCTTAGGATCCTTACCTGTTTTTAACATTTCCTTCTTTTTTTTCTTCGTATTAAGAGTCATAAGATTTCCCTCTCATTTCCCAGTGCTGTCCTACTGTGCAGGGGTTTCACGTAGTGTTTATTCCTCCAGCCTGTCATTCTTTGCTCTTCCTTCTTCACTTGCTCTACTACAGAGGCTGCCAGGTAGCTTTCAGTTTTCTAGGAACTTCGACCTTCCCAGCAGGTTTTGTTACACTCTACAAACAAAGGAAGAAGTTAGAACTGCAGCTCTTTTAAATGTCCAAACATCTTGTAACAAAGTGTGTATTAATAATGCCAGTTGGAACACAGATTTTTTTTAAACTGTGGGAAAGCAGTCTTTTCTTTATAAAATTCTACATTCATTTTACTCTTCAGTGTGCTTCTGTCTGACCTTGTCAGCAAGGGAGAATTGCCAAGAGGCACCGTCGAGAGGCTGCTAGGATCAACTTCAGAAGTAGCAGAGTTTCAGGCATTAAGGCTATGTCTATATTAGTAAATTAAGCAATACTTGGAAATATTTCCAGATTTCTGCCACAGTTTTGGTCTTTGCAAACTAACATTGTTCCAGAAAATTCCCAGACATTTATTCGACCATGTCCATTAGATGGTTTGCATGCAGCCCCTCTGTTTTGGAGTGTATGGGACTATACTAGCATAGATGTAGGATTATCTGTGCCAGTTGGTTTCAGCAAAGAGAAGTGTGCTCAGGCATAAATGTAATATAATTATACCTTCTACAGACCTGCATGGTCTTAATTTTCTATTGCCTTGTCCAACCTTCTCCCTTCAATGCAGTCTTGCAGTCTCAGCTTCAAAGCTGATTTTTTCTTTCTACTTGTCCTTTTGTCCTTCCTAAAATACATATAGATTTAAATTTCATTGGCATGCTGTCTCCCAGCTTTTGTTCCTTCCTCAGATGACCCTGTGAACTTATTGGTAGTGATACTGTGTGCACTTCTCTGTCTGGAACAAACTACTTCAGGGAAGCCTCCCTCGTGTTTGCCTTTAGGTACTTTAATAATAAAAATAGAATAAAAAAAAATAAGACTAGACTTTGAGTGATGCGTTATCTGTCCCTCTACTGCAAGGCAGAAAGTTGATGAACAAATGTATTTCTTCGTGGACTACACTTAAGCTGACTATTTGTAAGAGAATCTTTCTCTTTCAACTTGCTTGGTCTTTCAACGAACATGTTTATGTCAAAATAGAAAAACTAAAAATTATAACTCCTTCCTTTTCCTTTCAGAATACTTATGAATTGCCTTATGCACATCTGGAACTAATTAGAGGTTGTGATAAAGCCAAATTCTATTTTGTTTTCATTAAATGATGTCTAAATAGCTATAAATGCTTCTCTTTGTCTTGTCAGGATGGTGGTACTGGAATTGATTTTCGACATCACTTCAGTTCAAGGTTGAAGTTAAAAGGTCTTTTTGAGCCTTAGAAGAAGCAGGTGAGTCCTGAGTATTATTTTTTGCAATTTTCTTTTGTTCTGGAGTTGCTGTTCTTGCTGACCAATCCATATTGTGACTGTCTCTGCTTCCTCTGACTCACTGAGATGTATGACTGCTTGTATTCTGACTAGATAGCAGAGAATATTTAAGTCATGCAGGCTTTCCCTACACACTTTTTCAGTGCCTGCCACAAAAATAAGTGAAAACATGGTTCTCTCACCAAGGTCTCTGGAACCCTGGAGTTAAGTTTCACTGTATAGTTTCATTATATCAGCTGCATTAGGAGTATGATAATTAAGCTAATTTGGTTAGAAAATTCTTTTGAAATATATTTTTATAAATATGTTTTGTAATAAATTAACATTTTAAAAGGCAAGATTAAGTAGCAATGAATCCCTGAGTTCGGATATTCCTGGTTTCCTGAAACTGGGATGAGCTCTATTCCATTGGTAACCAGGGATATTCCATGATGTCGAGGACCATGAGTTCAAATCTCGTTTGAATTGCTTTGTGGTTTAACGGTCTGAACCTGCCTGTGAAGAAACACTGTTAGTCAGTATAGTACCACCCTGGGAATTGGCATGCCTGCACTGAATACCTTGCTGTGCTCCAGACCTTCACAGCTATCTTGACTGAATCATATACAGCTGGATATCAGTTTTTTTAACTTGGAGAGATCTGGAAAAGGATGTTCTGAAGCAATTAGTGTCAGATGAGAGCTTAGCAAGCCCCTCACATCTATTACAGATTTTTCATACTTGCTATTGCAAGGAAAAATTAATTTACATGTTGAATGTGGCCATTGTTCACATTTTGCTTTTTCTAGAGGGGTAGAAAATTTCTTGAGACTATTTCCAGAATTTTTCAAATTGAAAATTTTAGGTAGTATTTTAATGTGTAAACTGCAAAGTATGCTCAACTGGTGCCTGATACTAAATCTCATAGATGCAGATTTCAACAGGGTACGGCAAACTAACTCACCACAGAATCACAGAATCACAGAATCACAGAATAGTCAGGGTTGGAAGGGACCTCTGGACATCATCTAGTCCAACCCCCCCCCGCCAGAGCAGTGTCACCTACAACAGGTTGCACAGGACAGCGTCCAGGTGGGTTTTGAATGTCTCCAGAGTGGGAGACTCCACAACCTCTCTGGGCAGCCTGTTCCAGTGCTCCACCACCCTCAAAGTAAAGAAGTTCCTCCTCATGTTAAGATGGAACTTCCTATGTTCAAGCTTGTGCCCATTACCCCTCGTCCTATCAATGGGCACCACTGAAAAAAGACTGCTCCCATCCCCCTGGCATCCTCCCTTCAAGTATTTGAAAGCATTAACAAGATCCCCCCTCAATCTTCTTTTCTCCAGACTAAAGAGACCCAAATCCCTCAGCCTCTCCTCATATGAAAGATGTTCCAATCCCCTAATCATCTTTGTAGCCCTTTGCTGGACCCTCTCCAGCAGATCCCTGTCCTTCTTGAACTGGGGAGCCCAGAACTGGACGCAGTATTCCAGATGCGGCCTCACCAGGGCAGAGTAGAGGGGGAGGATGACCTCCCTCGACCTGCTGGCCACACTCCTTTTGATGCACCCCAGGATGCCATTGGCCCTCTTGGCCGCCAGGGCACATTGCTGGCTCATGGTCATCCTGTTGTCCACCAGGACTCCCAGGTCCCTTTCCACAGAGCTGCTCTCCAGGAGGTCGGCCCCCAACCTGTACTGATGCATGGGGTTATTCCTCCCCAGATGCAGTACCCTACATTTACCCTTGTTGAATTTCATTAAGTTCCTCTCTGCCCAACTCTCCAGCCTATCCAGGTCACGCTGTAAGGCAGCACAGCCTTCTGGCGTATCAGCCACTCCTCCCAGTTTAGTGTCATCAGCAAACTTGCTGATGGTACACTCTATCCCTTCGTCCAGATCATCGATGAATATATTGAACAGGACTGGACCCAGTACTGACCCTTGAGGGACACCACTTGTTACTGACCTCCAACTAGACTCTGCACCACTAACCACAACCCTCTGAGCTCTATCTGCTAGCCAGTTCTCAATCCACCCCACTGTCCATCCATCTATCCCACACTTCCTAAGCTTGCCAGTGAGGATGATGTGGGAGACAGTGTCGAAAGCCTTGCCAAAGTCAAGGTAGACAACATCCACTGCCCTCCCCTCATCCACCCATCTAGTGACCTCATCATAGAATGCTATCAGATTAGTCAGACACGACTTCCCCTTAGTGAATCCATGTTGACTACTTCTGATAACCTTCTTTTCATCCAGGTGCTTTGAGATGATACCCAGCACAAGCTGCTCCATCATCTTTCCAGGGATGGAGGTGAGGCTGACCGGCCTGTAGTTTCCCGGGTCATCCTTCTTACCCTTTTTGAAGACTGGAGTGACATTGGCTATCCTCCAGTCCTCAGGCACCTCACCTGTCCTCCAGGACCTTTCAAAGATGATGGAGAGCGGCCCAGCAATGACTTCCCCCAGCTCCCTCAGCACTCGAGGGTGCATCCCATCAGGCCCCATGGATTTGTGGATATCTAGTTTGTCTAACTGATCTCTAACTTGCTCCTCGTCAACCAAGGGAAAGTCTTGCTTCCTCCAGACTTTCTCTGTTATCTGCAAAGTCTGGGTTTCCCAAGGACTGGCCCGAGCAGTGAAGACAGAAGCAAAGAAGGCATTTAGCAACTCCGCCTTCTCTGCATCTTCTGTCACCACAGCACCTGTCTCATTCAACAGCGGGCCCACATTTTCCCTAGTTTTCCTTTTGTCTCCTATATACTTAAAGAAACCCTTCCTGTTGGCCTTGACATCCCTCGCTAGGTTCAATTCCAAGGCTGCCTTGGCTTTCCTTGTTTCCTCCCTGCATACCCTGACACCATAATAGGAAGCAGGCCCAATTGCTTCCATGTACACCATTGTTTCCAAAGTAACTATATATTGTTTCCCTATATTCCATGTACAGTAACTGCTAAGGTATTTTGAAATACTCAAATATACCTATATACTCATAATATTGATATATCCATCTTCATGGATTGATGGCGCAAAAGGGCAAGAAAAAGAAGTAGTTCCAGAGGAGCTAATGATGGTGAGAGTAATTAGTGCTGAAACTATGTTTATAACAAGTTTTCTAAAGTTGCACCCTCTGGGAGGAAGCACAGACCTTTTTAACCTAATTCAAAGCAGTGCTAAACAAGACCGACCGTCCTGGTATGTGTTTCCCTGTGACTGTCTTTACCCCCCGGGTAATAAGAAAGGAAAATTCTTTTCTTCCGATTTAACTTCACCTTCGTCCAAGCACTAGCCTGAAGGGTACAGTATGAATGTAGTGAAACCATAAAAAGAAGAAAAGCTACAATATTAACTTTAGCAACGTTGTAAATCAAAGAATATACAGCGCTATACAGGGAAACCGTAGACGTTACAGGTATCACATATAAATTTGTGTATGGCTGTATGTTAATATGTAGTAATGTATTTGCAAAAGAGTTTTTTTTTCTTACATTACCCAATGGGGAAAACAGTAAAAAAGGTCAGATTCTTTTCTTTCTAGGTAGCAATGGAAATATGACTGATTTCTATCACATATTTGTACACATATGTCTGAACAGCATAACTTGTCTGTTGTAATACTAATAGTTTCTTCATAGACAGTGTCAGTATTTTGTAGAACTGTTTGGTTTGATAGAAACTGTGTAGTAATTGTGTAGTAATTGTGTCGTAATTGAAATTTGGTGAGCCAATAAGAGATTTTTATTTTTTAAAGGATATTTTTTTCTGGAAATTTACTATGTTCTATACCAAATAATGACAGAAATGCAGTAATACTGACTTATGCATCTATAATAGTTTGGCAGTATCATTTTATTGAATTCCAGTATGTCTGGAACTTAAGGCATATGGAGGAAAGTAACTGTTATTCTGTTTCCTCCATTATTTTGTTCCATAGCTTTAAGTTAAATACAATCTATAAAAATGCTTTCTGTAAGGAAAGCCAAAAATCTTTTTGGCCTTTTTAGCACTGGTCTCTATTTCTTGCAGTATGTGAAAGTGGAGAGGGAATGTTTTTGTAGTCCATGAGGAAATAGTAGTAAATTCTGAATGCTAGTTCTTCAGCATGTCATTTAGACTTGATAGATTTTTTTATGGCAGGACATGATGTGTTTGCACTGGTTGAAAACTGGGATTCAGTCATAAAAGTAGTGATAGAAACACATAAAAATAAAATTGCATTCATGAATACATTTTTAATTAACAGAGAGAAAAACTCTGTTTGCTTCCTATACTGTCTTTCAGTAGACCATTTAACTGTTTAGGAGTTAGTTTTAGTAAACTGAGTTAGAGTTGGAAAAACTGACACCAAGACAAAAATCCATACTGGAAAAATGTGAAAGCAGAGAAAAAATGTTCAATTTTTGGACTGATGGCTTAAATGGACAATTTTGGGACTATTAGTGGTACAGTTACATCTGGATTTTCTGAGTTAATTGGGCTTTGAAAAAAAAGTTAAGGAAGTTTTCTAAATATGAATATTTTCCATGTTAGTGAACTGAATTGTAGTTGTGGTATTAATTATTGTTAAACTGATCTAGCTCTTCTGTCCTGTATTGGCAATTTGTGGAAGAGGACACATTGTCCTCATTCGTGTTTCTTCCTGGTACTACAGGACTTCCTGGTACTACAGCATGACTCACATGCATGTATTGTATATGTATGTAGTTTGTGTACCTACGAAATATTCAGTCTCTCTCTCTCTGTTTATTTTGCATAGGACAAACATAATAACATTGCTAGATTAGTACAAAAGTACATTTCATATAGTTATCTTGCAGCTGAACTCTAACTCTCTCAAGAGTTGTGTAAGGACTCATTGCTGGTAATCATGTTGATGACCGATATGTGAAACATTTGATATACAAGTTATTCTATCAACTGGATAATGGATTGGCGTTAACTTTGTCCACAAAGAAGGCTAACCCTTCCACATGTCTGGTCAGAAGGCAAATAAGTTTTGATACTGCTGTAGGTGAAGGGGAGGAGGATGCACAGCATAATGCTGAAAGGAAAAGATGGTATCTTATTTCCAAGAAGTAATTGGATGGGGATTGATGGGCTTTGCCTTCAATCTGGTTTCCACCAGGAAGAGTCTGAAACATAAACAGTACTTTACATTTTAATGGAATTGTATTATAACAGAGACACTGTTTATTGTAGAATTTTGAATTATCTTTCCAGGGTGATTGTGAATAGCTGTAAATTACTGATTTGGGGGAACCTGAAGGCAAATTTTGTAAAAAAGTAGTTTACATTGATAGATTCGAATTTGTGGCCTGGAACTATGAGGTAGTAAATTTTTGCAATGGTTATATGAGGTATCAAACTATGGATTTAAACTGACCAGCTTTTCAATTCAGCTGAATATTAAGTACAGTCTTAATGGTGTGATTTGCTCGGAAGAGCACTATTACAATAATCTGCTTTTACAGCCCATATCAAATACGAACTTGCATCACTTATTACAAAGTTTGTGCTTTGGGTGATACTTTCACGGCATCTAGGAAGGATGCCCCATGTTTCTTGGAATCAGTCCTTAATGATACCGTCTTCAGAAATGAGCTACTGCTCAATACACTGATTGTTTGGTGGTTTCTAGCATAGAAATTTTTAAGGAAAAGCTATTTGAAATCTCGTGTTTTTTCAAGTAATTGTATGAAATGAGGAGGAATGGTGTGTATCTTAATAATTTTATGATTCTTTTTTCTATGTGACATGAATGAAAGAGCTGAGAAGTCTTAATTTTTAACTGAACTGAATACAGGTTTCTGAATGTGGCCTGCTTGAGAACAGAGTACCGTTACCGTAGTTGTCATGTAAAATAAAGTTGGAGTCTGAAGCTCCCTTTTAGCTGTCAGCTTTATTAAGGAGCTACTGGTGTGTTGAACTAGGCACACGCGTTGCATAAGCAGTGTATGGTAGTGTCTAGGGAGAACTTTCTCTCTCTTCGCTGCTGCTTTATTAGGTCTCGCTCACTCATTCACTGTTGCCCTGTCTTACTCCAGCTTTCTGGCTGCAGCTCACAGCACAGTAGGTCTAATGTAGATTGACGCCTTTGCCAGAGGACTGATTGAAACTTGTGTCTCATAGTTGCTAATGCTCACTCAACCATTTTATTGAAGATAAAGTAAATAAAATAGATTGCCATATGAGAATTCTCTGAAATCAAATGGAATAATTTGACAGGTTTAAGCCCATGAAAAAGCCGAAGCTTTGAAACAGATGGGAATACTTTTTATGCACAATATACCAGGAAAAGGTGTCTGCTGGCTTAGTGTTAAACTGTTAATGGCTTTTACCAAAAATATAATTGTTGAAAATATTATCATAATTTCCAATGGAGTTTCCAGTGGTGTTTAAATTGTTACTTCTCTCAAACAGAGAAAATTTTTTTAGTTTAAGAGTAATGGATATGCTGATTTTATTTTCTTATTGCTTCTGATTCTTTAAGACACCGGTGATGGATAACCATAAATTTAAAATTTAATTTAAAAAAAAGTGTGGTACTGTTTCTAGAGTACATTGCAAGATCTTCGAGATTAACTGAGGGTGAGTTTATTATTTGAGAAAATAATTATGTGAAATAATGTGAAACAGATTGTTATATTGTTTATAGGTTTTTAATAATCACTTAAGTGACATAGTTTTGAATATTAAAAGTAAAGTAGCTAAAATAAGCCCTGACATTTCTAAAAATACGTGTGCTGCAGTACACACAAAAGATGAACTGCTACAGCTATTGTGACAAACTGTGAATCATGGTCAACAAACCTCAAATTTTCTTCACAGCACTTCTATTTTATAAAGAATTGCTGGTGATGAGCAACGTAGTATGTCTGTGTTAAGATGCAACAGATAATACATATCTCTTGTTCTTTTATCTGGATAACAATGAGTATTGGTCTTTTTAGTCACACTAGTGGGTTCCTCCTTACTAGTTGGACCACTTCTTCAAGAAAGCAAGACACCTGTGGTTTAGTTTAGTACAATAAATTATGTCAATCTCCAAATCAAGGAAATAAATATAAAATAAGTTAAAATAGATAAACAAAGTTTGCAGATGCAGGCTCAGTTTTCCACCTTGAAAACATAGTCATTTAAATAACAGATATATCCATTTTGCTCTTTTCTTTGTGTTTAAACAAAATCTGCTCTTTGGTGTCAAATATATTTTATTTTTTAAAGTTAAGAAATTTATTGTAACAGATTGTACCATTGGTACTTAATCTCACAAATGCTTGTGAGATTTCATGAGTGTTGGGTTTGAAATAAATTATGAATGAGCTATTTGAAAATGACTTGCAGAAGTGAGTTGACAGACTGGAAAAACATAGTAAGGATGAATTTCCAGATTAACTGTTAGGTAGCATACACAGCTAGTTGTGCTGATGTGTGCAGTTGCAGGGACAGTGATGGTCAAAAACATATTTCCAATATGATTGTGAACAAATCTAAGAAATGTGAATGATATTCTCAGTCTTTTCCCACCCTGGTCATATTTTTAAGAGGGAAAATTACTCTATTGTACTTACAATGCAGAGCACTTGCACCAACTCTGCTCTGGAGAGGTCTTTCTCTTTTCTGTTGTTGCCACGCTGATGACTGTGTGTGTCTGGCCAAACTCTTAATGCTCTCACAGCTGTTCCAGACTTAAAATTTCAACACTTAAAAAGCAAAATTTAGTGACTATAATGCCACAAGATAGGGCTTCCATCCTCCTGAAGGAAGTCTCTTCTCAAAAGGGTCATCAACAGCTTTGTCTTTCTGTGGGAGGGACTAGAGGAAGACAAAACTCTGCCACAAATCCCTGGTTTAACCTTCTCGTTTTCCTCTTCTGCTTTCTATGAAATGAAGCTCTTACAAAGTGTTGTCTTTTGGAGGAGGCAACAGAGAACATTATTTTAACTAGATTTTAATTATATACATAGAATTGCCTTGTTTTTTTCCTTGGTAGGAGATCCAACACCATGAACCACTACTCATTTCTGCGTTGTGAAGTCTTTTCTATCTCTCATACGTTTTTGTAGATAAATTGGAAAGCCATTAAGCATTACCACAGTTTTTGGAAGAAAATGCTGAGACCTGTGAGTGCTCCAACATAGATTGATTTAGACAGAATAAAGGCTAATTTTATCAAGAGAAATAGAAACCTCAGCAGTAGTTTACTTTGGATGTCTATAAAACTTAAGGAAACCAAATGTGGTTTCCCATATTTCTCAGAACAACTTACTCATGCTGTTTTTTCAGCATGGTCTCTTACTTGACTATATCTGAAGTAACTCTGAAAGGCTGATTTTCATGTTATTGTTTCCTATGTTTTCTAGTAGCAGAAATGTTCCAGTAGAAAGAAATGTTCTGTATTTTTGGGATACTTTCAAAGTTACCTTATCCAATAATTAATTCATAATAGATGTGATGAACTAGCTATTTAAAGTCCTTATTTCAAAAAAAAAAAAAATGTAGGCAATAAAGCAAGCCATTCAGTACAAGTAACTGCATATGGAAGAAATAACAGCAGATCTAATTCCTGAAAATAAATGGGATCTTGAAAATGGAATAGATGTTTATTTGATTGCTTTGAGAGTTAACCTCCCTAAAAAGCTGATTTTAAATGAGTTTTGTATTTGTAAGTGGTGCTTGTTAACTGTCTTGGGGAGTGATTTCTTCTCTCCTCTGGAAAACGCATTATGAGATCTAGCAAAGAAAGAGGTAATGATTTTTTTTTTGATGTGGGCACTGTCATCTAGGAAATGGACAAAGACCACTGTCCCTTAGGAACTGTGTCTCAGAATTTTTAATGTAGTCTGTAAAATGGCTATTAAATGGTAATTGTTGTCAGTCACGGCCTACAGGAGATAGGTTTTTACTTGTGATTTGATGGGGAAAACCATACTTAACTGCAAACTTGATTGTTTTTGCAAAATTCAAATGTTCAAAGTTTAATTTTTGAAGGAACTTGTGCTGTTTTTTTCTGAGCTTGAGTCTTCTACAGAAGCACAAGAGGTCATGTTTTTGTTCATATGGTGGTTCTGGTCCTACATCCAAACATATGACTATAGATTCGAGTACCTATATGAAGATTCAGTAAGTTACGACAGATCCAGTGAAGGTTTTGAAAAAGAAAATACCAGGCTCGTAATCTTAGGCGGCAAAGCTACAACTGCTTGCTATTGTTTAAACAATATATAGGACCTTCTCTATAATAAGGTGTAGGACATGGTATATTAGCATGTACAGAATAGAAATTTAATTCTAGAATCTATATACTTTGGTTAAGTATAGTTTTACAGGTAACTACAGTAATGGGAAATGGACTGTAATTTTAATTCAGTGTTGTTATACTTGAAAGAGAAACTGAATTAAATTTTGGGTTAGATCTATTGAAATACATATAGATGTCCCTGTGTGTTTGTAATTGAATTTGCAGCTTAATATCATTCTGTATTATTTTGGTGAAGTTAACTATTAAACATTTCAATTTAGAGCACATGGATAGTGTGATATGACAAATACATGTGACCTCTTGTCTTAAATGCTTTGCAACTAACTAGTTTTTAAACTAGTATTTATTATCTGAACAGTACATAGTACAATCAAGTTGGTGAATATTTAGCTTTCCTCCTTTCAAGATGGAAACTTTCTTACATGGCCATTTACCATTAACTTTTACTTTGCTTTCTGTTTGCTGTAAGATATATTTTCATGACATAATACAAATCCAGTTCTCTCCATCACTTATTAAAGAATTAAACCTGCAACATGTACAAAATTCCTACTCAACCCAGTCAAACGCTTTTACTTCAGTTTTAGGTAGGTGTACTTTTTCTCAAATTCAATCTTTACTACTAATTCAAAAAAGTAAGTTCAGGATTTTGTGATCTTTGCATCATCATCCAATGAGAACTTCTAAACTAGAATTTTGCCTCAAGTGTTTCTCTATTTTAAGAGGACTAAATGAATGACAGCATTACTTGTTTTATTTTTACAAATAAGGCTGATATGTCGAACTGATTTACTGAAATGAATGGAAAAAATATTTAGGGGGTTCTCTTATGACAGAATCATTTTGTATTTTCCTTTTTGAGCAGTAGTGTTCTAAGGAATGTGGAAGGTAAGCATGCCTATTTGTACATCTTTCTTCTTCCCTGCAGAAGTATTAGGCTCATCTTTATCAATAAACCTTTTAATAACTAAATCACATAATTATTTAATGAACAGATGCTGTAGTTATAGATATCTTTGTCCTTTCTCAGAAATTCATTATTGCCCCTACACCAGAACTTGTGTTTGCTTTCTTTCTCCATTCACTTCTTCAACCTGTCACTTTCAAACAGGAAAATGGAAATGAATGTGGAAAGGATCCCCAGCTGATGTAGTGGAAAATCCGTAACAGTTTAAACCGTGCTACTTGGCTTTGCAGAAAAGTTCCTTAGGAGTGCACGTATGGTGGTTTTGCTGAGTGGCAGCAGGCAGCTCTGGCATTGGGAAGGTGACAAACAGTGTAGGAAGGAGGGAGAGGGCGTGAGCATCTTAACTGCTGCAAGCTGTTTGCTAACTGAGCATATGTTGAAACCCTTGAGCCTCCACAGAACATCTTTTCACAGGTCAGTGCTGAAATCAGATGCATAATAGTCTCCTAAAATAAGTTTGATCTCAGCACCTGTTTGTTTGCTTTTTTAAGGGAAATTGTTCTGCTATGGAAGTCCTGCATTTTTTTACTTTCTGTTATAAAAGGTGATGGAATACTCCAGTTAGTTATGGTAAAGTAACATTTTTGCCCTCAAGTTTTGCATATGTTGAACTTTTAGAAAAGTGAGTATTTGCTCTTTCTCTGTCTCTCAAAGATTTGCTGAATTCTGTACTTTTGGACTATATGAGAAATGGAGATCTGAGGAAGTATTAATGTTACTGCAGTCTCATCATTTATATTATTTTAATTTTGCAATTCAGAAATATTTTTAGTTCAAGGTATTTAAAATTTATTTGATTTATTAGGCCTGAAAAAGCTATATATTGGATTGATTGAATGTATTTGATAGGACAGTGTTTTGAAATTACTACATTACAAACTTGAATCCCAGAAGATAGAGCATGTGATTTAATTACCTGTTTTTCATTTTGCGAACTTGACCTCTGTTCCTAGCCTCGAGACAAAGAAAGACAAAGTACTGTGAGCAACTGGCTGTTGATATTAAGAACGTATCTCCCACATCTCTCTCACATCCCGTAGTCCTCAGCACGGATGCGGGATTTCCTCAGAAAAATTCTGTCCTTCGGCTGGCAAATTCATCTGCTGCCTTACTTCTTTAGATGCCGTGTAAAAATCCTCTCTTTCTTTCAGCTTCTGCCCCAGAAGCCTCTGTTTTCTGGGTTAGCTCTAGCTGTGCAGAAGCACCTAGGGCAACACAGGGATACTGGCCTCAGTAGGCTGAGGATGGGTTTTGAGAGTGTCCAGTTTGCTTTTCTACAAGACAGAACTGTAATATACATATAAGCTGTTACTGGTTTGTGTTCAGATTTTGATTGTGTGTGCAATTGTATGTTTGTGAAAGTTGACTGAATCTGTCCCAATTTGTTTTTGAGAAAGACATTGGATGTTTTCTTCACAAGCTAATCAAGATTTATTTGTTTTCTAGGAAAATAACTAGAGGAAAATCCTAAGAGGTTCTTTACTATTTTGGATCTGAGTCTATTTGAGCAGTGAAGGCTGACGATGGTTTGCATGAAGATGGAGGGATTTATTTTTTCTGACAATGAAGGCCTTGATTCATGACAACCCATAAGATTATGCCAAAGTCATATGGGAATAGATAGTGTCTTTTCGGGAACCCCATGTTTGGCAGATGTGTTGGAGAGAAACTTTTAGCCATTGATTGAGTCAAGTGATTCTCACAGTGTTAGCAGTCTATAGTAAAAACTATCTTTGCTGAAACTTTTGATTGCCTTTGTCCAAATTTACAGGCAAACTACAAAACCTTTCATGAAATTACGGTTGTAGGTGACTTCTTTATTAAATATTTTGGATTAATTTCTAGTGTCAAACATTTAAGTTATTACTATATGTTAATAGATAAAATGTCCAAATTAATATGTAAGGGGAGAACCCTGATAAAGTTTTCAAATTGTTGAAATGGCCTGTACTCATCCTCTAATAAAAAATCAGATTCCTACAACTATATGGGAAGTTATAAAGGAGGTTTATTTTAATTGCTTGGTGCTTTGGTGTATTTTAGATTTTCTCAGTGTGCTGTTCATTTCCCTTATTCCAGTAACATTGCTAGTTATTTGCACTTGGCCTGGCCTAAACCACGACAGCACTATACTGGTGAGTGGCTACTTCTTTGAAAGCTGAACAATTAAGATTATAATAAGACTGTAGGATGAATTAACAATTTCTCTGTGTATTCAAACTGTGTAATAATATAGGAATGAAAAGTATGTTTTTTAATTACTTGGTTTTGCCATGCAGTATTATAGTTACTGTTAAATATGACTTTTGTATTGCTAATGTAAGAAAAGAATTAAAAGCAGCAAAAAAAAATAGGTTTGATCTCATTTGACCCTTCTGACGTTCAGTCAGTTAAAAGGTTTGTAAGACGTTTAATTACCAAATGGTATGATCATTATTCATCTCATCATTTGATATATAACGTCAAGTGAATTGCCTCCCTGGAGTGCACTGTGTTTCACAGATCAATAGATTTAGTAAGAGCTTGAAGGAGAGCTTTATACATACACTGAAAAGAAGGAAAACTATATCCTCCTTGTAAAATGGCTTATGTAGTTATTCTGTGAGCTTTACAGAGTTATTGTTTTATTTACATCTCAGGAATCAAAATCCTGTAACATAAAGGCATTTATTAAAATATTTTAAACCTCTTCATTGAAATTAAAAAATACTGCTTCTATCTTACTCTGTGTAATAAAGTAGCTTTAAAAGTCTGTCCTGAACAGCTTCATTCAAATCTATTAAAATAATTATACTTATTACGATAGATTTTTTGCTTTGACACAGCAGAACAAACATAGTATGACAAAAGGCTGTCTAAATACACTACACATGATTGCTTAAACTATTCATATTTTGGTTTTCTGTATTTTTAAATAGGTATGGTTAGTTTTAACTGATTTGGGTTGTTTTTTGTTTGGGGCTTTCTTCTTCATTCATTGTGTCAAGGATATTTATGCACACTTCAAGAGAAAGGGATAAAGCTTGTCCCTAATTGACTAACTTAGTACCTATGCATTTATAAAAAAAATCTTATGATTTATTTTAATTAATTGCATAAAGGATAATTACATATAGGATACTTTATGTTTACTTAGGCTTTTCCAGGTGTATTGTATTACTCTTATCCAGTATAGATGAGCCATCATGTAAGACAAGCTATTTGATCACGCCTATCTGACCTCTTACCCTTGATGGAAGGATTTTCCAAATGACTGACAGAGACGTCTAGGAGAGTTCAGGCACTAGTATTTATTGCTCTTCTTTTCTGTAAGTTTTAGCTGCTTGATTTGCCCTCTTGACTAACCAGCTTTCTGCTTCAAACGTAGGAAAATAAAAACATGTGTCTCTTTAACTCTTATATAAATGAGGGTAAGCTTTTCAGCTTAAATTTACGCCTTGTTGTTGGTCTTTGCATCAGTCAGGCACTGAGAAAACTGTAGTTCAGCTAAGAAAATCCTCCTGGCTGTGGGACAGAAGCAACATTTACTTGAAAATTCTGCTTCCTTATTCATCTGTCACTTTTAACCCATCATCTACTCAAAGATTAATTTGAATTGTGAACAATATCTAAGCTTCCTTAATCCCTTGCTCTTGTCCTTTTTCTTGAGCTGCTGTACTGTGACAGAAAGGCCGTAATTCTGAAGCTTCTTATTCCTCAGGCCTACCTAAAGTAACTCCCATTGGGAGCTGATTGATGTTTTAGCAAGGAAATTTTTACCTGTTTTAGAGAACAACCTGGAAAAATTGTCAGGAGGCTTTCACACTCTTAGATGTTCACTGTGTGGAATTTCTTGTAAATGTAAAATCTAATTTGTCTGGGCTCTTTGCACCAGCATTGCTCAAGGTCAGATGAAGTTGTGTGAAGTACAGGAATTGTTTCTGAGATTTCATTCCTTTCTTTGTACTCACAGCATTTTTTCACCAAATTAGTAAATCAAATAATACCAATTTCATTAATAATTAAGATAGCTTGGAAATATAGCACATTCTTCTTTTCACTTATTTTGTGAATGACCCCTGCTGCCATTCTTGCTTTACCACTTCCTTGAGTTTTTTTTTCAGAAAAATACTAATTTAGTAGTTTCCCCTCTGCTAATGATGCAGGTACGGCTTATTCAGACCTTCTTAGTAAGGGGCTAGAATTTAAAAAGAAATGCACGAAATCTGCAGGTTTTTCTGCTGAAGTTGAACATCCAAAGACTGTTTTGTCAATGGGAACACTTAAGCATGATTAGAATAATGTTGGAGTTCTGCAGAAGCATCAATGGTTTTGATGATACATTTATCTATGGCTTGACTTGACAAAGTTTGAGCCATCAGGACTCAATTTGGTAATATGTACGTTTAATTTTAAGACTGTGAATACATCTTTGGCTGAATGGTGATATGTACTTAGCATCTTTTAGGACTGTATATATCAATAGTCATCTCTTCCAAGACGTTCTTAAAGTTAGAGCAGTATTCGTTTGTTAGCATTTGCATTTACTCGCCTAGACATTTACTGCTCAGCAGTAAATAGCTTAATGTGATACGTATTTGAAGTGTGAGGTCCATTTTGGATGAAAAATAATAGAACTATTTAGTTTTGGCATCATCTCTGTAATCATTTGGTAGGTGCTGTAGATGTTAGGATAAAGGGTTATCAGTGACAAAACATAGCAGCAGTCTTGAATACTGTGTTCTGGGTCCCACAGTTTCAGAAGGATGTCAAGGTCCTTGAATGCATCCAGAGGAGGGCAACAAAGCTGGTGAAAGGGCTGGAAGGCATGTCCTATGAGCAGCAGCTGAGGACTTTGGACTTTGTTTGGAGAAAAGGAGGCTGAGGGGCGACCTCATTGCTCTCTACAGCTTCCTGAGGAGACGGAGAGGGAGGTACTGATCGCTCTTCTCCCTGGTATCCAGTGACAGGACATATGGGAATGGTTCAAAGCTGCGCCAGGGGAGGTTTAGACTGGACATTAGGAAGCATTTTGTTACCAAGAGCATGGTCAAACACTGGAACAGGCTTTCTAGAGAGGTGACAGGCCCTCTTTAAGAGGCATTTGAACAATGACCTTAATAACATGCTTTAACTTGGTCAGCCCTGAAACTGGTCAGGCAGTGGCACTAGGTGATCGTTCTGTTCTGTTCTGTTCTGTTCTATTAAAGAAAACTGTGACAGCAGTCACAAATAACATGTTTTTGTAGTACTCTTATGAAGAGATTGCATGGGTATTCATAGGGGAAGTGCAGTCTTTCTTTTTAGTCAGTATTCCTGGAAGGTTCTGCAGTGAGACACAGGAGCTGACAAGGTTCCTAAAGCACCACTATCTTTGTCCTACCATTCCTTAGTGACAGGGAAGCAAAGGCAGGAGCAAAAGGCAGGGGCAGTTATACTCTGGGTTTGTCCTGTCCCCTTCTAGGTACTGGAGCTCGAAAGGTCTCCTAGACTTTTTCTAGGGGCAAGAATGGTGTGGTTTGTAATATTCTCTTTGGTCCTGTTATGAACTAAAAGAATCAATAAGAAATACATTTTAAAAGTCAAATTTTGGAGGACATAGTATCCAGAAGCCTCTACCAAGTATGATTGCAAGTTTATTCTGTATGATCCCATTCTGAGCTGAGAAGCAGAGTTCAGGAGACTCCATCTATTTATTAAGACAAATCACCATCATTAATCTGGAGTATTGCACATTGATATCTATTTTTTTCGTGGTTGTTTGAAGCACCAAGTAATAGAATTTGCAATATGTGATTTGCATAATTGGAGTCAAGGTCAATGAAGGTCCCTGAATAAAAAAAACTTGTAGAACCCCATTTCTTCACATTTCAAGGAGAAAAGAATCTTGAGACACCAAAAATTCTTGAACAGATTCCTTCAGAAATAAAAATCAGGACAGATCCAGTAAAATCATTATAATTTGTATCCAGAAACATAAAAACTTCCATAAAAGGTGGGTTAATGAAGCCAACTTCATACAAAAAGAGTAGTTGTACACTTGCAAACTCATGAAGTAAGAAGTCTTGATTGTTTCCCCTTCAGAACATTCACGTGCATTCATTGATAGCCATAGGTAATATGTCCCACAATAAGAGATGTAGATGAAACTTGCACAGTAAGTAAACTTTGCAATTAGGTCTGCTCAGTTTTTGCTTTTGTGGAAGAAAGGATAAGAGACTCTGGAACCATTGGTCTTCTCCAAATTCTATCCACACTGAATAGCTTGTTCATCCTGTGTTTTGCTCTTTGGTTAAAAACTGCTTTTGGAAATTCCATATAGATCTATAGATCTGTAATTTTTACTTTGTCATACCTGGAAACTGTTGTCTTAAGTACACGTGTTGTACAGGTGTGATAAAGTTGTTATGTTTTGAGTCTGTCCCTCCTTTTTCTTTCAATTATTTGTGTATTGCTATCTAAGAGGAAATGTACTAGGCAAAGTATGTGTAAGAAAATGAATTTATTTTTAATAATCTGTTAAACTTCAAAGCATTTGTTTCTTGAAAATGCTCTGGAAGCATCTCAAATTATCTGGAAGTGCAGTGTATGGTAACTCCTAGCATGATGGGACTAAAATATAAGTAAGATTTAAGGTGGATTCTCCTAATACTCTTCTTTTTGAAAACCAGTCCAACAAAGAAAAAATGACCCACTCCACACAAACAAAACCCAAAACAACCACCAAAACCAACCAAACAAAAAAACCCCCACCCAAACCAAAACAACCCAACAAAAAACCAAACAAACCCCCAAAACCAAAAGCCCTACTCTGGACTTTACGATCATGGAAATATGACCATATGGCCTGTACACTGTTGTCTGTCCTAAATTGCTCTGCACTTGGGAGAACAGTCATAGTATGTGTACACCTGCTACAGGTAGCTTTAATCATAGAATCATCTAGGTTGGAAGGGACCTTTAAGATTATCGAGTCCAACCATCAACCTAACACTGCCAAAACCACCACTAAACCATGTCCCTAAGCACTACATCTACCCGTCTTTTAAATACCTCCAGGAATGGTGATTCCATCACTTGTGTGGGCAGCCGGTTCCAATGCTTGATAACCCTTTTGGTGAAGAAATTTTTCCTAATATAAAGCACTAAGTGTGTAGTAGCTATAGTACAATCCTTACGAGGGATCTGTAAATCCATCTGTGACAGTGACAGTGAATGTGCTTACCTGCTGAAATGAATGTTACTGTGTTTTATGGGTGTCTATACAACTACATTAACTCATTTGATATAGTTGTATATCCTGAAGATGTATCCTGATTTTGCAGAAAGCCTTAAGTAATATCTCTGAAATTTGGTATCCTTCATTCATTTCATACCAGAGGTATTATTGGAGACCTAGTTTGTTATCTCCTTTTATACTTATTGTGATTACCTGAATAGCCCAGGAGCACTTAGAAAAATGTTGTCTGTCTTGTATTATCAGTGACAGTCTCTACAGACACTGGTATACTGTATAGCTTAACCCATAAAAGAGGAGTGCCGTGCTGAGAGTCAGTTTTGAACTATTTTTTTGTGTACAGAAACCCCCTAAAGATCAACAGATTTTATTATTACACTGCTTGTCCGACTGTGAGAGAAAGCAGAAGATACTGTCTTATTATGAAAACCCTGTCAAGTCTGCTCACTTTGGATTATCATCTATGTGATGTGGAACCCATGCACTGGGAAACACAGGTTTATTGAAGTAATTTGTGGAATTATGTCTTCTCATTCATTGAACAATTAGATAGAAATCTGCAAGATAATAATTTTCTTTTTGTTTGTTTGTCTGTTTTTTTCCCTTTCCCCCTCCCTAACATTTTTCTTCAACCAAATGAAGCTAACAAACAAACAAAGCAGAAAAATTCTGGCAATTAAAATAAAATGTACAAGATGGAAAAGTTATGGAAATACTGCAATTACAGATTTTCTGATCCATTTAAACAAAAATTGCCATCTGTAATTTCCAGTTGTTTGAATTTGATACACTAATCTTCTGAGGTTCCAAGCCTGGGGCTGCTCATGAGTTCTCAGTTCCCATCCCATCATTTTGAAAATGCATGTGTGGGGAGTTTGAAGAATATTTTGCTTCTAAAAGGTAGTGCTTAATCAGTGCTTGTGATTATTATTTTAGAGCCTGATTTATTGACATACCATTGTGAGGTACAATGTCACTCTCAGGTAAGTTATGTGTGTCAATCTGTTGTAACCATTTGGTGTAAAAAGTTCATTTTTTCAGTCCTGGAGCAAGTATTTCTGTCCCAAAATGTCAATAATTTTTAATTGAAAACACGTAAAACAGAAGATATTTTAAGTAGTCAGATCTTGGAGACACCTTCTTGTTAATGAAATTTTTTTTTATAAGAGTTATGTAAGTGTGTGAATATATTAAAAAAGTAACTAAAATAATAATGCCAAATACCAAAAATGCTTTTCCGAAAGTTATACCTTTTTATTGAATTTCAGTATGTGATACAGTCATATTAGGGTCTGGTTTCTCTGTTCATCTTTAAATTAGCTGGTTTCACTATAAAGGCAAAGTTGTTTCCTGCTTTTCTTTTGACTCTGTTCTTAACACTCAATATTGGAGGTATTCCAAGGGCGCTCAGGGCTCAGGGGTGTCATTCAACAGCAGTCACTCTCCCCTTTATAGTGATCTGGGATTCCCACAGAGTACGTCTATGTCTGTGGGACTGGAGGTACAGAGACAATTAAGTAATTGCATATTTATTCCGGTTCTCAGGCAGGTTTTTCCACCTGTGCTGAGTTCGTCAGAGCTATGCCTACATGTGTCACAGCGCTTGGGCTGGCTGGTTTAAGGCTAGCTCAAATAAGTATGTGGAAAATGTAGTTGCAACAGTGACTGCAGTGTACCTAAACCTCAGTCTAGGACTTTTAAGGAACATGAAAAACTAGCTTGAGCTTAATGTACCTCTCCTCCTGTCTAGAATCTATCATGCTGCTTTGAGGTCTCTCTTGTATCTCACTTTCTGCCTTAATAGAAGTGCAGCAGAACTCCATGCAGAATAGATGCAGGTAGTCTCCTGTTTGACATTTCAGAACTTATTTTAACTGAATTTGATATTGTTAAATTGATATGAGAATGTTTACATTTTATTGCCATTCAAATTTGTCACTAATTTTTCTACTGTTAATCAGCCAGATTAATGACAGCTTTTCTAGAATGGACTGACTCATCTATATTAAATGTGATGACACATTAAGTTGGTTTTGATTAAGAAATAGGTAAAATGGTGGCATAAGGAAAATGGATTAAAGTTTTGGGGCTTTTTAGGAAGCTATTAACATATGGAATGATGATTCCAGTGGTGGTGATTGGGATAAGTCATAACTATTGATGATTAAAAGTTAAAAATTTTATTGTATGGTACTAGGCAGCCATGCTGAGTCATCAGATGTAGTCTCCCAGCTGTCTTGATCTTTCCGTGTTGGTTCTGATCCCAAGAACTGGGGAAAAAATAGCAGTGAGAGGAAAATGTACATGGGAATGAATAATTCTGAAGTAAGTATAGAAAGAATCATACATTTATATAGCAGAGAAAGGGGAATAACTATTAGTGCTCTAATAGAAAAGATATTGTTCAGGAAAGGGACACAGTACAAGAGAGGTTCAGGATCCAGAAAAGGCAGGATGGAACTTGTTAATGGTGTCAGAATAGAAGGAGGAAGGACACAAAGGCTGGAAGAACTGTGGCGAATAAGTGTATAACACTCGTCTTCTGACATTTGTGAATTAATTCAGGAAGCCATCTTGTAAAGTTCTGTGAAGATGGCGAGTAAAATCTATGCTGAACTCTGTGTCCTGTGACATTGTTAGCGATGTTGATGGTTTGGCTACCAAAATTCCCATTTTGCTGGTTCAGGATGATTCCATGTTGGAAAAAAGTCATGTCTGGCCAGGAAGGCAAGATGGGTAAAGACGTTATAGCTTTATATATATAAAAATATATAGTAATTAAAGATTAAGAGTTCTAGAGCAGTATGCAGTGATGTCACAAAGCTTAATATTATTCTGTGGTTTTATTACATATTATTCATGTTAATAATATCCATAATAGTATAATACAGTTAGAACAAATGCAAGGCAACTATGAATTAGTGGGCCGTAATACAATTGAGGAGCTACTTAGGACGTCATAAAACATGAAAACAAAGTTTGCCTACTTTGCGTAGTCACTAGGACATCAAGGTGGAAATGTAGGCCCATAATTCAGCATTTGTGTTTTATTTGTTTTATTTTTGAACACATGTACTTATGTCTTGAATTCATTTGTCTCAGGCAGGTGAGACATATTTATGTCCACATTTCTGCTTCAGCAACATCGTTTTTTCTTCCCTGTTATTTTATTTTGATTTTGTCTCTGAAGACCTCCATTTTAAGTCCTCAAAATGGTACAGGAAAAATGGCAGGAAGGCTTTCCCTGTTGCAGCGATGTCATATTGTGATACATGAAATGCATGCATAGGTGCAGGTCATGTTACAGTGCTAGCTATGATTAGTGTATGTTTAATAAATTTTGCAGTTTCTAATTGATGGCTCATTCTTCAGTGAGTTGCAGTATTGTTACTTTAAGTAGACTTTTTGATGAGTGTGGTCTCATTCCAAATTTTTATCTATAACTGAGGATTCTTTTTCTTTAAAAAAAAGATCTTGAATATTAAACTATTCAAATTGAATGTTAGAGATTTCTTTAGTTGTTTTGTTCCCTTCCACCTCCTTTTTTCTTGATTTCCAGTTGAAAAATCTTTTGTGAAAACAGTGTTTACTTACTTGAATATGTGTAGCAACTGTGAAATTTAATTCATGGTTTCAACATTTCTTATGTTCTAGCTTTTATAATGATGTTGTGGGTCTTCTTATACAATTTAATTCTACTACAGTATTTTGGTTACGAAACCATTCTTAGTAGTTAAATGTAAACTGTGACTTAGGTTCAGTTGCTTTAGACTTAAATTGTCAAAGCTGTACATCTCCTTTGTGATGCCACTGAAGATTGTGAAAATTCCTATATCTGTAACTTCATATTTGGGTAAACTCATTCATTAACGAAATAAGGTGAATATAAATTTTGTGTCAGTTACCTAAGAGTAAAAGAGAAAGTTAGGATACGTAACTTGCTTATATGAAACACTGGTCTAGTGTGAATGAGTGAGTTCCTCAGCAGTCTTCTTATCAATAAAGTAAGTGCACCAAATGAAGTTGTAGCTTCTCCTACTTGTTTACCAGAGATATTGACTTGAGGGGGGAAGAAACACTCAATCCTTGTGAATGTGTTGAATGCGCTATATTATGTCATGGGTCTACCTGTATGTGGAACAAGATTCAATGAATGAATGAATACTGGTCTCCTTTGTAAGCCTGATGCTTAGGATAATTTGAGCAGTAATGCTGTATAAGATATTTGCTATGTTCTGTGATCTAATCTTGATTTCATACTAAGCAACAACAATGAATGAAATTAAATGAGGAGATTATACTCTATTAGTTGTCCTGTAACAAATCATGCCATTCTTTACAAGCAGCTTTTCTTCTGATGAATAAAGAAAAGGTGAGGTAGGTGCACTGGAGTATTCAAAGCATGACTGAATTACTAAAAGGGGAGTTACTGCACCTGAGCTGGTGACCACATGCTCATAACAACTGGAAGTACTGTGGTATATTAAACCTTGATAAAGCTCTATTTGAACCATTGCAGTTAAATTAATTTGGTCTATCATGTTCTGCTGCTGAACCAGGCTATAGTTTGAAACCAAAGAAGCAAGCTCTTATGTTAAGAGTTATTTGAGATTTTCTTACAGAATTAACCAAAAGTTGCTATCAACAGGTAATTATGATGTATTAAAAGATGTTATTTACTTTTCCTTTAAGCATGCTATTTAAAACATTCTAATTGTTTAATGTTCTTTTTAATCCTTAATGTAGTACTGGACATCTTTTTATCTGCTCTCTTTCCTTCTTTTGTCATGTTATGACAGTTTATTGGCTTGAGAACTCTTACTGCTAGACATGAACACTGAATTGCTGTGTTCTTCTGGCTTGGCCTTCCCTGCAGAAAGTGCCCTGCTGTGGAATTGTCTATCTATCTCCTAGGCTACCATAGCCTAGATTTGCTATTTTTATTGTACTTCTGAAAGAAAACAAAAGTTTTGTAAGTTGATACAGTCATTCTGTCTGTCTGTCCCCCACAATAATTCTTGAACCTGTTGGCCAATTTCGAAGAAATTAGATGGAGAAGTAGAATCCTCAAAGACACTAATATCCATGAAAACAGATGGACTATGTAACAAAACCATGCAAAATAGTGCATCTGCTGGGGAAAAAGGCTGCAGCATTAAGTATGCCCATGCTGTTATTCATAAGTTCTGTTGCTCACAGAACTGCCTGATTCTGTTATTATTTTACCTCCACCCATAATCAGTCATTGGGCCAACAAGGCAGATATCGTACTCTGTTATAGACTGCCCAATCAGGATGAGGAGGCAGGTGAAATATTCTACAAACGGCTGGGAGAAGTCTCACGATCGCGAGCTCTTGTCCTCGTGGGGGACTTCAGCTTGCCGGATATCTGCTGGGAATACAATACAGCAGGGAGGGAACAGTCTAGAAGGTTCCTGGAGTGTGTTGAGGATAACTTCCTGACACTGCTGGTGAGGGAGCCAACTAGGGAAGATGCCCTGCTGGACCTGTTGTTTGTAAACAGGGAAGGGCTTGTGGGGGATGTGAGGGTTGGAGGCTGTCTTGGGAACAGTGATCATGAAATGACAGAGTTTTCGATTCTGGGAGAAGCAAGGAGGGGGGCCAGCAGGACTGCTACCTTGGACTTCCGGAGGGCAGACTTTGGGCTTTTCAGGAGCCTGGCTGACAAAGTCCCCTGGGAGGTAGTCCTCCAGGGCAAAGGAGTCCAGGAAGCCTGGATGTTTTTCAAGAAGGAAGTCTTAAAGGCACAGGAGCAGGCTGTCCCTGTGTACTGAAAGACAAGCCGTCGGGGAAAAAGACCGGCCTGGCTGAACAGAGAGATAGGCTTACAACTTAGGGAGAAAAAGAGGATTTATGGCCTTTGGAAGAAAGGGCAGGCCACTCATGAGGAATACAAAGAGGTAGTGAGGCTATGTAGGGAAAAAATTAGAAGGGCCAAAGCCCAACTAAAACTAGACCTGGCTTCTGTTCTCAAGGACAACAAAAAAAGTCTCTATAAATATATTAGCAATAAAAAGAGGACTAAGGATAATCTCTGTCCTCTAGCAGATGGGGCCGGTAACATAGTGACCAAGGAGGAGTAGAAGGAGAAGGTACTTATTTCTGCCTTTGCCTCAGTCTTCAGCAGTAGGACCAGTTGTTCCCTGAGTACCCAGACCCCCGAGCTAGGAGACAGGGATGGGGAGCAGAATGAAGCCCCTGTAATCCAAGGGGAAATGGT